>JARHVA010001550.1:2807500-3334389 GCA_037957365.1 Torreya grandis
TTAAAATTCAAACTTTTTGATTTTATATATGGGAATTGACTACTACATATGTTATTTTAGGTTTTTCCATCAAGTAACTTGCATAATCAAAATTTCAAGTCAAATTAAAAAATGTGTTATACACATTCAAGCTATATTTTATTTTCTTTGCTCTAGAAATTTCAGTTCTAAAATAAATGGGAGGGGGGAATGTTTAACCCTTTTTTTGAAAGGTATATAGGGTTAAGGGAGTATAATAACTTGTACACAAGGATGAATAAAACTATTATAGAGTAGGATAATTAAATGAAAACTTAGATAAAGGAATATTCTGAATTAAAATAATGAGTAATGTTAAATATAGAAAGTACATTCAAAATAGTAGTTTGATTGCATAAACATAAAGAAGAGATAATACCTAGATTATCTAAAAATGTGAAGGAATATTTGAGGAGTAGAGAGGTGGAAATAAGTAGGGACAAGATTAGGATCCAGTCATTAGATTCTAAAAATACTATTTTTGGAGGCATGGACACTTGCATCCCCCTGTGAACATTTGTGTCAATGATTATGTCTCGATGCTGATATAAATTTTTTATATAGAATGTTAATTATATTGTGAAGTGACTATCTAGAGACTTTGGGGTTTTATATCACCTTTTTGTTGATGTATTTTATTTTTTTCATAGGTTGTCAATGATTGTGTCTATATTAAACCCTATCTCTTCACCTTAAGTCTTTTTACCTTGGAAAAAATGGGTTAGTCAACTCACGGTGTTGAGATGACCTCAAGGAACCCTCTATCAATGATCACTACTTACACAGCCAATTTACTAAGGAGGACCTTATATTATGTAATTTTTCCCTAGGTGTTGGCTTGTGTGTGTACAAGGTGAAGTATACTATATTAAAATGCATGTAATGATCTAGCTTGTAACTTGAAAAATATTTCTTATAGGTTGCTCTCTGAGTGCATAAAACCTGTAATATGATTATTCATATAGCTGATATGAAAATATGGAAGAATAAAGAAGTATAAACTAGGTGTACGATTGATTTATTGATCTTGAATAGGTGTTTTCTTGCTATTTTCTAGATGATTAATGACAAGGCCTAGATTTCTATTTATACCACACCTTTTGAAAATATCTCATGGTAGGGCTCAATAAGACAAATGGACCAATCCATTAGATTCAAAATATTTTCAAATTAGATGAATTTTGAGGACTAGACACTTAATAATAATATATATACTTCCATCAACACAAGTGTCCCTATGTGGGATGCAAGTGTTTGGTAGGATGGGAAGCTCCTGAGGATATAAAATTGATAATGAAAGACATATATCAGGTTTTGAGATTTTTAAAAAAAATAAGAGATTTGAGTCATCATAAATGATTGATTTAAATCATAAGATAAATATTTAGGCACATTGAGATGGTGAATGCAAGCCTTTCAATAACAAGAAGGTCTAGAACTAAATGGTAGAGCCCGTATAGGTATTTTTCAAGAATTAAAGATTGATATTATATATTAATCATGTTTTAGTATCTACATCCCCCCTATAATTTAATATATTAATTCATAAATATAAAATTACCAGGTTGAAGGAAAGTAATGCATACTTGGGTGTGTATAACACACCTTGCCTTTATTTGATCTCACTTTGAGTTATTTTCTATTGTATGACCTATAACCAATAATATGTTATAGTATAAATAAGTTTATATAATCTAAAATTTATCATAATTAAAATTCTTGAAAATAAAGAGAGCAAGGAAGGAGTACACCTATGTTTCAATGTAATCATGTTCCCCTTGGTACTTTAACTTGGTAAATATGCTTATTTGTGAAGCATTGGAGCTAAGAGAGGTTAGAAATTGAACCTTGGATATTTGAAGAGGGATATTGGAAGGTAATTGTTCCCCTAATTTGGTAATAGGGTGAGTTGTGACATAGCCATTGAGATCATTATATATCAATCACACAACTCAAGTGATAGTATAATAAAATCCAAATCAAGTGGTATAACCAACTTAGCATGCAAAATGGAAGTAGGGTTAGGCCATTGAGGGAATTGAATCTCAACTACACTATGTAGATGATATTTATGGATTATATATCACCTCAATATTGTACACTTTGTGAACTTATACCTTGGTTGTTCCTCTCAATTTTGGACCTTGTTCCACGTCCACAAGTCTCACATCTACTATCTAGTATGCCCATTGGCTAGTCTTATGTTGATGACCTAGGCATTTTATCTTGCCTAGAATGATTAAAATGTACTTATCTTCCATCTCTCAAGTTTTAAACACGTACCTAATTTCTTGTTCCCTTGACATTAACATCTAGGATAAACACTAGCATCAATGTTAGTGTCCTAACCTAACACAAGTGTCTAGATCCCTAAAGTCATCCAATTTGTAAATGAAACATATCTTAATGGTTAGGTTAAGTGCTTTAATGTGAGTTACTTTTGCAAAGAGATTAATATAAATACAATATCAACCCTCATTTATTCCTCACCTGGAAAAGACCAAAAGAGACCAAGGTAATTTATCAAAATCATTCAATTGAACAAAGCTTTCGTATTTCCATACCAATCATAAGTATAGCACATCCACACATCTAAAGTACTAAAGATGTAACCCAAGAACCTGATTTACCAAGTTACAAGCTAGGTCACTATTGTACTTTATTTACACATCTTAAATGATTTACACAGATAGCATGTAGGGGAGAACTACATCAATTTGAGGCCCTCTTCAAAGTACTGGTTATGTAGGAAACACTCACTAACAAAGGGGTATATGGGGTTAGATTGACACTATGTGCCTACTAACACATATTTTATAAAGGTCATTATGAAGATGAAGAATTAGGGTTTTGAAAATTCATGAGGAGTGACAATCCATGACCCATATTTGAATGCACCAAAGTGAAGGTGAAGACAAACCCAGAAGCATCTAATTAGTCACATCTTTTTCTATAAGGTATTTCATATAGGACACTTTCATCAAACCTAGATAGTAGCATCAATATAACCATCCCAAGCTGATGTTAGTTTCCAAATTTCTAGAAGCATCAGATTTAGAATTTGAAGACTATTCTAAAATCTACTTCAAGTCTGCTTTTTTCATGTTCTAGATCCAACATTAATCAGAACTAGTTAAGTATATTACTTATTTGTCATATTCATGTATATCTTAGTTATACTTGATATATTTAGTCTATTATTAACATAATAAATTTATTTTATGTTTATATATGAGTTTAGCACCTAATTATCCTACTGTAGATCTGATTATCACCCTTATGCATTATCATTTCTATATTTTAACCTAAAATACCCAAAGTAAGGATTCCTCAATCCAATTTAGGGTTAAAAATTTGATGAACTTGATTCTTATGAATGTAAAATTTTATGATTCCTAGGGTTTTAAGCTAGTTAGGGTTTCATATTGTTGTACTTTTTCATTTCCTGCTACAATTTTTCATGCAACTTGGGCATGATCCTAGATTAAGAGGTGTGCATATTGAATACATTGAGCTTAACCTTACACCATCTAAGATATCTAAAAATAATTATGAATCTCATATTTTAGATCTTGATGATATCCATGTTGATAAAAAACATATCAATAGAGTTAACATAGAAAAACATTTTGATAATGAAAACCATAAAATTAATTAAAATGAGTAAATAAACCATGATCAATTGAAATTAATTTCATTGTTTCTTGAGTGTATTTTATAAAACCTTCAATAAATTTATGATATCCTAAAAACTATAATGAAAACAAAAAAAATCAAAAATTATAGTTGAAACATCCCTCCCCTTGAACACATTACAACATAATACATCTAGTGGGGATAGGGGTTATTTGTTTAAACCTTTGTTTCATGAAACTACTATTTCTGCATCTACCATGGAATTACCAATTATTTCAACACAAATATTGATTTCAATATCTATTACTGCTCACACCATGTTTTCATCCCCTTTAGTGACTACTCAAATTGTTAATCTAAATCCCACTAGGTCTACAGTTCAAACACTCTTCAAGTTATAAATACCTTAGAGAACAAGGTTATAAACATTGAAAAAATGATTTAAAATATCCTCATGCTATTGATTGAAAAGATGTGATTCATTACCCTCTTTCATTAAGATATATTTGTACCCTTTTCCAATTGGTTTTATTGTACATAACTTTCCATTTTATGATGGAAAGGGTGATCTTGAACAACATCTTTGATCCTTTTATGTGGCATGCCTTGATTATGCCTCTAATTCTAAAATTTTAACAAAATTATTTCCAAGAAGCCTCAAGGACTATGATTTGACTTGGTTCAATGATTTATCTCTCCAATCCATGAAAGCATTCAAACCTCTTGCAGCTCAGTTTTTAGCACACTTTTCCGTTAATATTTCTAAAAATGTTTCCTATACTCAAATTGTCAAAATAAAATAAAGAACCAATGAACCTATCAATGAATATGTCTTGATATATAATACAATTCTATCTAAAATAACTATTCCTATAGCAGATAAAGAGTTGCAAGACATATTTAAGTAAAGTTTTCTTGCTCCTTTACATGATTCTATTATTTTTAATAAGTTTAATTCTTTTGATGACTTATAACATGTTATATGGGACCATGAAATGAAGCTTATTTTATTTAATTATCTCAATTATGTATCAAACACACCAGCTACATCTACATCTAGTACAAAAATTATAATCAAACTAAGTTATAAGTTAAAACCTCCTAGGCCTAAAAAGGAAATGACCACCATAGTTAACATAGTTTCATAACATCCTAATGGAATTGTCTTATCTAATACACCAAGGAGATAATTTTAATATTTACCTGCATCCCTAGATTCATTAATCCTATAGTTATTAGAGTGTTAGCTTAATTTCTCCTTCATCCTATCAAGATTGATATGAGTTGACCTCTACCCAAAGGATATGATGAGAATGCTTATTTTGATTATCATTAGGCACCATGGAATTCTATAAGCATGTGTTTTATCTTGAAGCACAAGATCGAAGATCTTATCGATGACTAAAACATTACATTTGAGGATCCTCCAAATGAATTGAGCTTACAACCTAGTGATCACCATAAACATAAAATATTTAACAATCCTTTGTAAGACCATTTTAAGAAGGAACTAGAAGTAAAAATGACATATAATATGCATCTTCCTTCATCACATTATGGGTACCCACTATATGGGATTATTGTTACTTACACATGACATATACCTTATATGGTTCAGAGACCCTCTATTACTTTTGATGATAGTGAGATTAAGGATGATAATTTTGATATTCATTCTCTATTCATTTGAGCATACCATTATAAACACCATATATGTAGTGTTATAATTGATAATTGTGTAAGAAAGAATGTTTGAACCATGACATTACTTACGCACCTATATTATACTCATAATGACTTAGATCCTTCCACTAGATTAGTTAGAGCATTCAATGGGACTTTTAAAAAGGTTTTTAGCAAGATTGACCTACCTTTACAAGTCTATCCTCCACATTTAGTTACTAAATTTTTAGTCATACCTTCCATGGGCATCTTTGATATGTTATTTATAAGACCTTGGATCCATCCACTTTGATCAATACCTTCCATAGTGCATGGGTGTGTTAATTACATTCATGCCAATCACGTAGTTATAGTTTCTAGAATTCCATGTGAGCATCTTCTTGAATAAGAAAAATGTATACCTAGATAGTTTATTACTAGACCTACTAAGGCTCATTTACCATAAAAGGGTAAGCAATAGGAAATCCCCTTTTCTAGGTGTCCAGTACTTAAGACACCATTACATCAGAGACATATGATGGATTTCACAGAATCCCCATCTCTTATACACCATGTTTAGATAACTAGAGCACCTACACAAGTTCTTATTATGGTCATTCCAAAGAAACCATAGATTACTCAATGATGGGTTCAATGAACCCCTATTCTTATTAATCCTACTATTGCTTCATGACCATAGATTCTTGTTTTACATATGTAGAGTATCAATCATACTATTATGATAGATATTGAACCTATATATCCTCCTTGGTAGCACCACAAAAGTTATTAAATTAGGTTCACTGTGGGGATATATCTATGACCATCCATTGGATGGCATAATATGATGATTTTTATTTTTCAAACATTCCAAAATACTAAAAATATCAAAAACATTAAAAAATCTAAACTTTTGCAGCACCTGCATGCTCTATTAGCTCATTGGCATCTATGTGGTAGTTATATATTGATGGATGGAATATTCAGTTAATTTTACATACACATATGTATGTCACACTTCTACATGAGTGTGACAGGCATACATAAATAGATGATCTATTCCTATTTCAAATTTTGTGCCTTCCCTCTACTCATGTCATGCAAACACTAGGGGCATTCATTTTTTTGATCTTGATACACACATGTTATATGGTTTGATGATCATATTTCATTATCATATTTGATAGTACATATATACTTACACATGCCTTTATCCATGATTATATCTTACATAGAGTACTTGATATGTTATACACTTGACATTTTTTCCTAACACATTGGATACATGGGCTAATGTGACATGTTTATGCTGGTTGCTTATGATTTAATTTATTCACTTCCTTAAGTGTCTTGCCTTGCTATTGTATTATTTATTTGAGCATTTTAATATTCTCATTTCCTTTCAACTCCCATGTATATGCATGATTTTATTAACATTTCCATATTTCATTATTTATTATATGGACATTTGAATATGTCATTCTTAATTTTTTGTACATTTAACTAAGTTGTGTCCCTTTGATTGTGTGGAATTTGGACATGCCCCTTGTTTTTAGTCTCTTTGGACCATTACCTTTTTAATTTATTTTGAGTGATCTTGTGTGTGTACTTATTTATTTTATTGATCTTGTATTATTACTATCTAGATGTTGTCATGGTCCTTATCATGCATCTTAGGCCTTCATGTAATCACATTGGTTCTATGTGTTTTAATGTTATATCTACCTAGACATGTTCCTTTTTTATGCTACATGGTTACATTCATAGATTATATAGTTGTCTTATCCTTTAAAGGTGAAGTAACTACTAGTTTCTATCTTTTCCTTAACTCAAAAGGGGGAAATATTAGTGGGAAAATGTCATAGAGGTGTGTTATCCACACTCATTTAGTATATGGTATTTATATTAGTTTTAAAATTTAGTGGGGGCATGTCATATGGGCATGGCTTCCATACATTCACAATTTTTAGATTTAGTTGGGGAATGTCATATGGGCATGGTTTCTACACATTCATAGTTTTCAAATTCAGTGGGGGCTTTCTTTGGAAGCATGTTCTCCACACTTATTTAGTATCCAGCATCTCTAGATTACATTGAGAGCATGTTTAGGAAACATGTTCTCCACATTGGTACTTATATCAATTTTTTAGTTTTCTCCATATATAATGGGGGCATGCTTTGAAAACATGTTCTCTACACTTACATAGTTTTAAAATTGACCAAATCACATAGTTATATGATTTAGATTCATAGTTATGGTATAATTATATATATTGGTACCATTGTTATACATAGTTTCAACATGAGACATATCCAAGGTTCATATGTTATGAAATTTGTACATAATGTTAAAAAATATAAATCAATTTCATATTCTAAAACTTTTTTATGTATTAATACCCTAATCAAACTTTTACAGACTTTATTGAGCTAATATACTATAGTAGTTGGTTCACTTTTTGGTATGATTGAGGTGATATAAATAACTTAATCTTGCCAATTTTAAAGGTTAGACTTGATTGTATCATCCAACCTCACTAGGTTATAAGTATCATTAGGTTACATGATTAAGTTAATATTAAGTGGAAACTCATCTTTGCTCCAAGGTTGGGGGCATGGTCCTCTCTCTCTCTCTCTCTCTCTCTCTCTCTCTCTCTCTCTCTCTCTCTCTCTCTCTCTCTCTCTCTCTCTCTCTCTCTCTCTCTCTCTCTCTCTCTCTCTCTCTCTCTCTCTCTCTGGGTATAGGCACTTTCAATATTAATCTATATTTTTCCTAATATCAATTTTAAAGAGTTACAATGACACATATATTTTTAAATCAACTTGCCAATATGAAAGGTAGGTATATTAACACATAAGTGTACTCATAAACCTTACTCTTTCAATTTCAATATATTTCAAGTACTTTAAATTATAGATTATATACACTAATTATATATTATAACATGATTTTGGTTAAGATTAATCACCATTAAATCACTCAACTTGAGCACATGCAAAGATAAGGTGTGTTATACACACTTACGTATGCATTCCTTTCCTTTATACTAGTAATTTAATTACTATATTCAATAGGGGAAAATATAGATGATATTTATGGATTATATAGCACTTCAATCTTGTATACTTGGAGAACTCAAACCTTGGTTATTCCTCTTAGTTTTATATCTTTTTTCTTCCATAAATATTTCATATACTCTATCTTATGCCCTTTGGCCTATATCTTAGCCTGACTAGTATTATGTTAATGACTTAGGCCTTATATCTTTCCTATAATTCTTAAAATGTACTTATCTTCCATTTTTGCAAGTTTTAAACCTCTACCTATTTTCTTGATCCCTAAACACTAATGTCTGGGATAGACACTAGCATGGACATTAGTGTTTAGACCTAATGTAAGTGTTCAATACCCTAAAGTCATCTAATTTGTAAATGAAATGTATCATAATGGTTTCCCTAAGTGATTTAATGTAAGTTACTTATCCAAATGGATTGATATAAATACAAGATCAATCCTTATTCATTCCTCACCTAGAAAAGACCAACAAAGACCAAGGAACTTTATCAAAAGCACTCTATCAAGCATTCAATTGAAAAAAGCTTCCTTATTTCCATACTATTCATAGGTACAACACATCTATAAGTCTAAAGTACTAAATGAGTATCCCAAAATCCTAATTTGCCAAGTTACAAGGTAGGCCATTGTTGTACTTAATTTACACATATTGCATGATTCACACACAAGCTAAAATGTAGGGGATAACTACATCAGTTTGAGGCCCTCTTTATAGAATTACCTATGTAGGTATCTCTCACTGATAGAAGGATAAATAGGGTCATCACAACACCATGTTCCCACTAACCTATTTTCCCCCAAGGTCACTATGAAGATGAATGACTAGGGTTTACAAATTCATGAGGAATGATAGTCCATGACTTAGATCTAAATGTACCAAAGAAAAGGTAGAGACAAACCCAAAAGCATCTAGGTGGTCACATCCTTTTATATTAGGTATTCTATATAAAATAATTACATAAAATCTAGATAGTATCATCAACACAACCATCCTAGGATAAAATTAGTGTCCAAAGCTCTAGAAGTGTCAGATCCATAATTTGATGACTATTCTAAAATATTCTTTCATCCTAATTTTTTCCTATTCCATAATCATGACTATGTTAGCATTATAACATCTAATTATATTACTTATTTTTCATTTCCATACATAGCTTAGTTATACTTTCTACATTTAGTCTACTCTTAACATAATAAATTTAGTGTATGTTTATATCTAAGTTTAACACCCAATTAGCCTACTATAGATTACATTATCACACTTGTGCATCATCATTTCTATATTATTAACCCTATATACCCCAAGTAATGAATCCTTGATCTAATTTTAAGGTTAAACACACTATTAAAGGGAACCAATTGATGTAGATAGAAAAGGGTCGAAATGGTGCTTCTTGGTAAAGTATTGATGTTTCTTGGTAGATAAGTTTGAAATAGTTTAAATAAGTATTTGAAATTTTTGTTTTACTTGTATGATATATGCACCTATAACATGTCTCAAGATGAATTATCTATCAATATGTAACTTATATCTATAACTATGTATAATATATGTCACAAATTTGAGAAACTCTATCCCAAATTTATAAAAATTAATGAAATGTATAGGATTCTAACCCAATTACATTTAATCATGTAAATTTTAATGACATTATAAAATTCTAATATTTGGTATAAGTGTGGAGGTTAAGTCTCTATAACATGCCCCCATTGATATGCCCCTCTTTTTTAGTGAGACAAATGGAATATGTTAGATACCTTACCTCAAAAGGATAAGATAATTATATAATATATGTCTAAATCATGTATCATAAAGTAGTAACATTTTTAAGTATATATTTCAATGAAGTTTATAGTATCTGATCACAAAATTCTCTAAGATGCATGATATAGATCATGGTAATGTTTAGAAATTAATAATATAAAATCAAAAAATAATAAATCACATACACAAGAGTATTTAATGTCACACAAAATTGGTCTATGGAGAACACAAACAAGAGGTAAATTCAAATGTGATACACTTGAAGGAATGACAATCAAATTTTCAAATGAAAATCAACATATAGTAGCACAGGGGCCAATAAAGAAGATATTTAAATGTTCCACAAGTAATATAATAGTAATAAATAAAAATACACTCAAAGAAGTTACAATGTGAATATATGAAGTATAAGCAACTGACATAAACATATCATACTAGTCCCTGCATGTATGTGTTGGTGAAAATGTCATGTAACATAGCATATCAAGTACAATGTGAAAGATGTAGTCATAATTATAGGCATGTTTAAGTGTTAGTATATAAATTCAACCTGATAATGTAGAAATGATCATAAATTAAAGTAACGTTTATCAATCATGATCATATAATTTTATTCCCCCAATGTATTATAGCATGTGGGAAGAGGAAAGGTCTAACATATATATGTGCAAGTATAATGGGTTTGGGGTATGTGTGTATCACACTCAAGTACACATAAAAAATATATGTGTATAAAAATGGCATACTATCTACTAACATATAGTACAAAAAATAGATGTCAAAGAACTAGTAAACATGTGAATGCTAAATATTTTTGTATTTTTTAATTTATTTACATGTTTTTATATTTTCTTGAATATTTTGTTTTTTTGTTTGTTTTGAATATTTGGAAAGGAAAAAGGTCTAACCTATGATTTCATTTAATGGATGATCATAAGTATCTCCAAACTCATAATATGGTCCATAACTTGGTGATATTGTTAGGAATCATGTATAGGTGTCATATCTAGAACTATAGAATCTATAGTATTTTGCATATGTCTCATAGGACTATGTGGTGATGATGAGGTAATATAATGATTAAGTTTTCATGGAAATAATTTTTTAGTTATCTATGGTTTATTTAGTGCAACTATAATTATAACATGTTTATTTTCTCTTAAAAACTAGGTATCTCTGATGAAATGGTCTCTTAAGTATGGGCCACCTAGGAAAGGGGATTAATTGTTGCTTACCCTTTCATGGATAATTAACATTAGTCAGTTTTAAAATTATCTATCTATGAATAAATTTCTCTTGTTCAAGTGGATGTTCATATGGAATTCCAAAAACTTTGACTACCTTATTATTATGAATGTATTTAATACATCCATGTATTGTGGAAGGTATTGCATAGAGTTTATGTGTCCAAGGTCATCCCAATAGCATATAAAAGACTCCCATGTATGGTATAATTTAAATGGTAGTAACCACATGTGTTTTATAAAATTTTAATAGTAAATCAATCTCACTAATAACATGTTGTATGTCCCATCAAATGCTCTAGCTATTCTAAGAGAAGGGTATAAATCATCATTTGTATATTCCAAATGTGTAATTAACATAATAGTACATATGTTATCACTATCACCATTATTACTCATAAAATTATATATAATTTTATGATCAAGGTATGCTCAAATGAATAATGAATGAATATCATAGTCATCATCTAAAATTTCATTGTCATTAATTTAAATAGATGGTCTCTAGACCATAGGAGGTATTGTGCATGTATAAGTTCCAATAATCCAATCTAATGGATTCCAATTATTTTACGGAGTAGGATGTGAATTATATTTTTTTTTTAATTTAAAACCATTCTTAGAGTGATCTTGTAAAGGATTGTTAAATATCTTCTGGTTTTGATGGTCACAAGGTTATGAACCTAAATCCTTTGAAAGATCATAAATGGTAATTTGTTGGCTATCAATAATATCTTGGCTATTATGTTTCAAGGTATAACATTTGTTTGTAAAGTTCCCAAGGCCTTGGTGATAGTCATAATATGTATTATCATTATAACCTTTTATAAGAGGTTAACTCGTGTCAACCTCTATAAGAGGATGGAGAGATATAAGATGACCCTCTATAATCTTATTAAGTATCAAATTTAGAGACTTGTGTAATAATGTAAAATTTATATTAGGTACATTAGATAAGATGATTTGATTAGGTTTTTGTGACATTACATTAATTATTATGGGATTTGTAAGTTTTACCTTGTAACTTGGTTTGATATGAAAACTGGTAGAAGGTTTAGTCAATGTGTTTCCTACATACTTAAACTTATTAAAGGAAATAAGTTTCATGTATCGATCTCAAAAAATATGGCATAAGTCATTAAAATAAAATATTGAAAATAATAGACACATGTAATGAGTCAATAAAACTTTGATTAAATATGTCTTGAATCTCTTTATATACCATTAGATTTTTCATTTCGGCTAATATTGTTTAGTATCTCAAAACATATTCATTGATGAGTCTATTAGCTCCTTGTTTGACCTTTACAATTTGTGCATATGACATATGTTCAGTGATGTTGATAGAGAAACATTATATAAATTTATTTACTAGGGGTTTAAATGCTTTCACTAATTGGATTGGTAAGTTATATAGCCATCTTAAAGAATAGTCCTTTAGGATCCTTGCAAATAGTTTGGTCAAAATTTTATCATTTGAATCATAATAAAACCATATTGAATAGAAAGAATACATATGTTTTTTAGGATCACCTTTGCCTTAATAAAATGTGAACTTGGGTGAAATTAAACCAGTTGGTAAAGGATGTAAATATGTTTCAGGTGTTATTGGATTATGTGAATCAATAACATGAGTTATTTTAGAGCATTTTTCAACATTTTTAATCTTAGCTTCCAAAATTTTATAACTTGGAGAATATTTTGTATTGTGGGCCTATGTGGATTAATATTTGATATTGGATAAGCCACCAAAAGGGATGAGAACACCACTTGCATTGATGTATGCATTGAAACTAGTAATTGAGTTGAATTATTTATTGTACCCATGGAGGATGTATAAATGGTTGTTCCATCTAAGGGTTCACCATTATTGGATGTGGATGCACTAGTCTTAGCATGGTTATTGATTCCTTCTTGGGTAACATATAATAATACAATAATCACTTATTTATTTATATTTATATGGTTGAATAAGGATTCTTTATCTTCCATTTATAAATGATCTTTCTTAATATTTTCCATATTTGATAAATGTAAATATAATTTCCAAAGGAAATCAAAATAAAATAGATCTATAAATTACTAAAATTAGAAACCCTAGAAAACTAAAAACCCTAGAGCAAGTTAGGAGTTGCATGAAAAAATTCAATGGTTAGGTTCACCAAATGTTTAACACTTTTTTTAAATATGGTGAAGGGTTAAGGGGATATAATATCCTATATGCAAGGATGAACAAAACTATTCTAGAGTAGGTCAATTAATTAAAAACTCAAATAAATGAATATTCTAAATTAAAATGCCAATTTATGATAAATATATAAAGTACATTCAAAATTGTAGTTTGATTGTATAAACATGAATAAGAGATAATAATTAGATTATCTAAAAATGCATAGGTAGATCTAAGAAGTATAGAGGTGGAAATAGGCAGGTTCAAGGTTAGGATCTAGTTGTCAGATTTTGAGAATATTATTTTTGAAGGCTTGGACACTTGCATCAAAATTTGACACTTGTGTCAATGCTTCTATCTTGATCCTAGCACAATTATCCTATATATAATATTCATTATATTACAAAGTGACCATTGGGAGCTTTTGTTTTTTATATCACCTTTATGTTGATGTATTTTATTTGTATGCATAGGTTATCGATGAATATGTATGGATTAAACCCTATCTCTTCACCTTAGGGATTTGTACCTTTCCAAAAATGGATTAATGGGCTCATGGTGTCAATCTAACCTTAAATACCCCTATCAATTAGCATTTCCTAAATAGACAATACTCTAAGGAGGGCCTTGGGATTATGTATTTCTCCCATAAGTGTTGGCTTGTGTAGGCACAAAGGTGTAATATACTATATGCAAAGGCATGCAATGATCTAGCTTATAACTTGTAAAATATTACTCATGGGTTGTTCTTTGATTAATTTATACCTATAATATGACTAAACCTATGATTGATATAAAAATAATGAAGAATAGAGTAGTATAACTTAGTTTTTTAGTTGATTGATTGATTAAGCTTTAATAGGTGCTTGCTTGGTATTTTCTAGATGAATAATAAGACTTAGATTTGTATTTATAATAAACCTTTTGAAAATATATCATGATAGGGTTTAATAAGACAAATCATCTAACCCATAGGATTTCAAATTAGATGACTTTTGATGACTAGACACTTAATTAAAAATTTAGACACTTGTATTGATGTAAGTGTCCCTATGTGATACGTAAGTGTCTGATAGGCTAGGAGGCTACTAAGGATATGAAACTGATAATGAAGGATATATATGACATTTTAATATTTTTTATAGTATAGGAGATTTGGGTCAACATAAATGATTGGGTCAGATCAGAAGATAAATAGTTAGGTACATTGAGATGGTGAATGTGATACTTTTAGTAATAGGAAGGACTAAAACTTAAGGGTAGAGCCCTGATAGGTATTTATCAAATATACAAGACTAAGATGATATATAAATCATATTATAATATATACAAAAATATAAATACCCAAATGTGGTACAATCCCATCTTTAAAGTCTTTTTGTTGTAACTTTGTATATATATACTATTGGTAATGAATAAGGTATCTATTGGCACATTTTAATTTGGTCTTCAATATTATGATTCATGCATTCATCCATTTATTGTTCATCTTTCCATTTGGTCATGGGGATCCCCAATTCTAGTATTTTGTATTTCTAGACTAGTCCACTATTTTTAGACATGACCAAGCCTATGAGACTCTTTGTAATGAGCAAACATGTCCAAGTATAATTTAGAAAGTTTCTTTCATCCATGTTTCATTTTAATCTTACTTTTGTATGTTGGGTCTTATTTTTGGTCAAGTTTTTCATGCCAATAGGACCCCTAATGTGAAGTTTAAACCTATATAAATAAAAATATACTCTTCATCATTTAAGATGGATCTCTTAACTCTATAAAATCTATTCATAAATTTTCATGTTCTATTTATAGATCTAATAAATCTAGATTGAAGGTTGTCAAACACTAGATTCACCTTTGCATGCTTATGCCAAGAGTAAAATAGGAAAAAGATCACTTAGAATTGTATTTAAAAATTCACACATACACATAAGTGGGAGAACTACATTCAATTTTGATCCCTCTTCAAAGTATTAGTAATGTATTGGAGCATTCATTCATTCAAGGGGGATTGATCAATGTTAGTACAACTCAATCCTTTTTGCCTAACATCCCTTATTTGATATCAATTTGGTTTATATGAAAAAAATTAGGGTTTTTATTTATAATTAATCCATGTAATTTTTGGAATTTAAAATTCCATCAACAACTCTAATTAATAAAAGTGTATGTGGTGAAATAGTTATGCCTTCCTCACAGTCAACATAGATAAGTCTACAGTAAATGGACATGAGTGGCCTAAACTATTATCCACCTATAGTGGTCATGTTTAGGAATATTATAATATTTTACTTATGATTTGTCACCATTATAGTTATGCCTCTTTCTATCTTTACCTATTAGTAATTTGTCATAGTCAATTGGGATAAGTTTGTAATCAACAGAATCAAGTAGTCTATGTTGTTGTCTAAGTACAATGGTGCTATTCAAGAATAGTTTTAGATTATATTTATGATACTAAGAATTCATTATCACATTTATTATTAATATCCACTTTAAAATATTTTAAAAAAATGTAGTTTGAGCTAAGTACATTTCTTCTTGGTGTTTTCAAAAAATAGCATTTTTCTATATTTATAAATTTCCAAAATCATAATTGTTAATTATTATTATACATCCTTAGCATCCTAATATCTATCAATTTTTACACCTATTAGACACAAACACTATTTTATTATTTTATAAAAAAGAGGGTAAAATAACACTCCTACAAGATCAAACCAAGGAAGGGCTCACCTCATATCCTTTTTCCATCATTAGGTGACTACCATAGCCACCCTCGAGCCTAGGACTCCTAACTCTAAGCATAAGTAAAACCAAAAAGATGAGGCATGGTAAGTTTAGGTAAATAGAAAAAAATCAATTAAATAATGTTTCCACTTAAAAAAACTTCCCTACAAAAAGGATACCACTAACATTAAATCCAAAACCACAAAAAACCAACTCAAGAACACACAAAAATTAAATGTATAAGAGATACAAGGGATCCACAAAGAATTTCTATCACTTTGTTAGACTCTATAAAATTCATTTTAGATGAGAATTACAACTCTTCACACTATCAAGTGGGAGAAAGATAAATTTTCAATGCCTCCCTTGCCCAAACCCTTCTCCCTTGCCATGGGAGGACTTTAGAAACATATGTTTACCTATTTCTTAAACTCCAACTAATAGATTCAAGTAGGAGGTGTTGGCCCCTATTTAATGATAAATAGTGGATCCATGCCAAATTTACAAACACCTAGGTATGAGGAAATCATGGTGAATAGTTATTAGTTTTGTCTTTGAATGGTACCAGCTAGTTGGTGACTAACAACTCCAAGCATCATTGGGAACCAAGTGTGTGGAGCAATGACTGGTCATTAAAGACAAGTAGTTTATTTTTGAATCATGTAACATTGGGAAGTAGGGGTATAAGACAATGATTTCACATTAAAGGTGAAGTGTAGTGGAGGTTTTAGGATGTGTACCTCTATTTCCATCTCAACAGTCGATGTACTCCATTCCCCATAAATCTAGGATGCTTTGAAGCCTATAAAAGGAAGCTAAGTTCAGCTAAAGAGGAGGGGTGAAATGAAATAGTGAAGCTCTAGAAAACTGATGCTAGATAGTTCCATTAGGAGATAGAAGTAGTCTGGGATGCTTGTAAAGCTCCCCTTTGTAGCACCCAATCTCACTTGTGAGCTCCTAGGCCTATAGTAGCTTAATTCAAGCTTATACTTAGTTTATATGGACTATGTATGTATTCTTTAACGTATTAATGAAGAATGCTTTGTGTAATTAACTAATGGACTAATTATTTAAGTCATTAGATGTTCATTGATTACATGTTGTACTCTATTGAATGTGTGATTGAGTTCCCATGAGTTTCCAACCTAACTTGCTCATGGTGGACCTATAACTAAAATTGAACCCTATACCCATGATAGGAAATGTCTAAGTGTGGAAAAGACCCTATGCCTTATATGAAACCTATGCCTAAGTGTAAGACTATGCCTAAGTCCCCTAACCTGATAACTAGTTGGCCCTTAAGTGCTTGAATGCCATTGAGCCTAAGAAACCCAAGGCTTGCTCCCATGAATGCCCAACCATGATTGTGTTAACCCAATCCCCTTAAGAACCAAGTTATGCCATGGCTTAACTAGCCCAACACAGACCTCAGTCCCTTCTCTATTGCATTTTGGGTGAGAACATAAAGATTGTGCCTTATGTATATTGATGCTAGCATGGCCAAGTGTTAAATATTGATCACCATAGTAATATTCAAGGCATGTGCCTCCCTAAAACAAGCCTAATTCTGATCTAAACTACTAGGTAAGCATGTGATTAGGCACATGACATAAAATACCTAGTTTACTACAAAATTTTGGTTATGTTGTTGGGACTATATTAAAAAAATTTATTGCAATGGTTCACTAGGATAATACTCTAACTCTCCCTTGAGAATATTGAGCACTGGTTGGAATGAGTCAAAGATGGATTTATGTTGAGGCATATGACTTGTAGAGGGCAAAACCCAAGAAAGTGGGTCTAGAACCACTTGTTTAATGCCATGTATGAGGTGTTCTTTTGTAAACTACCAAAGCAAATGTACCATTAGTTGGTTTCTTATGTGACCCATAGAATTAGAATCTATAGATAGCACCTCGAGTGGAGGGAAGAGTGTAAGAGAATCTTGAGAACTTGAACACCACCTAGACTAGAGCCATAAACAAATGGTGGCAAGGGGCACTAAATAGTTGTATGCTTGAGTTCATGATCTTGATGTACTCTTACTTTGAAATTACTAGTTCTTACATGATCTTCAAGGTACATTTGTGAAAGAACTCATCACCAAACTCAAAAAAATAATGGTAGATTATGGCTTTGAATTAGTGAGGCTGGAAGGCTAAAGTCCTCTCATATATGAGTATCATAATAGGGAAGAATGGGATGTATATGGGAGTCACAATAGAAGGAGATGAGTAGATTAACAACTAAGAGATTAGACGATAGGCTTATAACAACAAAAGTTATAGACTGATAGAAGATTTAGAACCTAAAAGTGATAAAAAAAACCTGTAATGAGTGAGAACGGTATGGGGAAGGATCTCTTGAATTGAAGTTGTGACTAGAGGATGGAGCCCTTGAAGCCTTAGAACAAGCTCCATAGTTGATGGGTGAATGCTTAGGGTCCCTTCAAAACTTGACCATTACAGATGTACCAGATACACCTACCCCTTTTGAACCTATAGCATGATCTCATACACCAAATTTCCCAAAGGAAAATAAAATCTTGATAATTAAACTCATTTTCAATGTAGACTTTGATCATTTTGAAAATTTGGACCAAAACTTTGTGATTGAAAAATTTATCCCATATGAGGAGGTAAGTGAAGATACCTCTAGACTTTGAGGTGTTATCCCAACTAGACATAACATGAGTTCAAGTACCCCAATTTAGCTAATGTTAGTGGTGTATCCTAGGCAACAGCCCATAAGAAGTGGCCTTACACCATGAGTCAGTAGTATGATTCCATCATCTTCTATGGTGTCGATAGCAACCAATAGACCAATGCCTAGCCTAGTGGCTAAAGGTATTGGAGGACCAATACTAAGACAAGCACCAAATGGACAAGTGCCTCAGGCACTAGCTACTCCCTAGACCTCAATCTATTATGATATGACCATGTGCCTACTAGAGTATCATGGTGTGGAGAATGTTTCAGAGTATGTGATCAAGTGTGAGTTATAATGGTGTACTCAAGGAATAACCTAGCCTGAGCATAAGGCAACCCAGTTCATAATAGCCTTACTTGATCACACCCATACTTGGTATATAAATTTTGATCCTAACCAATCTATGGTTGATTATGAAACCCTAAAGTAAGCCTTCTTAAAGGAGTTTGATATACCTAAGTTTGAGTAGCAGAGCATCCCCATGTTCAAGGAAATAAACCAAGGATTATTAGAGATCATCTGCTTGTACGATGCTAGATTCAAAACACTCCTTTTTTAGCTCCCTTATGACATTTACCCCTCCCAACATGTGTAATGGTTCATTAGAGGACTTCTAGTGCCTTTTAAAAGGGTGTTATCCATGAAAACCTTCATAGACCATCGAGAAGTACTTGAATCCATGCTTAGAGTTGAGGAAATTAGGAGTGCCAACATAGCAATTAGCCCATTCATGGAGGCATAAATTATGCTTATGGACTCCTAAATATAAAATATGACTACTAGCTCATTGTAAAACACTAAAAATGGGTTGTGTTGTACTGACTATGAGATAGAGGGTCATAATAGGAACAAATTCCCTTAGAGGAATGTGCATGCTTTAACTCTTAGATGTGAAGTTTATCATGAGGTACATGATGTTCATAATTGCCCCTTATTAAAATATACTAGTTAGGTTAGCATAACCATCTAATGCAAGTTGTGTGATGCTTATACTCATAAAATAGCTGACTACCAAGTAATTGAAGAAATGTTCTAGAACATGGAGAGAGGCACACAGTAAGCAACTAGAATAGCTGGAAGGTAGGAAAACCAAGGGAATGAGGGTTATTTCCAACAAAATTCTAGATATGGGAAATAAAGAGGTGAGATAGGGAAAGGTGGAGGATATAATAGAGGAATATTTCCACCATGATCATGATACAAGTGTGGGTCGACCAAGCACTATCATCATGACTACCCAATGCATCAATGTCCAGGTATTTTCAAGGATTGCATGAAGTCAAAGAGTGCCTTGAATTTTTCAAAAAACTAAACCAACATAAAATGGGTACTAATAGGGGTACAAATATGATCAAGCATGAGACTAAGGATACAAAATGGGTTCCAAAGGTGCAACTAGTACACATAGAGCTAATCAAAGTATAGGCAACCACACAAAGTGGGTTTACCACTTAGCCACCAACTATGCCAACATAAGAGATGTGCTTGGAATATGGTGAACCAAGTTTCACCAAGCACATATCATGGTTAGAGACAAAATTTATGCCCTACCTTGACCTAGCATGTCAAAATGACATCCTATAACAAGCTATAAGTGTAATACAAAATTTTTAGGGAGAACTTCAGTTGGCTAGATATTTATAAATGCATGCTACCACATCATATAAAAATCAAAACAATTAGGAGATTTAAATACAAGAGTTGATAGACATCATATGCCTCTTGTAAATGGATAGGATGCTTCCCTTACTAAAAAATTTGATTTTAGAGTATGCAAAGAATAATGCAATTGATCTTGTTGATCCCCATGCAATTGAAGTTATTATGTTGCATATGGAATAGGCACTTGAAGTAAGGCATACTCAAAATACAAAGTATGACCAAGAGTATCTAGTAAATGCCATCATTGATGGATGGTCCATCTATGAGGTATTGATTGATATTTGTATAGAAGTTAATATCTTGATTAAGAATGTATAAGAGAAGATGGTCAAGGGGGCCCTAAGACCTTCTCCCCATGTACTTTTCACAAACAAGACCTGATCATACCCTATCAAAATTCTACAAGGCACCATTGTAGATATTATGGGCACCAAATTCCATGCTGACTTTGAGGTTATTGAGTTGGTTAAATAGGATAACTACCCAACACTTCGAAGAAGGCCTTGGTGTTATGTCAATAATGTAGATATGTGATTCAAGAAGTGATACATGACCTTTGATAATGGAAAGGAAAGTGTAGTAATCCCCCTTTCAAGTGACCAAAGACCCCTCTATATAGAGAGAATTTATCTAGAGGATGAGGTCAACCATATTTATAACATCACGATATAGGGTATCAAGAATCTCAACCCTTATAATTAAGTAGTGATCTCTTAAAAGGATGGGTAGTCAGCCTTACACACCACTAATGTCACTTGTGACTAGTGGTTTTAAAGAGGCTTATGATCTCACTAGTTGTACATATCATTTGGTGTACATAAAGGTACCAAAGCTCATGAAGACTAGCTAGGTCTAAATTGATCACACTCTAAAATAATGGGTTCTACACTAGGAGAAGAGAGGAAAAAAGGTACTCCACTTGAGAAAAGTTAAATTTGTGGCACTCCCCAAATTTGAAGGGAGAAACCTAGTAGAAAGTTATTTCCATGACCTTAAAATATGCATCCTCAAGGAGATAAATAAGATGGGCACACTAGTGTATACCTTGAGGAGCACTATTGCATGTTGGTGGGAAGCGTAAAGGTCTAACTTACTGACTTGGCTAGAGGTAAAGCTAGCCATGTGCATTATATTTAGGAAGAGAAATGAAAAATTGGATATTTTAGTGTACTCTAGTGACTCTATTCCTATAGTGCATGTGTACCTATATGAAGAAACATGGATTGAATGTGGCATGACTACCCTAAATAACTTATGGGTGAATGTATTTTATACAACTATAAAGTCGTGGACATGATCTTGGTACATCATTAATGAGACACGCTAAGAGATATCCAATTGGGAGGCCCTTAAGGAGAATTTTGTGTATACCTTCTCCTTTTCTTCATAAAACTTAGAACTATTTGAACCATTACAAGTAATGTGAAAGGTAGTGTTTAAGGACACCACAATCCTTGAGAAGTGCTTGAAAGACATGTTCAAAGAAAAAGGGTTGGTGCTCTTGACCTTCTTTAGGGAATAAATACTAAATGGTGACTAAAGTGAAGAAGATGATTAAACTTGGAAGGATCACTACTAGAAAACACTGACCACCCAAAAAAAGATCATGCACTAAGTAGATGATATCACTATTGGCAAAGAAGACCCCACCCATCTTCACATTGAGATAATAGAGGAAACCCAATAGGTCAAGTATTCTCACCAAGATAAGAATGAGCCATATTGCACACCATTAAAGACCATCAAAATGTAAATTAACATAGAAAGAGAACCAAAGATGGCTACTCTAGGTGCCTATTGGTATGATGTAGAGTTAATGCACATCATAGACCTCTTGAAGGAATTCTAAGACTTTTTCCACAAGACTTATTAGGATATGAAGGTAATCCACCCATGACTAGGGAAGATGAGCATAAATCTAATTGATAATGAAATACTAATCAAAAATTTCCCCTACTATATGAATCCCAACCTTTGTGCCAAGGTGAAAATAAAGATCAACATTATGCTAGTTATGGGGGTCATTTACCCTATGAAGGAGTTCTATTGGGTGAGACCAATGGTAATAAACATTAATAAGGATGGGATAATTTACATCTATGTTGATTATATAATGTTGAATGTTTCCTATGCGAATGACCCCTTCCCAACTCCATTCATTTATGAAGACTTGAAAGGCATCATAGGCTAAGAAATATACACCTTCATTGATGGGTTCTCTAGCTACCACCAAGTCTAGATTGAGGAGGAAGACAAGCCTAAAACA
Organism: Torreya grandis; assembly: GCA_037957365.1. Classification (NCBI taxonomy): domain Eukaryota; kingdom Viridiplantae; phylum Streptophyta; class Pinopsida; order Cupressales; family Taxaceae; genus Torreya; species Torreya grandis. The sequence goes on from JARHVA010001550.1 coordinate 2,830,439, forward strand.
ACCTTTATGACTAAATGGGATTGTTTTGCTTATAATGTGATGCCCTTTGGACTCAAGAATTCACTATTTTTGATCTCCAGAGTGGTGATCAATGCATTTAAATATTTCATCCATAGGTTCTTCCAAGTCTATCTTGATGATTATATGGTGTATGGCCTCATCAAGGGCCATTATGACAACCTACACCTAATGTTTGAGAGTTACAGGTAGATTCAAATATCCCTAAACCTAAAAATGTGCATCTTTGCAACATCTTTTAGAACCCTAATTAGGTACATCATCTATAAATATGGTTTGCTCATGAATCTAGCAAAGATCACCATCATCATCTAATTGTAAACTCCTTCCACACAAAAAGATGTTTGTGCCTTTATTAGCCACTACAGATATTACAAGAAATTTATAAATATTTATGCAAAGATTATGGTGCCACTAGAAGAGATTATGTGCAAGGATGAATCATTCTATTGGGGAGAGGTACAAGAGAATGCCTTCAAAACCCTAAAGTTTAGATTGGCTAGCATGCCTATCTTATAGTTCCCTGATAAAACAACACTTTTTCATGTCCATGTCAATGATTCTAGCTCTGTGATTAGTAAAATCTTGGTGCAACTTGGCAAAGGCAAAATGGATCATCCCATATCCTTCGCTAGTAGAAATTTGACCCTAGAAGATCATAATTACATAATGATAGAGTGTAAGGTAATTGCCATGGTCTATTCCTTACAAAAATTTAGACAATATTTGTTGGCAACTTCAATCATCATTTTCACTAATCATGATTTTCTCAAGTACCTCATGAACAAGATTGTTTTACATGGGTGCATATGAAAATGAATATTTATATTCCAAAAGTTCTAGTTCTCTATTATAGTTAAGCCTAGAAAGTAGAACTTGGGGCTAGACCATTTATCCTACATTAATTCTAGTGATGTAGCAATGCTTATTGAGGATGACATGTCGAACACACAACTATACAAATTTTAGCATGTCCTTGAGGATTTGGTAGAGATCACCACCTTTCTAACATCTAGAGTTGAACCCTAGACTTTGACAAATAAGGAGAAGAATAGCTAGTAGTTCACATCATCCCCTTTCAACTCATCAACAGAGAACTATATAAGCTAACTAGAGATGAGGTGTTGTGATCATGTGTCTTAGATCATGAGAGAGACTCCATATTATGAGAGGTGCATGAAGGTATAGCAGGAGGAAATTTTAGTAGAGATGCAATGATAATAAAAGTATTGTAGTCAAGCTTGTGGTGGCCAAGCTTATTCCAAGATGTGAAGAAATGTGACAAGGCATGTGATATATGCTAGCACATAGGGAAGACTAACCATTAGGATGAGATGCCCCTCATCCCCATTTTTTGCTTGGCATCATTTGAGAAATGGGCCATTGATTTCATTAGGATGATAGCTCTTGTATCATGATGCACAAGTGCAAGGTATACTTTGGTGGCCACAAATAATTTCACAAAGTGGGTCAAGTTCATGCCAACAAAAGACTACATAGTTTCCATAGTCATGTACTTCATCTAGGAAAACATAATTAGTTGATATGGGTACCTAATCAATCTGACCAATGATAGGGGCACTCACTTTATCAATGAAACTATGTGTATTCTATTGGCTAGGTATATGGTGATGTACCATAAAATGGCCCCTTATCATCCAAATATAAATGGCATAGCTAAGGCATTTAACAAGATACTGAGAATATGCCTCACAAAGATATGTAACATTGGTCACTAGGATTTGGATGATCACATTTTAATAGTATTATGGGTATATCACACAACCTATAAGTGCCTAAATTAGGCTATACCATTCCAACTAGTGTTTAACACTGAGGCGATCCTACTAATGAATTTCTTGGTACCATCATTGTGTATCATGTGCATTTGTAATTTATATGACCAAGAGTCACTAAATGCAAGGTTGGAAGACTTAGAGCACCTAGATGAGATGCACACCCAAGAAAAGTGGAGCTTTCAGATATAAAAGGCATGCCAAAAGCTTCAACATGACAAGCATATGAATAACAATGTGCTAGAAAAAGGAGAATTCATTTTGCTCTATGATTCCAAATATTTCAAGCATCCAAGCTAATTACAGATAAGGTGGATGGGTCCCTATATCATCTACCACATATTAGAGACAAGTGAAAGCAAGTTACACATGTTGACTAGTGAAATGCTCTTAGGGCATTTTAATAGCAACAGGTTGAAGCCATATCATCAATAGGGTGGCACTTGTGCCATGAGAACACTAACTTCTTAGTCACTAGTTGATTAAGTTGAGATGAATAAAAGAATGTTTAGTTCAAGATAAATGGTTCCTTTTTGTTTTGTTTTATTCTTTAGCAATAGTGTAAAGAGTAAAGAAGTGGTGCTTTGAGTCCTACCAAGAAAATATTCACTCATATCCAACTAGGTGAGTCAAGAACATACACCTTTTAAGTACCTAAGGCTAGACACCTAAGTTCTAAGTGAGTGAGGATTGTTAGCGTCAAACAAGAAAAGTAGACCAGATCATCGTGTACTAGATCCCAGAGGTAGGGCACTTTTAATCCCTGAGTAGACATTCATTTGGCCTTTCACACATAAATCCAACTAGGTAATTCGAGCCATTTCACTTCTTAAATATCCCAAGGCTAGACATCTAAGTGGTGGCAACATGAAACTCACCAGATTCAAGAGGAAGATGTACAAATTTTGATGTGTAAGAGATAGATTATAGCAATTTTGGGGGCCCAAGGAATAACCACTCTAACACTTATGTGAATAATTCCATTTAGGTGATTCAAAACCCTTTTTTTAAAATCACCTAGGGCTAGACACCTAATTTTATGGGTAAAAAGAAGTTTCCAAACTTAGATGGAATAAAAGCCAAGTGAAGATGCACAACTTGATTATGCACAAGAAAGATAGTGAAGACACATCATATGATTTTGTGCAAGAAAACCACAAGTGGAAATTAAAGCATTAGAGGACTAACACATGGGATTTGTATAGGCTAGGATAGGCCAAGGTAGGATTAATCTCAAGAAATTGATTAAGATAGATAAGTGCACTTAAAATAGAAGTGCATCTAGAAGAGGTGGAATTGAGGAGGTTGAATCATGTGCATGTGAGGCATTGTGCTTAGGTTACCATAATTAAAGGTGAAGGTCACACCAAGAGAGCAAAACACATAATGGGAATCATCATGGATAGCTATAATTCACCTAGATTTGAGTGGGAAGTGACTATTTGAACCATAAGTCACTTCACTAAAATATTATCAGGAGCTTTAAATGCGGTGGTAGTGGAGGCACAAAGATCCATAATAAATGAGTTTTTGGTAGATTATTTTCATGTATTCCATGGAATTTTATGGATTTCAAGAAATTTAAATGCTACCACACCATTAATGTACTTACATTAAAGATGGTAGATAAAACTAGGGTATAAAATGTCATGTGACTAACTAGTTTCCATTAAAAACTTTGTGCAAACTTGAGATGTCAAGCAAACTAGATCTAACTAGTGAACCAGAGAGTTGAATAATATAAACCCTACTAGAACAATAATTTCATCACCCTTAGGCACCCAAAGTGAATGATTATGAGGCTAGAAAAATTGTGCTCATGGTGAGATTAGTGTAGAAAGGTATGGGAAGAAATTTGAGCAAGAACTAGTCGGTAGAAAAGTGAGTTACCACATAAGATTCCATTGATGGCCTAAAAAGCTTAGAGATAAAGGTATAGTTATAATTCTCATGACTACAAAGAGATAAGAATGATTTGAGGCTTCGATAGACCAAACCAACCATGCTTCAACACTAGCAGGTTCATGATGGGTAAGAAGTGGAAGGGAATGGGTCCACAACAATAAATTCCAAAATCACTACATATAATGGTAGAAGAAAACCCTAAAAAAATAGTATTTATACCAATATAATGGGTTATCATCATGCAAGGTGACCTCAAGGTGCTGACAAAAATGTATTATCAAGTAATGCAATTTCCCTTAAAGGTCTTGGTGGGAGAAAACTAGAATTATTTTGTGCACACTTGTTAGCTGAAGGAGTATAACCATCATACTACCAACCATGTATAAGACCTAGCATCAAATTAGATGGTAGATATAGGGAACAAGACAAAGTAAGGTATAACACTTTTTGATGTCTCCATTTGAGATAGATTGACAGCCTCTAAAGCAACTCAGCTATACAAGTTGTCATGCTTTGGGAAGCCAAAGGAGCTCATTCAATTCTTTTTGTCATGCATCCATGGTGACTACATATACTTCATATGGAGGAACATGAGGATATTAGTACACCTCATTGGAAGGATATCTAGGCTCCCAAACACTAAAATAGACATCTATTAGATAATGGGTGATGATGAAGATATAGATCATGTGGTAAAGCTCCTAAGGTATTAAAAGGGGGATTCACATTCCCCATAAAAGATTATAAGGAGCCTAGCATAAGGGTGACATTATACCTCATGGGCTCAAAACTTTGCCTCGATGATCAATGTACTGATGTTACAAAAACTTACCTCTGTGTCACATACCATATGGTGTAGGGTGTGAAGTTTAACATTTAAAAATTTATTATAGAGGAATTTGTGAAGAATGCATAGGAGTGCCACATAATTAAAGGGACCTTCAATTGGGGGTCCATTATGATTCTAATGACCATGGAGGAAATCATCATACTAGATGGGGATGAGGATAATATCTAGGTTTTTTCTAGAATATAATGACACTTTAGCATAAAAATATAATTAATTCACTTTTGCTAGTTCCTTAATGAAAATATAAATATATGATAAATATATAGACGCATTCAAGATCAAGTGTTGCATCCCCCAAGGGCTCCCAAAGACCATGTATGGGATGATAATATTTGTTGTTATGTATCACTTTTGTGTACTATGCTTGTTTCTAAACAATGGCAACATGTTAGGCTAGTTAAAGCTCCCATACACTTTCTTGACCAAGTATTTCAAGGATGTGCTTAGAAGGATCCCCAATGTGCAATAGTTGGATGTTCTAGTGAAGGAATTGGATATGGAAATAAATAGGTTATGGCACTAGTTTTTGCACCTAGATGGGAAGGCAATAAGGGATAAAGAGGATGATTTAGACCATATTGACATCCACCACCTTCAATAAGTTACCATACTCAAGCACATCCATATTTTATATTATGAGTTGAAGCCAAGAAGGAAGGGGCCTAATGTCGAGCAGACCATTGACCCCCCTATCATGATTGGTGATGAAGGAATACTAGTGCTAGATGAAAATAAGAAGTCTCCCAAGAAGAAGAAAGGGGAGATACTTGAGGATGTTGAGGAGCACATAAATATTAATGTTGCCTTAGGTGATAAAGCTCTTTGTTGACACCCACAATGAATCACATCAAGTTTAGACTGAAGACTTCTATCTCAAAGGAGAATAAAAAGAAGCCAAAGTTCTCATCTATGATTCCCACCATCATCCTAGCAGACATAGAGGCACAGGAATAATTGGAGAAGGAGGTATAATTAGGGAAGGGTGTATATATTTTTTTAGAAAAAACTTCTCATCTAGCGAGGAAGCTCTCCCATGACCCTGAAGTGAAGAAGCAAGGCAAGAACAAGCTTAGAAGAGGCTTGGCCTTAGTGATGTAGATGTCCAAAAGGTGTAGGAGCTATAAAAGAGGAAAGAGGAAATGAGGAAGCCAAGAATGATGAAAAAAGGAAGTGATAAATCCAAGGCTAAATATAAGTGTATGATAAAAGGAGAAATAGAGGAAGATCCTAGCATGGTGTAAGTACATGAGGCTCTCCAAGGTGGCACTGCTACTACTCTTAGAGAAGCAGGACTATCAAGCATACAAAATGAAGAGGAGTTAAATTATAAATATAATGGCAAGGGCCTAGATCAAGATCACATTAAATTAGCTCTAGAGTTGCACCATTAGATAGAGGCCATGAGGGCCAAGGGCATGACCCAAGCTAAAATTGATAAATTGGAGGTTGAGGAGATAAGGGCTAAAGAGGAGAGAACTATTTTGATCATCAAGAAGAGGAAGGTGGAAATAAATAAGGCCCATAAGGATAAGGTCAAGAAGGAAAAATAAGAGAAGAGGGATACTGTAGGCATGGAACCCATTAAGGATAAAATAGTGGAGGCACCTAGTGCCCACACTAACCTAGTAGAAGAAGCTACATAGCAGGCATGCCCTAGTACTAAAGGGTAACCTAGAGATAAGGAAGGAAATGCTAGTTCTTCAAATGAAAAAATGGAGAATAAAGGAGAAGAGTAGGCTATCATCAAGAAGAAACCTCTTAAGGTTCATGCCAAGGAACCATAGGAAGAAGTGGATGAAGGGGAAAATTCTAAAGAAGAAGAACCCCTATAGAAAAGAGAGGAATAAGAAGGCACCAAGGAAGGAAGAAGTGCTAGTAAAGAGGATTAGGAGAAAAATGAGTTGGCCATTAAGAAAGAGGAATTTGAGTTAATCTACTGGGAAAAGGTGCAAATGGGGTTTACCACAGATGAGGACTCCTACATGTTAGAATATATACCCTCTAGAGATGAAACAACATTGGCATGCCATCAAGTGTCATTTACACTTGAATGATACATGGATGAGCCTCATTTTGAGGTGTTAGCCAAGGCAATACAGAGTGCCAAGAAGCTATAAGAGGGGCATGACTACCAACTGGTCAACCCCCAAGACATGAACCTAGTAAGGTCAACTAACACCCTCCTTAAGATGGCCTCTGAGGTGGTACACAAGAACATTGTCAATGATTTTCATGCCATAAAGTGGAAATATATTATGCTTAAGTAAAAATAATAACTCAATTCCATGAATCTCAAGCTCAAGTAGTTGGCTGAGTCCATTGAGGAAGTAAAGCCATCCCTTATGGATGGTATTGACACTTCCAATCTATCTGAAGTTGATAAGGTGTGCATGTTGGTCGAGTAGATGTTCCCTCAAATGAAGATAGAATAAGAAGAAGAAGACCCTTATGAGTCTATAAATAAAGATCTCAACAAAAATATCAATGAGGTATAGGACTTATTTACAAGGCTAGAGGACTGCATAGATGATGTCGATGTCATCTTTTGCAACTTTTCCACCCAAGTGTCAGTCATTCATGTGTGCTTATAAAAGGTGAAAGGGAAAAAGATGCATTGATATAACAAGCTTTCACTATCATTAGGGTTGAGTGAACATAAATGATTACATAGGTTAATATATTTATCTCCCAACTAGATACCCAAGAGCAAGATTTGGAGGAGCTCTTTTACACCTTCTAGACAAAAGTGAGTGAGTAGGGAGCCATCCTAGATAGCGGGGTCCAAAAATACAAGGAAAGGCTAGATGTATTCCATAAGAAATTAGATAACACAAATGTGCTTGTGTTCAAGGATACCTCTATGGAGTTTGATAGTGCCATCGAATAAATCAAGCTTTCAATCTAGGGCTTCAAAAACTTCAAGATAGAACTATAGCAAAGTGCACCTAAATTCTACATAGCTAAGACACTATAAAGATAGTCTGAGGGTGGACTAAAATTTTTATATGGGGTAATGTTGGGCCCCATTTCATGATAATTAATGGCTCTATTCCAACTTGATAAATAACTAGTCATGAGGTAATCATGGTGAATGGTTACTATTTTTTATCTTCAAGCGATGTTAGTTGGCTGGTAGCTAACAACTCCAAGTAGCATCTAGAACTATGTGCAAGGGATAGTGATCAATCATTAAAGATAAGTGGCTCCATTTTAAATCATGTAGCATTGGGAATTAGGTGTATGGTACAATGAATTCACATTAAAGGCAAAGTGTAGTGGAGGCAATGGGATGTGTACCTATAATGCCAGCTTAGCAGTTGATGTGCTTCATTCCCCATAAACCTAAGATGCTCTAAAGCTTATAAAAAGAATCCAATTTTAGTTAAAGTTGAGAGGCGAATTGGAGTAGTGCAGCTCTAGAAACTTGATGCTAGATAGTTCCATTAGGAGATAGAAGTAGTTTGGGATGCTTGTAAATCTCCCCTTTGTAGTGCCCAAGCTTTCTTGTGAACTTTTGGGCCTATAGTAACTTAAGTCAAGCTTATGCTCAGTTTATATGGACTATATATGTATTTTTTAATGTACTAATGAAGAATTATCTGTGCAAGTAACTAATAGACTAATGATTTAAGTCATTAGATGTTCATTGATTACATGTTATACTCTATCAAATGTGTGATTGAGTTCCTATAAGATTCCAACCTGACTTACTCATGGTGGAACTATATCTAAAATTTAACCTTTCACCCATGATAAGAAATGTCTAAGTGTGTATAAAACCCTACACCCTATATGAAACCCATGCCTAAGTGCAATACCATGCCTAAGTCCCCTAACTTAATAACTAGTTAGCCCTTAAGTGCCTAAAAGCCATTAAGCCTAAGAAACCCAATGCTTATGACCATGAATTCCCAACCATCATTGTACTAACCCAATCCCCTTAAGAACCAAGCTGTGTCATGGCACAACTAGCCAAACACAGACCTTGGTCCTTTCTCTATTGCGTTTTAGGTGAGAAAACAAGGCTTGTGCCTTATATATATTGATGCCATCATAGCCAAGTGCTAAATGTTGAGTACCATAGTAATAATTAAGGATTTCATCTCCCTAAAACAAGCCTAGTTCTGATCTAGACTACTAGGTAAGCATGAGGCCATACTCATAACCCAAAAAACCTAATTTACTACAACATGAAGACTTTGGAACATAGTTCCCATGCCCAAACCCTATACAACTAAAGCATTAAAAAAATACAAAAGCTAGCCCATTCTAGAATTATAACTTCTCAATTTTAAGTTACAAATATAATTGTAAAAATAACCAACAAATTTGGAGGTATTGAACATCTTCATGCCCCAAAAGAGGCTAAAATCCACATGGTGGTCATAGGCTCAACCATGGAAAAAAATAAAAAGTGGGTAAGCCAAGTGGCCATATAACCTCTTGAATTACACATATAATAAGAAGGTAAATGATTATTGTAAGACAAGAAAATAAATAAATTCATGGGTGAAGTGGGAATACCTACCTTGATTGCACCACTTGATACTAAACAAGGAAACCTCTTACAAGTGTCTTGTTGTAAGCAAAAAACCAATCTCTTCCTTCTCTTACTCCAAGATCTTTCTTTCTTTTCAAGATCTAACTCACCTCTCCAATAAAAAAAGAGTGAAAATTCCTTCTAAGGGATACTTTCCTTCTTATTAAAGACAAAACAATCAAAATAAGGCTCAATGGAAATGTGGCACTTTTCCCTTCCCATTCTTTGGCTCTCCCACCTAAAGTCTTCCAATGTAATAACTCTTATTACAAACCCATGTGGGCAAGTAAGGTTTACCAATTCTCATAAATGTGTTGTCTTCCACATACCATAAATGGTCACATGATTTTTCCTAAATCTTCTTCAACACTCCAAAAATATCTAAATCCACCCCTTTGGTCAAAAGGGGTTTAAATACACATTCCAACATTTATATCTCACTTTTCACCAACTTGAAAACATGAGTATAATTTTCCATCTAAGTTTATAATTAAGGGAAATTAAAGTGAGTCTCATATTTACCTTTATGACTTAAAATAAGGTTAAATTAACTTCTGTGATATATAAATGGGGTATGAATAGTGCCATGAAGGTCTATAAATCCATACTCAAAACTAGTTTATAAAGTGGGACTAGGATTGGATTTTAATTACAAGTGTCATATATGACACTACTCATATAAAACTATTGGTATAATTATTCTTGTAATAGTCCTAGTTCCTTCACTTGGACTCTTTTCACCTACACATCACTTTATCCATAAAATAGCACTACCCTAGATAGTTGAAGTTATTAAATATAAACATTCAAGTAACATCCATCGACACATAATGCATGCATAAAAATATCACAAAGCACAGCATCTCAATAATTATCATGAACTAATATCAACATGATAATATCCAAATATATATAAACTCAAATAACATGATAAGGAAGTATTAGCTCAAATAGTATGGTAATACAATAAGCATCTCAATGAATAATTGAAATCATCTACAACTAGCATATGAATAGTACTCATGTAAGTAATTAATACCATCAAGAACATAAAATATATTGTCTTAGTCATAATATAAAATTAAGTATATTGTGACTTAAATAATTTAAATAACACATCACATTAGGACATGTGTAAAATAATGGAAAGTCTAAAAAACTAGCAATGTGAAAATTGGGGCATCCCATCATCCCTCATGTCAAAAGGTGGCATATAGTGGGCTTTTATTATATATCTAGGAAATGACAAACAAATATTTTATATTTTGGATTAGATAATGTGAATCATATGGGATAAATTAAGCATATTGAGGTATATGTGAGGCATATGTGGGTCATTCTACATGATTGTGAGGATCAATTGAGATACTATATAACATTATGAGATAGATTATATGGGTCAAATTGAGCATATTTTATCATATTCATCAGATTGAATAGGTTGAAACACATTATATAACATTATGATAGATAAAATATGGTATTTTATATTACTTTGGGGTACAGATACAAAACTTTAGGCATGAATGTTGTTCATGAAACCACTTTTCTATTTCTATGTTGTGTATTGATAGGGAATGATGGTAAGCATTTTAGATCTTAAATATATCATTTAAATTTTCATACAAACTTGTTTTAGGGTTTCACTTTTATATAAAAACATGTTTGGAGGTTTAACATTTGCATAAAAACCTATTTTGGGGTTTCACCTTTGGATATGAACATGGTTTAGGGTTCCATAAAAAGAGTTATGACAATATTTAGAGTAGTGCAGTTGAGATTTTTGTGAAACTAAATTTATAACATGTATCTTTCTCTAATTATGGTTGATCCATTAACTCTCCTTAACACATGGTTTCAATGGTTGCATCTCCTTGGGAAAAAAATCAAAACATGGCATACAGGTTCAAAAAATGGTAGTTTGGTTCATGTATGCTCAGGTGTATTCATTATTTGAATTTTAAATTTCAAATAATTCAATGATATAAATTATTTTACATTTTTTATCATGATCAAACATTAATCTATACATTTTTCCTTACATGCTTTACATGGATATATATGCACATAAATTATCACACACTAATCTATGCACTCAACTCCATCAGGTTTGGTCGAGGAAACTAATGTAATGGATAGCCTAAGGGTTTGGTTGATTATTCGATGGAATAATATTTGGGATAGGTGGTGGCAATGAGTTTTTTCAGTGGAACCAAAAGACCTTAGTAGTGTCTCAATGCTCATTGAGAGCATCGACCTATGTGGAGATAGAGTTTCAAGGCCTTTTAGTCTCTGATATAAAAATAAAGTGAAGTTCTTCGTCAATTATAGACTTAGTAAAATTAGGGAGAATGGGTTGAATGACTCATAGAAAAATATCTACTTTTTTGGGGTGACTTTGCCTAGTCAATGTCATCCACTAGTGTGAATCATATAAGATTAGGTTAGAGTTGAGGAGAAGAAGATGAGATGGATGGGTGATTAAGCTTAGATGAAATTTTACTTATCTCTCTTATTTTGAAGGAGAATAATGATAGGTATATAGTTGATGTATTATTACTCTCCTAACGTGGTTAAAAACTCTATAATGAGGTGGGCAATTAGAGTGGATTGAAATACATCACCTCTCAACTCAATGTTAATATTAGACTATGTAATGATGGTGAAACTAGGTGATCTAACTCTAGGGAATAGACCATTCTAGACAAGATTTGATGTCTCAGGAATGGTCATCCAAAAGAGAATAGGCAAAATCTAGGGAAAAGTGTATGACCTTGTTTAGTCAATGGCTTGTAAAGTGTATTTGTTGGAATGTTGAAGAAAGACTTGGTATGTGTTTAATTATGTGGATGGAAAAAGCTTATGGTAAATGTCATTACTTGCACACTTTGGCAAGGATTATGTAGGGTGTGGTTTACTTTCACAAATTTTCAAGGCTTTTGGTATGGTTTGCATGAAATAGCAAGGCTTTTGACACTATTTTTGTTTTTTTTGTTATTTTTGGGTTTTTCTAGGCTATAAAAAATGAAGCTTACTTGTTGAAAATAAAGTTATAAAATTAAAGGATATAAAAACTAAAAAAAATTAAATCAAGACTCTTTTTTATCCTTTTTAATGTTTGAGATGCATGAAATGGAAGAGAGAAGAAACCTATGCTATTATGCAAGATGTTGATTTTTCCTAGATTTATCTGTAAGCAAACTAGATGAAATGTTTTTATTTGCTTTGATTATTATATGTGATGTAATATAAATGTGTAAATTAAATTTATATGTGAAATTATTATGAGAAGATATATGATCCAAAATAGCAGAAATGAAACACTTCCTATGAATTTTTTTGTAAACAAACTAGACTAGATTTTCAACCTTTCTAGTTTGCTACAAAATAAAAAATTCTAATGAAATGATAGGATGAAATCAAAATATATAGGTTATTATTTTATGTTTTAAAAGAGAGGAATTATAATTCTTTTAAATCTTTAAGATAATTAAGATCAACAATCCACTACCTTCATGCATGTACCTATGGTTGTCTATATTTCTATTTTTTCTTAGGTGATGGTTAAAATGCAAGAAGTTTTCTTAGATCTTGAATTAAAAAAAAAGTTATCTTTGTAATAAATGAATTGAATACTTGATAATATACTTTTTATTATAATTATTTACAATATTTATTGTTTAATTTAAAGGAAACTAATCTATTAAATGCAAGCATAAATCAAAACTATGTTTTTGGTAGCAATGACAAAATGAAAAGAAATGGATCTATTTCACTATCAAATTTTCTTCTTTTCTCTTTTGTGGAAAATTAATCTAATAATAATAAAAATATATACTAAATATAATTTTAAAAAGAACACAAATACCATAAATACTATAAATTAAAAGAACTCCAACCTGACTCTAGAATAAATTAGTTGAAGTGCATGTAGTGTGTTGATGGATAAATCCTCAGCATGTTAGATCTATATGCTCTTGTGTAAATTCAGAAAACTTTATAAATAGAGGATGCACAAACTCTATAACAAGATATAAAAAGGGAGAAGTCATATTCCATAAAATAAGAGTATCTAAACTGAGGCTAGCTAATATCTTGGCTTACAAGGTCTGAGTTGATCTCCCCAATGATACTTCTTCACTTATAGTTGTGTAGTCAACTCAAAAATACTAGAAGGAGAATGGATTTTGCATGGATGAATTTAATTAAGTGTGATGGTGAGTTCAAATTTATATTTAAGAAGGATAAAATTAGGAGAGTGAGTGGGTGAGGCATGATTACAAATGAACACAAGGTGATGAGAACAAGAAATGTGAAGCTAGTTGTGCAAAACATGTGAAAACTAAAGTTACAAGGAGGTAATTTTGGAAGGTTTTTCCACCATGATGAAACCATTTCTTTATGTAGGGGTGGTTATATAAATTTCACTTATCTTGACAAAACTACCTATTTAAATTACAAAACTACCATTATTTTAATTTGTAACCGCCCTTTATAATTAAGACCACCTATTATATTTCAAAATTTTCATGGTGGTTATATAAAATAAGGGGTGGTTTTGTAACATAGGGGGAGGTTATGTCACCTAGGGTGGTGATTTTGTCACATATGGATATTTTTTAAAGCAAAGTGGAAATGGATACGAAGGTTAGAACTAAGGGGACTGAAAGGGGTTAAAAGAAGAATATGGAAGTATAGGAAAGGAATAGAGCTAGAGAGTTCCTTATGGAGCAAAAAATAAGATGTCATTACATCATCATCAAATTTTTCATAAATATCACACTATGTCAATTTTAGGTGCATACATATTTCCCCCTTAAGAGAGTGCCTTATCATGAATTGGTAAGGTGTAGTCCTAAGAAAGACATGCAGAAAGGAAATGAGAGGTCAGAAATATTTACCTTACCTAAATAGAGGAACAAAGCATAATGAGACTCCATGTAACTTGTACCTAAAATATGAGATTCAAGTAAAATCTAAAATAAAAACAAAAATAGGCTATACAACTAAAACATGGAAAGAGTACATACCATATGTGTGGGGAAGATCATATTACTTGGATCATCCCATCAAGGGACTGGCCCTAGTGTCAAGCCATGTGTACTTGAAAAAATCATAAAATGTGATACAAAAGATAGAAATGTTATTATAATGTTAGTGACAAAGCACTAATTTGTAATATCCAAGAAAGATAACACATATATACATGATAATAAATATTAATATGAAATATTATGCTAAAAATGGAAAACTTTTGAATTAAAACTAGTTTGGGGCCCAATATAATCAAAAACTTACCAAAAGCAATTCATTTATGTCATTTACATTGGGGGAGATTTTTGAGCTTTCTATTTCTAGTGAACATTTTGGGCACATAAGCATTCATCAAAAACAGAGTGATGAGAGGATGGAAAATGTACTAGTGGGAGGTGTGGTCGAGCACAATCAGGTTGAGTTTTTTGAACTTTTAATTTTTTCCCAAATTTGAAATTTTGTTTAAAATGTGGTTGAAATCTATTCAATTTTTAAAAAAATTGATTTGTGGTCATTTTTAGGGAGGTAGGTTAGAAATTTGCAATATTTTTTAGAATTCAAGTGAGTTCTAGTGGGTTTTAGGGGGTTTTGGGAAAATTACAGCCAGCTAGTGGAAATACCACTTAGGTTATAGAACTACTACCTTTTATAGTGAAAGTTTTGTAATTATCACAACAAGTTCACAACCACTATGAGGTGGTCATAGTATCACCACCTTTAGGTAGTTAATTAACTACCTGAAGTGGTTATGTTTCTACCTTAGGGAAGTTTTACAACTACCACCCATAAATAGGAGTGGTTCTGAGGCTAGAAGAAAGTGATTTTTTTATTTGATTTGTTTATACTATGAGATCAATTTTTATTGATTGATTAACTAACAGAGGGTCTCTTTGCTTATTTTAAGGGACCTATATCTGATGGAGTGAATCTCAACAATAGGAGTGGATCCCTTAAGTCATAGTGCTTTTGATGGTTGATTAGTTTGCCTTACTTGACTAATTAGGCATACTTTGTATCACATAGGCATGGATTTCCCCTTCCTCTAGTTGATTTTTGTGAAACTTACTAACCTATTAGGACCTTAATCAAAATTCCTTTGTGTTCCCTTAGGCCCTAAGAGAGTGGAATATCACTCTTGTAGATGTGTATAGGATCACATATCTTCCCATAATTGGGTTATTAGTGTATATTAGTAATGTTAACAGTCATCATGAGGCCCATAGCTAGGTAGAGTATTTTAGAGACATCAATGCACCTAATGTGGTTACAAAGTGTGGTTTGAGGTTTTCTTAGGTTGAGGGATCAGTGATCCCAAAATTAATAAATTTCATCATTAGCATCATTTCCTCCTAATTAGTGAGATACAAGGGTACCAATAGGTTATTTTACAACTAGTTGTTGATTGTATGACATATAGAGGAGAGAGTGTCTCATTACGATTCAATATAGGAGATGCTAGCATGGGCTTACATGGATTTATACCAATTGGATTGCCTAGGAGACCTTTATATTATCCACTAAACCATCAGTATGGGTTGGGTTTATGATAGGATGATACCTTACTAGAGGAGGGGTGTTGATAAGGGAACCAAGGGATATTAAGGTGATCAAGTGGGAGGATGTGGCATCCTTTCATTATTTTTTCTAGACTGTGGAGTCTTTACTATGGATAAACTCAATCTCCCTACCCTACTAAGACATGGTGGGGAAATGGACCACTGAGGGGGTTTATCTTATGATAGTCATTGGGACTATACAAGTTCAAGATAGGTTTTTATAGTTTGAATCACACCTAATGGATTGAGTGCCCTAGTAATTTGGTATGCCCTATGTAGGAAACCTCCTCATCCCTAGAGTTGTGTATAGGGGGACTCATGATGTGAGGTTTTTAAGACTGGGGTGACTAGCATAGCACCCACTAAATATAGGGGTACCTATCACCTAAGCAATTTGATAGGCACCTAGAGGAGGAGGAGGATAGGTAAAAGTTGGCCAATAGTAGATGGGTCTACCACCACCATTGGACCATGCATAGCAGAAATAGGGAGAGGGAGAGGGATATGGAGAGGGTGAGGGTGAGGGTGACCCCTAGTAAGTATGTTTAGTTAGAGGAGGATCTAGATGTGTATGAGGAGAAGGTTGTGAACTATGATTCCAATCCTAAGTGGAAGGAGGGAGATCTAGATAAAAATTATTTATTTTGTTCCTTCATGATTATAGCTCCCAATTTGATATCCTCTAATTATTTATCTACCTTTACATATGTTAGATTTTCTCATGCCAGTAGCAATTTATCTTGTTTGATTTTTTATTTTTGATATTTTAGGCACATGGAGGAGGATGATTAGGGATACCCTGATCATTAAATTTTATTTGAGTACTAAATAGACATGGGAAGAGATGTTGGTAGATCATAGTCTTCCTACAAGGACTGGGCACCACACATGTTTTTTCCCTGTCATACCATGCTTTAATTATGAATATAACATTAAGTACAAATAAAAAACTATGTTAGATAGGACAAAGAGAGTAGAGGCCCTTATGGATACCATGGTGAGTGGAAGAGGTAGTAGAGCCTCTAGTCACAAGACTAAGAGGATGGTATCAAAGGGAGAATCAAGTAGGAGTCACCCTCATAGCCACCAACCAATAGATATTAGAGGAGAGATAAGTAGGAGGCACCGTTAGAGCCAAAACCCCAAACATTTTTCTACCTTAACACCCTCTTAGAGGAGGAGGATAGACCTTTGAGACTTATTTTGTAGTTTTGGTTATATCGATGTATATGTTGATTCTTTTTTTGATATGCCTTGAGGTGTATTATCTCTCTATGGAGGTGTTTATATTAGACATCTTTATTATAAAAACTCAACAACTTACATGATATTTATGGATGTTTTTGGCATATCTCTCATTACTCATTATGTGATGTAATTCTTTTACCTTCATACTAGCTTCTCAATTTATTAACTCTAAAGGACTAGATATATGATGATGTATGTATATGTGTATCTCTCTTCTTTCTTTTTTTTTTTTTTGTTTTATATTCCCATGGGGAAAAGCTTATGTACATGTGGGAATATAATGTATGCAAATGATTTACTGTGATATATGTACATATTTGACTACATCTATGTTAATACTTGTCTTGCAAATGGTTATTAAATTACTTTATTCACACAATATATTAATTCTAATTTTCACCAAAGGCTGAAAAGAGGGGAAATGGAACAAATATGAGATGAATCATAAATCAAAATTTTTTTGGAGAAAGGAAGATGACTAGTCCTTACAAGCAAAGGGGGATATGTACTTTTTGATAAACTCATAAAATTCTAACTTTATTAGCTTCATCTAGGGAAAACATGCCTAAATAGAACCAATAACATGGGAAAAGGTTACCTTTTTAGGCAAAGGCATATAGACAATATTTTTGAAGATATTTTTACATGGACACTTTCTAATTTAATAATGCTTTTGCTTTTGACTTTTGATTATTTTTATGACCCCTTACACTTAGTCTCATGTGACTAGAAACATGCATGGGCTCACCACCAAAGGTTAGACATAGGAAAGTAAGGGAATCTCTCCCTAATGCTAACCTGATCCAGGCAACAATTCAGATGACAATTCGGGTGATGGGTCCACCTCAATTGATGGTAGAACTTTTGGGAGCCATAACTTTTGCACTGTAGCTCCAATTGACTCACCATTTGAACTGTTGGAAAGATAATAATGAGAGGAATGTCATGACATGGAATTGATATTTTCTATATGAAGGTTTACCCTCTAAAACCCAATAGAAGTGTCCCAAATTTCAATTTTAGTAGTGTAGTCTAAAAATAATAAGTTTTTAAAAATAGTAATTCCTCTAATTATGTATTGTTGTAAATCGTGGAAGTTGAACCAATTCATCTCCCTCAAGATTAGTGACCTTTCACATCCTCCCCACACCTTAAAAACATGTATAAATGAAGATGTAACCTAAAAAGTAAATTAGACATCACTTCTCAGAGATAATCATATGTTTGGATCTGTAAATTTGATCAATAAAACATCTCTTCTCAGAGATAGCATTATTTGAATTGTTTTGTTCTTGTTTATTGAATTATCTTTCAACCAAAGCTTTTGAGTTTTGGATCAATGGTATTAGAGTAGTTTGTCATTAGAGTGTATGATCCCAAGAATGAGGTTAGATTACAAGAAGCTTGGGTGGAAAATAGAATCAGCAGACTATCCACCTATTTGCTCCAAATGACTTCAAATGGTAGACAACACTGAGACATTTGATCCTTTCAAGGAAATGGTGAATGAAGCCCTCCAAAAATAACAATCATGGATGCTACAACTATTTTCTCAAATTCTACAACAAATCTCGATGGAAAATTCTGGCTCCTCATCTGCACCCGCACATCCTTTCAGTGCCCCAACACCCTTCAAGGTTCAGGTGAATTTTGATATCCCTACATTTGAAGGCAAAATCAATGCTGATGCAGTATAAAATTGGTTGGATTAATTATCTTTTTATTTTTTGTAAATAAATTCACTGATAAAGAGAAGATCACTTTTGCTCTTTTGAAAGCATCATTACCTGTCAAAAATTGGTGGGAAGTGTACAAAAAGAGATTCAGTGTAGATGATATTGGCCTTGAGACAAAACCTACTTGGGATGACTTCATAGAAGTTATGAAGAAATAATACTACCCCATTGGAGCATATGATGATCTATATATAGAGTGGCAACAACTTTGCCAAGGTAAGGAACAATCTGTTCAAGATTACACTGATATTTTTCATTCTCTATCTGCAAGATTGGGCATCCAAGAAAGTGAGAAACATAAGGTTCTCAAATATTGTGGTGGACTATAATGGTACATATGGGTAGAAATGGAACTCTTTAATTTGGAAACCCTTGGTGAGGCATACAAGTTTGTAGTGAAGATTGAGCAGAAGCAGGGAAGAATGAATATGAAGAATCAGCCTTCAAAATGGAGAAGTGACAAAGAAGGTCAAACACGAGACCAAAATTAGAAGCAAAAGGAAGGAAAGGCTAGGAAATGGTGTGATTATCACAAATATGGAACTCACTCCAAAGAAGAATGTCAAGCCATCAAGTCCCTACTTTTTGAGTCACAATCCTCAACATCTACTACTCTACCTCATACAGACCCTACAATTGAAGAGGTTAAAGAAGAGATTATAGATGTTGAGCCTAAAGCCATTGTTGCTTCATGATAGACCCATAAGGAAAGGCTAGATGACAAGGAAATGTTGTTTCACTCTAAGTTATGGGTGAAAGGTAAGCCTCTACATTTCATTCTTGATAGTGGAAGTCAAAAGAATTTAATCTTTGCTAATGTTTTGAAAAGCCTAAATCTGTCCATGAAGCCTCACCCAAAGCCATACAGTATTGGATGGTTGAGTCTAGGGAAAATCCTCTATGTCACCCACCAATGTCTTCTCTCATATGCAATAAAACCCTTCCAAGATGAGGTCTTATGTGATGTGGTCAATATAGATGTTTATGATGTACTCTTTGGTCAACCATTCATGTATGATTGACATGGCATATATGAATCAAGAAATCAAAGGATTACTCTCACTCTTGGAACATGGTGCTACAGGGTACTAGAGGTACCACCTTCTACATTTGTCTCTCTTATTAGTGCCAAGAAATTTGTTCTCATGGTGGTCAAGCCAAAATAATCCAAAAGGGTTGATGTTACAGCCCTGACTACAAAAACAACACAACAATAGAAGCAAGTAGATACCAAGCTGAAGAAGTTCATGGCCTTCCATCCATGGACTGATGGTCAGATAGAAATGGTGAATAATCAGGCCCTGCACAGTTCCATAAATCACAGTCCCTTTCAAGTATGCATCGAGAATCAAATCAAAGTACAACTAACACACTTGATGAAAAATCTTGATGCAATTGGGACCATTTATTCTCAAGGAGGGAGGAATGATCCGGGCAACAATTCAGATGACAATTCGGGTGATGGATCCACCTCAATTGATGGCAGAACATTCGGGAGCCATAACTTTTACACCGTAGCTCCAATTGACTCACCGTTTGAACCGTTGGAAAGCTAATAATGAGGGGAATGTTGTGAGATGGAATTTATAGTTTCTTAATGAATTTTTACCCCCTAAAACCCAATGGAAGTTTCACAAATTTCAATTTTAGTAGTGCAATCTAAAAATAGTAAGTTTCTAAAAATAGTAATTCCTCAAATTTTGTATTGTTGTAAATCATGGAAGTCAAACCAATTCATCTCCCTTGAGATTGGTGACCTTCCACATCCTCCCCACACCTTCAAAACATGTATAGATGAAGATGTAACCTGAAAATAAAATCAAACATCTCTTATCAGAGATAAGCATATGTTTGGTAATGCAAATTTGATCAATAAAACATCTCTTCTCAGAGATAGCATTATTTGAATTATTTTGTTCTTGTTTCTTGAATTATCTTTCAACCAAAGCTTTCAAGTTTTGGATCATAACCCCACATAACTAGTAAGATGTGAGGGCTCAATACCAAAAGTTAGAAAAGGGAGAGAGATGCGAAATTTGAATTTTGTACTTGCATAAGCTTTTGGTTTTTATTGGAGTGTTTAATTTTATATTTATAAGGCTTTTACTCCCAAATCTTGGTCCCATGCAACTAGTAAGATGCAAGTGCTCATCACCAAGGACTAAGATAGGTAAGTAAAGCTACATATTCTTTTAGCATGCCAATGTTCTACTTTATAAGGCATCATAAAAGGAGACTCTAACATGAATAAGACTCTAGACTAGATTGTAGGCTAGTATTTTCTAAGTTATCAAAGAAGATGTAGGGAAGTAGGTATACTCTGCTCATAAGAACTAATACAAAGGCCAATGTAACATTTTTATTTTGAGAGTGGCTATTATATAGAGTGATAAGGAGATGTAAGAATGGGTAAATGTAAAGTGTTGCATTTCAAAAGTTTCTTTATTATGTGAACCAATAAATTAAATAATCATAAAACAACACCTTTATTATGCTGACAAAAACATGATACATGAAATTATAATCCAAGTTGGAGTGATGTGATATGTGATAACTAGAATTAGAAACATTTTAGATGTGAAGAGTTCATAGACACACCAAACTTTTTGTCCTCCAACGTGCATAACCGATAAGCTCTATTGTTGAAATATTTTGTGACTAAATAGGGGCCCAACCAATTGGGTCTAAATTTATGACCCTCTCCTTCCTTCTTGTCAATCCAATTGTCAAGCCCAAGAATAAGATCCCTAACATGGATTGAGTGCTCATGGATGTGTTTGTTATATTATCTATATATGCAATTAATGTAAGTTATGTGATTGTTAGTGGCAGTGATCTAATGTTCATCTAAGATTTCTAATGTGACTAAATGTCATTCTCTATATTCCTCCTCATCAAGGAGGCCTCGAATGGATATGTGAAGGATGGGTATTTCCTCCTCTAAGGGTCAAATAGCCTTAGACCTAAATGCTAGTGAGTATGGGATTCCCCTGTAGGTGTCTTAATATTTGTTTTATAAGCTTAGAGTGCTAGGTAGAGTTATAAATTCCAATCCTATTTAAAAATTTTGATGGTTTTGAATAGGATTGAATTCAAGGTTTTATTGGTGGCCTCAACTTGGCCATTAGCATATGGTTAATGTTAGGTTGTGGAGCTAAAAGCTTCACAGGTATGCAAACAGAGGAGGTTGTTGAGTTGCAGAGCAACTGACATTGGCAGGCTAACCGACGTCGGTCATATCTAGTGTACAGAGCAACCAGCATCGGTTAGAGATCAGCTGATGTTGGTCATCTCTAGATAGATAGGGACCGATGTCAGTCACTTGTGTAGTTCCAGAATTGCTAGTTGATGAACAATTAGTTTAACAACCGGTTGTTTTCATGTAAAAGACTAATTTTAGTCTTGAGTCTATGGTTTTAATTATTGTAATTAGAGGTCTAATTATTGTTTGCATGGGATCTGTATAATAGACTCATGGGGCTGTATTGTAATCAAGGACAAGGGAGAGATCCTTCTGATTATAAGATCTAGGTTTGCAGGTGTGCAAGACCAGGTTGATCTACAGGTTGTTGTAAGATCAGGTAAAAGATCTACATGGTAAGTAAGATCATTTGATTTGCAGGTTGTTGCAAGTTTAAGGGAGATCTACTTGGAGTAATTTGAGTACTTATCGACTGGCAGTATTGTTACTGACTGGTGGAGGTGAACAACAACTCTGTGTTTGAGTTGTTTGTTGTGACCGTAATTGAGAGAGAGAACTCTTAAAGGATAATTATTGGGATCCCTAGAGGTGTGGGAAGAGTGTGGAATATTCTTTATTGTATTTTATTTATGGATGAGTTGAATACAAGATTGTATTGTCTCTCAAATTTTGTGTTATTTCTAATTTCTAGTTACTTGTTACTTCTAGTTAAATTTCATGTTTAGTTGCTTATACAAGGTAATCAATTATGCTCCTAATCCTAACAAAGTGGTATCAGAGTGAGGTTACAGGGAGCAGGTTTGTGTTTGATTATAGGTCACTCTCAGGGGTTTTTGATTGAGTGGGAGTATAGCAATGGCAGAAGAAAGTAAGCTAAGAATGAAGAAGTTTAATGGCAAGAATTATCAATTATGGAGGATGCAGATAGAAGATTATCTATATCAGAAAGATCTATACTTACCATTGGGTGGGGTTGCAAGCAAGCCCATGGATATGAAAGATGAAGAATGGAAGGTTCTTGATCAGAAGGCTCAGGGATCTATAAGGTTGACCCTGGCATCATCTGTGATTTTTAACTTATCACAGGCTAAGACAATGGTAGAGTTAATGGGATCTTTGGCAAATTTATATGAAAAACCCTCAGCTTTGAATAAGGTATTTCTTATGAAGCAGTTATTTAATTTGCAAATGTTGGAAGGTGGATCTATACACAGTCATCTTAGTGATTTCCATGGTTTGGTAAACCAGTTAGTTTTAGTCAATATTGTTTTTGATGATGAAATTAAGGCTCTCTTAATATTATGTTCATTACCTGAAAGTTGGGATAGTTTGGTAATGGTAGTTAGTAATTATGTGTCTACTTCAAATATCTTAAAAGTTGATGATGTTGTTAGTGTAATCTTGAATGAAGAAATTCACAGGAAAAGCACAAGTGAATCATTAGGGAATGCTTTAAGTGTTGAAAGTAGGGGAAGGTAAAGAGAGAAGATCGAGCAAGGGAGATCAAGGTCAAAGATAGGTAGGAGATCCAAATCTAGGTATGGCAAAATATTCTACTAGAATTATGGAAAGGTAGGGCACATATAGAAAAATTGCAGGTTGATTGAAGATCAGCATGAAGAAAATGAAGAAGTAGATGTTGCAGATATTATTGCATAGGATGCTCTTGTATGTTCCTTGGATAAAGTGGAATCTTGGGTTTTAGATTCTAGTGCCTCTTTTCATGCAACCCCAAATAGAGAATTTTTCCATGAATATGTCCAAGGAGACTTTGGAGAGATTTATTTAGGGGATGGTAAGCCTTGTCAAATGGTTGGCAAAGGGAAAGTATAGCTAAAATTGTAGATGGGCAACACATGGGTGTTGAAGGAGGTCATGCATGTCCTAGTCTTGAAGTGGAACTTGATTTCTATTAGAAAGTTGGGTGATGAGGGATGCACAGTAACTCTCACAGTGGACTCTTGGAAAGTTTCCAAGGGTGCACTTGTTTTAGCAAGAGGTAAAAAAGTAGGTACTCATTATCTATCTACTTGTATTATTGATTCTCCTTCTGGTTTATCTACTTCAGCTGTAGATTCAAAGATGTGGCTTCGTAGGCTTGGTCACATGAATAAGAAGGGGATGCATGTTCTTGAGTCAAAGGGTAAGAGTTTAGATATGGAAAGCATAGATCAAGATTTCTATAAGCAACAAAAGAAAGTGAGGTTTATTGAAACACATGCTACAAAAAAGGATCGGGTCTATTACACAAAGAGGAAATCTAATGTTTTTGACAAGAATAGGAAAGCCTTAGTTTTCCAGGAGAAGATGGCAGATAGAGATTAGTCACAGGGGTTGAATAATTCTGAGCAGGGTAGTTTGGATAGGTTTTTGATCCAAGGTAAGCTCATGAGTAAAAAGTCATCACTCACAATAAAACACAGTTATCGACGTCGGTCAGGTGAAATCAATGTCGAATAGGTAGGTACCGACATCGCTCATGTGCAGATTAGAGTCAGTGGTGTCAGGTAGGTGGTGACTAATGTCAGTCAAGAAACCAGCATCGATGACCAGGATGACACTGATGTTAGTCAAGGATCCAGCATCGGTGATCAGGTGGGATCGACATCAGTCGGGTGCAGACTAGGGTCGACCAAAAAATAGATTTTGGGTGGACAACAAGCTATCAAGGAGTCTCAAATGCCCATAAGGAGGATTGAAAGGGTAAGTAAGCCTCAAATTTGTTATTCCCCTTCTTTAGACTACTTATTGCTCACTGATGGTCAAGAACCAGGAATTTTTAAAGAAGTAGAGCATGTAAAATCTAAGAAATAGTGGTAGCATGGCATGAATGAGGAATTTGATTCCTTAGATGAGAACCAAATGGGAGATTTGGTAGATTTTATAGATGGAGAGAAAGCACTCAAAGATGAATGGATTCCCAAGTTAAATAAGAGAGAGAATGGACACGTGAGACGGAAGGCCAAGGTATATGGTCTTGAGCAAGCTACAAAACAATGGAGGTTTGATAGGTGTATGACAAAGCATGGCTTTAGTCAATGGCAATGTGACCATTGTGTTTTCTTTACCAGGTTGGATAATATTAGCTACATTATCTTGTTACTGTATGTTGTGTGTATGCTTGTTGCAGGGTCACACATGTAGGGAGTTGTTGAGTTAAAGGTAAAGTTAGTTCAGAGGTGTGTCATGAAGAATTTGGGAGTAGCAAGATTCTTTGGCATGAGTATTCCTAGAGATAGGGAATATCATAGGTTGATGTTGTCTCAGGATGATTGTGTGAATAAAGTAATGGCAAGGTTCAAGATGTGGGATGCAGAACTGGTTAGCACACCTATGGATGGACAGTTCACAAAACAGTGTCCCAATTCACATGATGAGGTTAAGTACATGTGTACTAGACCTGAGTTTGCCCAAGCAGTGAGTGTTGTCAGTTATTTCATGGCCAATTCGGGAAAGAAGCATTGGAAGTAGTTCAGTGGATTCTTAGGTATCTGAGAGGGACCAGCAACAGGTTAACATGCTATGCAGGGTCAAGCACTTTGGATATGGCAGGGGATTTGGATGACAGGCGTAGTACCACAGGTTGTGTGGTGGTTGGTCTTCAAGATTGAAACAAATTAGATGATGTATAGGTACAGGTATAGGTGCAGCTATTTATCTCCAAGTGGGAGATTGTTAGGTTGTGGAGCTAAAAGCTTCATAGGTATGCAAATGGAGGAGGTTGCTGAGTTGTAGAGCAATCGACGTCGGCAAGCCAACCGATGTCAGTCATATCCAGTGTATAGAGCAACTAGCATCATTCATATATTGGCCGATGTTAGTCATCTCTAGATAGACAGGGATTGACATCGGTCGCCTGTGTGGTTCTAGAACTGTTAGTTGATGAACAGTAGTTTAATGAATCAATTGTTTGCATGTAAAAGACTAATTTTTGTCTTGAGTCTGTGGTTCTAATTATTGTAATTAGAGGTCTAATTATTGTTTGCATGGGATATATGTAATAGACTCATGGGACTGTATTGTAATCAAGGACAAGGAACAGATCCTTCTGATTGTAAGATCTAGGTTTGCAGGTGTGCAAGACCAGGTTGATCTGCATGTTATTGCAAGATCAGGTAGAAGATCTACATGGTAAGTAAGATCATTTGATTTGCAAGTTGTTGCAAGTTCAAGGGAGATCTACTTGAAGTACTTTGAGTACTTGTGGACTGGCAATATTGTTATTGACTGGTGGAGGTGAACAACAACTTTGTGTTTGAGTTGTTTGTTGTGACTATAATTGAGAGAGAGAACTCTTGAAGGAGAAAAACTGGGAGCCCTAGAGGTGTGGGAAGAGTGTGGAATCTTCTTTATTGTATTTTCTTTCTGGATGAGTTGAATACAAGATTGTATTGTCTCTCAAATTCTATGTTGTTTCTGATTTCTAGTTACTTATTACTTCTGGTTAAAGTTTGTGTTTAGTTGCTTATACAAGGTAATCAATTGTGCTCCTAATCCTCATAGTTAATACGTGTAATCCAAGTGGTGTGATATATTAAATTTCTTGCATAGTTTTAAACCTCAAGGTTCTTAAAAGGGGACCCATTTTCGATAATGAGGACCTATGGGACCCCAAAATGACAAAGGATCTAGTTGAGGATGAATTTTATAATCATAGATCTAGTCACCTTTGTTAGGGGTATCACTTCTTCCCATTTGGTGAAATAATTGATTGTCATGATGATGAAGTGGTGACCATATGAATAATAAGGGGCAAGTCTACCTACTAAATCCATTCCCTAGGTATAAAATGACCACAAAGTGATGATGGGTTGCAATGTTATAGGGAAAATGTGTATCTCATTTAAAAAGCATTAGCAATTTTCACATTTATGAATATACTTGATAGCATCATGTTCTAGAGTGTGCCATAAATACCCTATCCTAAGTATTTTTTGAATGGTTATGTGCCCACCAAAGTGCCCATCACACATGCTAGTATGATAATAGAAGAATACCTTTTCCAACTCTTCTTGGTTGACACATCAAAGTAACATAAAATCAAAAGCTTTGTGATAAAGGAATGATTTTAAGATAGCATACTTTGATGCAATAACATGAAGGAATCTCATCTATTGTGAATTATCACCTTTAAGGTAAGTTTTGTTGAATAGGTAATTAATGATGTCTACATACCAAGGAAAGGTGATGGTGAAATTTTATATATAGCATATCACTTCATTAGGGAAGTTGGTATCAATGAGGTCATTAAGCTATAGATTGGAATCAACCAACCAATCAATGATGATCTATCCCTTGATATATTTTAGGTTAATATAAGTCAATTCAAACTCACTTAAGAGAATAATGAAGTGTCCTACTTTCCAAAAGAGAGTTAGATGGGATAGGAAATTTTGTAGGTCTTGAGATCTCATGATAACTCTCATTTATTGATTAATCATATAGTGTTGTATCTATTTGGTCATGAACACTATTTTTAGACATTCTTTTTTTTCTATAGTATATCATGTCTCATAATTGATAAGGATTGGGCTGATGAAATAGATCACATGCTCCTTACTAGTGTCATCCTCTTGAGCCAACATTTATGCAAGGGATAACTCAATCTATCTTATATAAAGTATCGAAGACCTATCTAGATTACATTCCATGAGTGTATGAGGAGACATAAGAAAGCATTTTACCACCTCAAATTCCTCTTGACAATTATTTGTCCAAGTTAGGACAATCATCTTTTTTATTAGGTTATTGATGGGGTGGATGATGTAGGCAAGGTTAGGGATAAATCGAAAAATGCACAACTTACTTAAAAATGTTCTAGATCTAGATTCATCTATGGGAGGGTTCATTTCTAAGATCTATTAGATCTTGGTGGGATTAATATTGATCCCACATTGGGATATAATGTATCCTAGGAGTTTTCCACTAATGACCCTAAATACACACTTATATGGATTGAGAGTGATTATGTATTCAATCAATCATGTGAGGATGATGTGTAACAAATCTAAATTATCCTTGTGTCTCCTTGATTTTCTATGAAGTTCATCCTTTTAGACTTCTACTATTTTATGGATGAGGTCATGGAAAATGTGGATCATGTCCATTTGATACATTGCCCCTATGTTTTTTAGGTCAAAAGGAATTACAACATGGTAAAAGGTTCCCCAAGGTGTAATGAAGGAGGTTTTTCTTTGTTCTTCATCAGAGATACGAATATTGGTGTATCCCATAAAACCATCCATGAGTGATAGTAGTTCATATCCTAAAGTAGCATCAATAATGACATCAATGGATGGGAGGGTGAAGTCATATTTTAGGCATGCCTTATTGATGTCTTGAAATTCTTTGCATACTATGATATTACCATTCTTATTAACAATGAGGAAAATGTTTTACATCAATTTGGAGTAATTGATGGGATTAATAAATAAAACTTTTGAGAGATTGGTGACTTCCTCCTTCACCATTAACGCAACCTTAAGTTTAATGGGCCTAAGTTTTTATTTGGCAAGTTTCATATCAGGTGTTGTAACTAGGTTGTGGAGAACTACATCAAGATTGATGTCTATCATGTTAGTGTAGGATAAGGCAAAGGATTTGGAAATTTCTATGAAGAGCTATTTGTGGTCCTCTACATCTTATTCAGAGAGTGAAGACCCTAGTTTAATCATTATAGGGTTTTCTTTCATTCTGATATTATTTTTGATAGTTTTTTTAATGAGGGATGTGTTTACATCTTCAAATACATCAAGAGATGGGGGTAAGTCTAGATCTTTACCCTCGATATTGAAGACATCATGCTCATCATCACAAGAGAGATAATCCTCCACATGGTAGTATGATTCATTGAACTCATCTTTGAGGGCTGATTTAGGATAATATGTGAATGAGAATCCCCTCTTTTGATGGAATGAGGGGAGTCATTATAGGATTGTAAGAATTTAAGTGTGACCTCATCATTATATACTAGATCTAAGACAAGGGGTCCCTCATCTCATTTGACATGGGTAATTTTTTGGTCATTAGGATACTTACTTATGAAAGGCTCCATCCTAATTAAGACAATAAAGTCTTATTCTATGATCATTAGATGGGGGATAAAACATGAAGATGAGGCAACCATAGAGTTGACAAGTTGATTGCTTTCTCTAGGGACTGCTTCGATGGAGACAAAATTGAAGTCTTTGGCAACCTAACGAATAATAGTTTTATACAATTGGAGGTGTTCAACTTTGGTTTGATAGACTTTGAATATTTGATTTTCCACTAGTTATGAATCTCCCTAGAATTTTTAGTTTTGGATACAAGAATTTTGTGATGAGCATACCAAGTAGTAGGGCTTTGTACTCAGCTCTATTATTTATGTACTTTAAGTCTAGTTTGAACCCAAAGGGCATAACTCTCCCTTAAGGGGAAATGAGAATGAATCCTACCCCAGTGCCTAGATGACACTTGGCCCCATCATAGTGTAGGGCCCACTGATCATATGTAGAAAGGGTGAAATTATCAAGTAGAGCATCTTATTTTTATAATATTTCAACCATATAGACATTGGGTTTAATGATAATATGATCCCCTCTAGTATGAGCTACAATGTTTTCTTCCTTTTTGGATTTTAATTTTAAGACCCCTATCATTTAGGCCTTGCCTTGAACTCCTAATTAAGGAGCTACATTGGTGTTTAGTACCCTAAAAGTGGAGGCTTAGGCATTATTATTGCCTATCACCATGGATTGGCTATGTTGAATGGGGTGACCTTGTAGGTTATTTTATTATTGACCTTGAGGGAGATGAGTTTGGTGGTCAGTGAAAGGATTGTTGTAAATTTATAGGTTATAGTTTTGGGGAGTAAGAAGACCATTTGTAAGGGTTTGGGTGTTTGCGTGCATGCCTCCTAGGAACATATCCACAAACATTTTTCTTTGATCCTCTAAGATTCTTTGTACGAACTTGTTATATTCTTGATAGCCTTGAGTGTCATGGCATATGACTCTATGGAAGAGGCAATAAACATTTGGGTCATAATCCTTAGGTTGCATGTTTTTCCCTTGTTATCTGAAACCCTATTCATTATTTTGTTGATAGTAACCTTAATTCTAAAATTGTGGTTATTGTTCACTTTATTGGTATTAGTTTTGGTTGTGGTTTTGATATTTCCTACTATGAGGTAATGATAGATTCAAATTAACCCCATGAATGGTAGGAGGGGGGATTTTGTTCCTAACACCAACATTGTTGGCATTATGGGTGTTATTTGTTGGTGGATATTGACTATTATTTATTAGGTTTTGTTTCTTGGCTTGATCGGTGATGCCATCGATGGTAGCATTCTTATTGTGGTTAAGTATATTGGGACCTTGGTTATTTACATTCTTTGGGTTTGGGTTCACACTTTAAGAACCTTCATTAATTTTAACTAGGAGTGATGATGTGCATGTTGGCCTCATAGTTCTATCACCCACTATCTATGGTTTCTTGGTCAATGTACAATGAAATTTTTAAGGGCCTCTTCATATGACTGATATGAGAACTTCTAGATGCCCTCCCTTGTTTCCTTATTGAGGGAGTGGAGGAAAAGATTGCATAACTCTCATTGGTCCACGTTAGGTATATTGGAAGAGGAATACAAGACCTACCACCATCTTATGATTAAATGGGTAGGTGACTCATTATATCCTTATTTGATATGCAATAATTCTCATATGTCAGTCTTTAGGATTTTGTTGAATGCCTTAACAAATTCAACCATAAGTTGGTGAAAAGAGTGCATAGATCCCTTGAGGAGATGATATTACCATTCAAGTGATATTCCCTCAAGAGTATTTGGGAATATATTTGATACAACCCCATCCCAAGGCATGATCTATTTGATGGTGATAGCATAAGATTTTACATGCACATTGGGGTCCCCTTCCCTTTTGAATTTAGGAAGATTTGGTAGGATATGTGGGAGAAGGAATCCTCATATGTTTGCATCGAGGGTTTTATTGAGGTATTTGGCATAGGTTCCCATGTTATTAAAGTCTATTATCATTGTGGCGATGCTAGAATGAAGAGGTGGGGTATTGTATGGGTTGGCTTGATAGCCACCAAGAGGTGTGGAAGAAGATTGATAATGTGGTATGGAGTAAGATAAGGAATAATTATCTAGCTAAGTAGATTTTGAATACATGTGGGAGTATGAAGGGACATTATGAGACATAGGAGGTATCATGAATTATTGTGTTAAAGTGTATGTGGTTTGTTGTGGTGGTATATGGGTGGTTTGTGTGTATCTTGGTGTTGTATAGGGTGGGACATACCCCATATGTGGAGGGTGGTTATATGTGAGAGGTGTGTGGCTGAGAGGCATGGAGAATAGTGGATTGTTTATTGTTGCATTTTTTTGTAGTGACAGAGCATATGTGTATACCCCCTTTATTGGGGTTTGGATAGGTACTTGGTGGGGTGAATGATTTTTGGATACATTAGAGTTGGGGACCCATTTGTGATAATATCTCTAAGGGGTTGGTGAGAGACATGGTTTTGTGGTGGTAATTTCTCTTGAAACGGTGGGAGCATATAGGTTTGTTGTTGTGGTGTAGGGTAAGTTTTTGTTTGAATGGGATGAGAAGAGGGATGATTGGGTGTGAGAGGGTTTTGGCCCATTCCTTGGCTTAAATCTTGTTGATTGTTTTCTAGGTCATGGATGTAACCCACTAGGGTGTTAATGAGTTGATTTGGACCAATGTTGGTTTTGGATCCATGGGTTTATAATGTAAAAGGAGTAGATGTGTGGAATGAGGCCACATAAAAGGGTTGGTTTGGGGTAGAAACCTCAAGAGTGGTTTTAGTAGTGGCCATTGGTGGGCTAGAGGCATCTTGATTCCTACTAGGAGGATGTGCAATAAATTGCATGTGATTGACCTCATATTCTAAATGATGGATCCTTCCTAAGTAGTGATTATATTTGGAGATGCATTCTACGTCTAGGATCTATAAAATGATAGATGGTCTCATGAACATGCAAATAATGATTGTGCCTCCACCTATAAGGGTCATAAGGCTAGAGTTAAGATGGTTACTTATATTTTTAAATATGTCATGTATCTCTTGGATGACAACTTCACTCCTTGTCTAAGTGTTAGGGAGGGAATATTCATAGGATTGATATTACATGTTAGTGTCAAATTTTGGGTTGTTCTAACTCATTAACAAAGGTTTAATAGAGATAAGTTGTCTTCTCTTATAGACTTCTAGGCCAAGGTATCCAACAATATTATATTTAGACATATTATAGTGGTATATGGATACCCGTAGATTAAATGGAAGAAAGGGAAGATGGAGAAAGAAAAGGAAAGGGAATAAATGGATACATGATGGATAAATTCCTTCACATTAGGTTCACCAATTTGTATGCACATAATTTAACATGTACTAATATATGTACTTGACTACCTAAAGTCTAGCTAAGGCTATCGACATAATGGATGGGCTAGGGGTTTGGTTGATTATTTAGTAGAACAGATTTGGGATAGTGGTGGCAATGGGTTTTTGTGGTGGAACTAAAATACCTCAATAGCTTTTTGATACTCATTAAGAGTGTCGAGTTGTGTGGAGATAGAGATTCAAGGCCTATAAATCTCTTATATTATAATAAGTTGGATTTCTTAGTCAATGCTAGACTTAGGTAAATGAGAGAGCTTGGGTTGAATGACTTGCAGAAAAAGATCTACTATGTTGGGTTGACTCTGCCTGGCCAATGTCATCCACTAAGTGTGAATGATATAAGACGAGGCTAGACCTGAGGAGAAGAAGATGGGATGGATGGATGACTAAGCTTGGATGACATTGTACTAACATCTCTTTTTTTTTAGGGAGAATAATGATAGGTGGATCGAGGATGCATTATTTCTTTTCTAAGACAACTAAATAATCTACAATGAGGTGGGGAATTAGAGTGGATCCAAATAACTCACATCTCAAGTTGATGTTAATATCAGACTATATAATGATGGTGGAACTAGGTGGTCTAATTCTAAGTAATATACCATGTTGGGAAAGACTTGGTGTCTTGGTAAGGGTCATCTAAAAGAGACTAGGTGGAAGCTATGGAAAAGTGTATGAGCTTGTTTAGTTAATGGCTTGTAAAGTGTGTTTATTAGAATGTTGAAGCAAGGCTTGGTATGTGTTTACTTATTTGGATAGACAAGGCTTATGGTATAAATGATTACTTGCATGGATTTTCAAGGCTTATGTAGGTTTTGGTTTGCTTTCATGAATTTACAAGGCTATTGGTATGGCTTGCGTTAAATAAGAGGGCTTTTGACACTACTTTTTGTTTTATTTTATTATTTTTAGACTTTTCTAGGTTTTAAAAAATGAATGCTTGCTTGCTAAAAATTCAATAATAAAAGTAAAGGATAGAAAAACTGAAATCAAATGAAATCAAGATTAATTTTTGTATCCTCTTCAATGTTTGAGATGCATGCAATGGAAGAGAGAAGAAATTTATTCTATTATGCAAGATGTTGATTTTTCTTAGATTTATCTATATATAAAGTAGATGAAATGTTTTTTTTTTGTTTTACATGAAGTAAGCTAAATATATAAATTAAATATATATGTGAAATTATTATGATAATATATTTGATCTAAAACAACATAAATGAAATGCTTCCTATGAATTTTCTTGTGAATAAACGAGGCTAGTTTTTCAACTTTTCTAATCTTCTACAAAACTAACTTTTTCTAATCAACTAATAGGATGAAATAAAAGGATATAAGTTCTGATTTTATAATCTAAAAGAGAGGAATGAAAATGTTTTTAAATATTTAAAATAATTAAGATCAACAATACACTACCTTCATGCATGCACCTATGATTGTCTATATTTATATGTTTGCTTAGTTGATTGTTAAAATGCAAGAAATTTGCTTAGATATTGAATAAAAGAAAAGTTATCTCGGTTGGAAATGAATTTAAGACTTGCTACTATATTTTTTTATTTTAATTAATGACAAGATGTATTGCTAACTTGAAAGGAAACTAATCTATTAAATGCAAGCATAAATCAAAACTAGCAATGTTTTTGGTAGCAAGGACAAAATGAAAATAAATGGATCTATTTCACTATCAAATTTGCTTATTTTCTCTTTTGTGGAAAATTATATAATAAAAATAACAATATATACTAAATCTAATCTAACAAAGAACACAAATACTAAAAAATTAAAAGAACTCTAACCTGAATCTAGAATAAATCAGATAAAATGCATGTAGTGTGGTAATGGAGAAATCCTTAGTGATGGAAAAATCCTTAGCATGCTAGCTTTGTATGCTCTTGTGTAAATTTAAGAAACTCTCTAGCTATAGGATACACAAAATTTGGAACAATATATAAAAAGGGAGAGAAGACACAATCCATAAAAGAAGAGAAGCTAAAATGAGGCTAGTTAATGTCTTGGCTTGTAAGGTCTGAGTTGCTCTCACCAATGGCACTTCTTCACTTGAGACTGTGTATTTGATTTGAAAATTATAGAGATTAGATCTTTTATAAATTATAACAAGTTTATGGCTATGAGGATTTTAAATGACAACTTTTAATGGTAATTTTTAGATCTGGAATTAGGCCAAAATTAACCTTTTATAGATAGAGAATGGAGTTTTCATGGAGGAGTTCAACTAAGTGTGATGGTGAGTTAAACTTGAGATGAACTGAAGAAGGCTAAAATTAGGAGAGTGAGTGAGTTGGGCATGATTGGAAGCAAACACAAGGTGATGATAATAATAAACATAAATCTAATTGTGTAAAACATGTGAAAATTGAAGTTACAAGAGGTAATTTTGGAAGGCATTTCCACTGTGACATAATTGCCACTTTATGCAAGGGTCTATTGTATAACTGCCACTTGACAAAACCACCTCTTTAAATTACAAAATTATAATTATTTTAATTCATAATTTCCCTTTAAAATCAAAACCGTGTCTTATATTTCAAAATTGTCATGGCAGTTGTATAAACTAAGGGGCAATTTTGTAACATAGGTGGTGGTTATGTCCCCTAGGGTGATGATTTCATCACCTATGGCTAGTTTTTGAAATAAAGTGGAAATGGATAGGAAGGTAAAAACTAAGGGGACTAAAAGGGGTTAAAATAAGAATATGAAAAGATAGGGAAGGAATAGAGATAGAGAATTCTCTATGGAGCATGAAACAAGAGGTCATTACATCATCATCAAATTTGCCATAAATGTCACACTGTGTCAATTTTGGGTGCATACAAGATCAAATGGGACATTTGGAGCATAAATTTCAATACTAAGTGCGATTAATCATAAGTAAAAAATGTATTATTTTATCCTTTTAATATAGTATTTTAAATACTAGACTAAAAAGTGAGGGTAGATATTTATAAACACCTAAATTTGGTATTAGACACTTGGAATGATCCATACCATGCGGCCC
Organism: Torreya grandis; assembly: GCA_037957365.1. Lineage (NCBI taxonomy): Eukaryota > Viridiplantae > Streptophyta > Pinopsida > Cupressales > Taxaceae > Torreya > Torreya grandis. The sequence goes on from JARHVA010001550.1 coordinate 2,865,774, forward strand.
AAGACCAAATGTGTGGGGGACAACCAAGTTTTGGTTATGCAAAGTGAATGGACAAAGATAATTCATAAATAAACAACTAAATACATTCAATGGAGTGGAATTCTTACTTGCAATAAATACAAATTCTATTCATTAATAAAGAATAGGGAAAAGTGGTACAATGCGATATCATGCATATTTTACAAATTAGATATTCAGAGCATGTTATCTATGTTATGACTATGTTGAGCATTGACCTTTTGGTTGGTTATGTATATTAAATAATTAGACAAGTAGAATATAAGAGAGATTATAACTATTATTAGTTACCAAGAATATGGTTATGTCGATTCATCTTATAAATTGTATGACGATTGGTGAACCTCTTTAAGCTTGTGGCCAAGGTGATTCAACATGTGGATGTGTTGTGAAGTCCAAGAATTTGGCTAGGTACATGAAACTATTAGTGACAATGCAGGACTATGAATCATACATGTTTGTGATCTACAAAGTGCAAAGAAGTCGATGAGCTAGCACAAAACTTGTATAGTGCAAGCTAGTGAGGGACATAGGTGTACAAACTATGATGCAAAACTACTAGGTGTATAAGGATATGAGATGTGACATATAACTACAAGGTGCACCATTATGTGGGAATAGAGGGTGAAAAATTTGGTGAGCAAGTACAAGACTTATGTCGTGTACTCAACTACAAATTGGGAAGTGCACAATAATAAGTGCATAGTGTGGAGTGCACATAGGTCAATGTGTATAAGTATACAATATGGAACGAGACTTGTGTGTATGACTATTAGAAAAAAATAGATAAGGAGTGCACCAAATTGGGTAAGAAGTGCATAAGATTGGGTGAGAGGTGTGCACCCTATGCAATAGAGTGAATGAGGAGAGCTCAGTTATGCAGTGATTGCACATGGATCATTATCCTTTTTTTGAAGAATAATGGTCTACATTGTGTTGGTGCATAGTGGTGTAAATTACACCTAGATTTTTTATGAAATGAACCACTTGTCTTGATCATCATATTACCCATCCTTGACCACTCAAAAAAGTGGATGGTGTCATGGTAGGTACATATGTTTGTCACTTCAATGATCTGGTCCTGCTCTTTGAGATGTAAGTGTTTAGGATCCAAGTCAAAAAGATGTTATTTGACTACTAGCTCAAGAATCAAAAAATTATAAGGCTTGATAAGATCCATGTTGAAGAATGGGTATATCCCTAAGTACTGAGGTAGCTCAAGACTTAAGGTGTTCTCACCACCTGCACATAAAATGGTGTAAGGACCATAGTGTAGAGACTTGATCTTCTAGTGTGGACCTTTGAAGTGCTCCTTCTAAAGTTTCAACCAAAATTTATTGTTAACTCAGAATGTCTGAGGTTTGTGATGTGTATCATGGTGTTCCTTATACTTAATTTGAGTGTGAGAGATAATCTATTGAACCTAATGGTGAACAAACTAGATGTGGAAAAAAAACTTCTTGGCTTTATCCACTTCTCATTCTTGTGTATGTGACTCACTCCCTAATGGTACATTGTAGGAGATGTCTAGAGGTTCCGAATATTGAAACCCAAGACATGTTTGGAATGGATTGTGGCTAATAGAGCTATAAAGATCCCTATTATAGGCATGTTAAATATACAAGAGATTGTCATCCCAGGTATGAGTATGTGTGTGGTTATACATTTGTAGAAGATGAAAAAGTGTGTGATTAACCACTTTGGTTTTCCCACTTATTTGAGGATAAAAAGCCATCGATTGATCTAGCTAAGTACCCATAAATTCCCACAATGTTTTCCAAAAATGACTCAGAGAGCGTAGATCACCGTCAGAGATGATGGAGGTTGTTAACCCAAAAAGAACCTAAACATAGTTGAATAATGCATGCACAGTGCTAGCTACATCAATGTATTTTCTACATATAACCATGATGGCCATCTGGGAAAATTGATCCACTACAATGAGCACATCATCATGTTATCATCATAATGCAAGAAATTTGGTCATGAAATTAATGATAATAGATTCCCATGGTCTGAGTGGAACTAGTAGAGGTGTGTAAAGTCCTAGCTTCCTATTCATGAGATTGGTGATGTAATAAGGGATACAAGACTTGATATGACACTCCATATTTGTGTGCATGTATAGCTAGTAGAAGTGTGACTGCAATGTGGTTAGAGTCTTTATCATGTCGAAGTATCCCAAGGTCTTAACATAGTGAACCTCTCAGATGAGTCATTAGTGAGCTATGCTAGAGGGAACACAGAGATGTTCGATCTTGTAGAGAAGTTGGTCAGATAAGTATAACTCCTAAACTTGTATACCTTACATGAGGCTAGTGTAAGTTGCTACAAATTCCTAATTAGTTAAGTAGAGAGGAACCCAATCTACAAAATCATGGCCACACATGTCTAGTGATGTAATGAGCACATGAACTAGTAGTAGGCTAAGGAAATTTGTGGCCTTGTTATTCTTCCCTTTCTTGTGCTTGATTGTAATATGGAACTGTTACCCATAAGTCATCCATTTCATGTGGCTTGCATTTTCTAGTTTGTCCTGCGACTACAAGAACTAAAGTTTTTTATGGTATGAATGAACAATTATCTCCTTTTTAACGATGTAGTGTCATCATTATTTAATTGCTTGCATAATAGCATACATTTCCTTATCATAAGTGGAGTACCTTTTCACCATGGTGTTGAAAATCTTAGGTTGGTATGAGAACATATATCCATGTTGCATGAGCATTACACTGAGTGTGTAATCAGACACATTAGTTTTTATTTTGAAGGTTTGCATAATGTTAGTCATTACAAGAACAAACACTACATAGAGACGTTGTCTGGGTGTCTTAAAAGCACATTTTTGTGTACATGTCTAGTCAAACTTGATCTTGGTACATGTGAACTGGTTGAGATCCCAAGAGATGTGTGAGAAACCAAGGATAAACCTATAGTAGAAGCTAGCAAGTCAAAGAAAACTCTTCAATTATGTGATATTACACTGAGTAGGATAATATTGGATCACTTTGATCTTCTCTAGATCTACTTTGATATTGATGCCGTTAATGATGTAGCCTAGATATTAGATCTACATTGTGACAAATATACACTTTGCTAAATTGGATTGTAATATATGTTGGTACAAAGTGTCTAAGATGCATGAGATGTGCTTCATATACTCCTCCTAAGTCTTGTTGAAGATGAAAATGTAATCCAAGTAAATGATGATGAAGGAGTTGAGGAAAGGCCTAAGTAGATCATCCATCAAGAACATGAAATTGGCTAGTACATTGGTGAGGTTGAAAGGCATGACCAACCATTTGTACAATCCTTCTTGAGTCTTAAAGATTATCTTCTAGAAATCTTTAGGATGAACTAGAACCTAATGGTAACTTGACTTCATGTCAATTTTGGTGAAGTATTGTGCACCTTAGAGCTGGTCTAAAAGGTCATCAATGCATAACAGTGGATACTAATTCTTCACCATGATTTTATTGAGTGCATAATAGTGTATGTAGAGTCACTAAGACCCATCCTTCTTGGATGTTAGGACTATCAAACTCTCGTAAGGTGAAGAGTTAGGCCTAATCCTACCATGATCAAGAATCTCTTTAATTTGGCATCGAACTTCATCATTCTCATAAACTAATCCATGATAGAGGGGCTATTTAGGAGAGGGGATCTAAGAACCAAATTGATGTAGTGTTTTACTGCTTAATGTGTTGGAAGGCCTTCAGGTTCTATAAATACTTCAGTACCCTATTTTAGTAACCTATCAAGTTTTTGTTATAATGATATGTGAGTGTTGCATGCTACCAGGGTATACTTTGATTTTAATTGTGCACGTGTATCAAGGTAGAACATGAGTAACATGAACTTATGCATGTGTGAGATGAGCTTACAATATTGCTTGGTAGAGACCAAGGTGACTTTGGTCATTGGTACTGACTCAAAAGGGTTATATAAGCAATCTTGAATGTGAATAGTCTAGCATTATGTCTTGGATTGATATGTAGCTTCATGGTCATACAAGTACAATATCCCTAGTAGGATTTTTTAGACCTCTATAGGTGTGATGTCACAAGTGATGTTGTCATCCATAGGTTTGACTTTGTACTAAAAAGTGCAGTATCTCCAAACATATATATATTTCCCCTACTAAAACCACCCTAAAGAGTATGGCTTTGGATGTGTAGTAGTGGTAAGACCAAGGCACTGAGCTATGGATTACATGATGATTTTATTTTGGTTGCCACTATTGATGATGATGTGGAGAGGTTGACCCTTCACCCAGAACTTGGTGTGGATGAATAGTTTGTGTTCTTCAGAGGTGTTAATCATAATGGTGTTGGTGTTTAGACAAGAGGTGTCTAGATCAATTTTATCCATCTATATGGGTCTTGATGTAGATTGTGTGATTAGGAATTGCTACATGTGACATTAAAAATCATTATAAGTGGATGAGCAATGGTGATGACACCACTTATTACCAAACTTCTTATTCTTACTTTTATCTAAAGTAGAAGGTGCTAAAACCTATAAGGGTTGAGCAGTATTTAGGGGTTGCTCTCCTTTACAAGAAGTGCAATGTTACTTCTGCACAAAAGGCTATGATGTGGATTTGTACAAAGGTTAGGCCTTGTGCACTACATCGGATGAAGAGGTGACACGTTGCTTTATCTTTTTCTTATCTTCAATATTTACAATGTTATAATGTGCTTAACCTAAATTGTTAGAAGTCAATAACTCCATCTTTGTGAAGATATAAGGTGAGAGGCCATTGATATACTTCAACATCTTATTTTATTCACTCAATTTCTTGTGCAGGTGCATAGAGTAGTCATGAAAAGTGTTAGTGCAGTCTTTCATGGATTGATCTTTACATTGGCACAGTTGTTGGTACTTGATGTATCCATCTTCAAAGTGGCATAGAGGGTATTATTCCTCTTTTAGTGTGTTGACAAAATTCTTCCAAGATTAAATTGGAACACACTCTTGTGCGTGTTTCATGTTGAAGCTCTCCTACAGTGAATGATTAATATGAACATCTTTAGTATTATAAAGGTGATCTTTTCAACATTAGTGAAAGAATTGACTGAGAATTATGCCTCGATATATTGAATCCATACATCCAATGCTTTAGTATCAATCTTGCCTTTAAACAAAGGGATGCCAAGATTGACTTAAACTTTGAAGGGGGTTTGTTGCTAAAATCATTGTTGAGGGAACTATGGAGGTGTGGTATAAGGGCTCAGATTGATTTGTACCATCAATTTGTGGAAGTTTCCAAACAGTTTGGTGTGTTGTACCTCTAGTGCATTGATGATGTGATTTCATACCTCAGGGGATACCTCATGTTACTTTTGGGCATCAATTATCTTACTTTTGCTATAATGTTCTTCTGGATATTATGAAACATAACCAATTAACAAACCTTCCTTCTTGAGTTATGCTTATATGTTTATAAGTGCAAAAAGGAATAGATTATTTAGCTTTAATACCAATGACATACACCATGAGGCCTAGGATGAAGCATGTAGGGGATAATCAAGTTTTGGTTATGCAGAGTGAATGGAAAAAGCTAATTCAAAAAGAAACAACTAAACACATTCAACGGAGCATAAGTCTTACTTGTAGGAATACAACTTCTATTCATTAACAGAGAAAAGGGAAAACTGGTACAATGTGCTATAGTGCATATTTTACATATTAAATATGCAAAACATGCTATTTATGATATGATTATGTGGAGCATTGGCCTTTTATCTGATTGTGTATATTACATACTTATACAAGTAGAATACAAGAGTGATTAAAAATATTATCAATTACTAAGAAGACAGTTGTATCGGTTCATATTCCAAGCTAGATGATGGTTGGTAAACCCCTTGAAGCATGCGACTAAGGTGAGTTGACATGTGGATGTGTTGTGGTGTCTAAAAAGTTAGATAGGTATACAAAATTGTGAGCTATAGTGTTCGACTACGAGGCACCTGGGTTTGTGATTTATAAAGTACATAGAAGTCAGAGAGCTAGCATGGAACTTGTGTGGTATGCAAGCTAGTGAGGTGTGTGAGTATGTGAGCTACGACATGGAACTACCAAGCATGTGAGGCTATGATTTATGACATGAAAATATGAGGTATACTATTTTTTAGGCATGAAAGGCACAAAAGTCAGTGAATAAGTGCAAAACTTATGCGGTGCATAAGATTGTGAGTTGGGAAATGTGCAATAATGAGTACGTAGTATGGAGTGTGCAGGGGTTAGTGTGCAAAAGTTTGTGATATGGTGTAGGACTTGTGTATATGACTATGATCAAACTTTAGGAAAGGAGTATGCTATATTGGGTGAAAGGTGTGTGCCCTATATAGTAGAGTGAATGAGGAGTAAGATCGGATATGCAGGGACTACACACGAATCATGGAAGCATCAACTTTGGCACACTTTGACATACTTAGACTTTGCATATACATTCAACACTTATGCACACCTTCTCATATTCATCTACCCACAAGTTGTCTTGGCTAACCCAATTTACTAATACACACATTCAAGATCATCCTCGACTATGCAAGAACACTCCAAAATCTTAAATGGACTATCACCATATCTTAAATAACTAATTTTTACTCCAAGGATAATATCAACAACATTTAGACAATTATGGTTTTGTCGAAGGTGTCTATCTCTTAGTAGTGGCTAGGAACACTCAATGACTAATTTTTAAATTGGAATGTCTCTATTAGGTCAACCTAGACACATTTCATGGGTTGGTCACAGTGAGAAATATCAAAGAGTTAGTTATATATACAAATCAATCCTAAGGTCATAATCATCTAGCACTCAAGTCCTAAAAAAAATTGAGAAATACATTAGCATTATATTGAAATATTATCAAAATGGCATACACATTTGAAAACCCTTCAAAAGAGCATCCCTAGAGAAAGTCTAAATACAAATACATATTAAAGTTGCATGATGTCAAGTGCTGAAAGCCAAACATTACATTGTATTCTAAATTGATCACGATGATACACACACAAACCTATTTGGGAGAACTACGTATAGTTTGAGCCCTTTTCAGAGAATTGGAACATAAACAGCACCCAGTCACTCAATAGGGAGTGGTTGCGCTGTCCAACCCATCTTTTTATCATTTCTTTTAAAGGTCATCTTGTGTCAAAAGTGTAATTAGGGTTTCAAAGGAAGGAGAAGTAAAACATGGATCAATGCATAAGATTGAGGGCGAGTGCACACATAAGAGATATATACATGTGCAAGCATAGTGGTCTAAGGCATCATAGAGCTATATAGTCAACAAGGACATTACCAATATAACCTAAAAAGTATCAGTTGCTGCACAGTTTTGGTTATGAGCTTTGCCTACATTATCCACACAGAGTTTGAGCTCATGTTCTCTGATTTAAGTGGATACAGAGCAAATATAAATCATTTTAAAGAACTGTGACAAACATAGCGGGTAACATAAATAAAACATTAGCTAAGTGCATTGCTCTTCCATTGCTTGTCAATTATAAATATAGTAAGTGCAATATCAATCTATTGTTTTACATGCAAATTTGTATGATTATTGTCCAATATTATAAAATATGAATATTCATAGTTTTATCTTATTTAGATTACATTAATCACAAAATAGAACAACAAATAATCAATTACCTACCATTACCACTTTCTTATACATTTGAGATACATACTTTTATTCTAATTAGCTAGTGGGATGACTTACCAAACACATGCACCCCAAGCCTTTATTTATTAACCTAATACACCATAATATCATATTATTGGGTAGATGAAAATCACTGTATATCTATTAATAATTAAAATATATATATATCTAATTGTTTATTTAAAAAGGTGGTTGGTTGGTATTCACGACCCAAATAGTGAGAGTCTTAATATGCTAGAAATAAAAAGATACAAAAGCCCCATTGCCATGAGACCAAAGACTTTAAAACAAGGACTAGAAATTATGAACTGGACATAACACTGCACCCCATTCCTTCAAAATTTCTTTGAAGAATAAATAGTCGAGTTACCTCTATTCATATTGTTAAAGGTAATCTTTTGGAAGTCCTTTTTTCACTACACATTTATCATTTCTTTCAAGTTTCCCTCATTTTTAGGGAAATCTCAATATTATTGTTTAAAAAAAAAAAAACAAAAAAAACATCCATATAACTCTGGGAGTTCTCTAAAAAGATTAATCTCTATTTATGAGAGATCAAAGTATCGCTATTTTCATGATTGTCTTTTGAAAATAACCAAATAATAGACTTAATTACACCATTTACTTAGATGTGCTCCATATGATGTGAGGCTACTATCCCCTCAATGCCTTCGTCATATGCTTTGGTTCTAATTCCTTCTCTCTTCCTCTTTTTGTCAACTACTTGAAATCCCCTTTTTTCCAACCTTCCTTTCAACTGTCACATTCTGGGGATAGAACCGAACTAGATGACCATGCCAAATACCGTTTCAAAAGGTGTTCATACTCTGGAAGTTGCTCAAACACATTCCCTTCTAGTGATTTTAACAATTTTTCAGGATTTTCTCGTGTATTTGAACACTTATCGAAGCTACAAATGTGTTGTTTCAAATTTTTTTGGGCTACAATTTAAAACATCTGAACCTCCTCAACAACACGCACTAGGTACATTGGAAACATTTTTAGAAACAATTTTTCTTCCTACTAATCCGGGTAGCTACTGTTCACTGGGTGTAAGCCAAAATACATTATTTTCAATTATGCTTAGCGCCGAGCAATGACGATGATTTGCTCTGAGCAATTCGAGGAAGAAAATGAATGCAGTAGGAAAGCAGGTCCATTTCAAGGAAACCCTCAATATTACGGATATCCATTTAGACTATTGTAGTTTCGTCTCTCTCTTGCAGTCCTGCATTCACAAGAAAGCCTTACCACAAGGAAAACTCATCCACGCCCACTTCTACAAGAGGGGATTCACAAACAGAAAGCTTCTATGGAACTCACTTATTACCGTGTATGTAAAGTGTGGGAAGTTAGTAGATGCTCGCAAAGTGTTTGACAAAATGCCTAAACGAGATGTCTGTTCATGGACTGTCATCATTGCTGCTTACTCAAGGCAGGGACCTGCTGAAGAGGCATTGGCACTCTTTCACCAAATGCCGTTCACAGGCGTCCAACCCAATCAGTACACCTATGCGAGCATTCTGTTAACGTGTGCCAACATGGTATCTCTGGAACGTGGCGTGGAGATTCATGAACAGATAATGAGAAAGGGGTTGGAATCTGACGTGGTAGTGGCCACTGCCCTCGTGGACATGTATGCCAAATGCAGGAGCATAGAGAAAGCGCGCGAACTGTTTGACAAAATGCCTCAGCGAGATGTAGTCACATGGAATGCTATGATTACGGGGTATGCACTAAATGGGCTCGTTACTGAGGCTCTAGAGCTCTTTCAAAGAATGCCTCAAAGAGATGCTTTCTCTTGGACAGGAATGATTGCAGGTCTTGGACAGAATGGACATGTCGATGAGGCAGCAAAGCTCTTTAGTCAGATGCCTCAGAGGACCGTTGTCTCCTGGAATGCAATGATTGCAGGATTTGCACATAATGAGCAGGGCGAAGAAGCTCTTAAGCTCTTTGACCAGATGCAATTGGCAGGTGTGACGCCAAACTCAAATACCTTCTTAAGCATTCTCCGCGTGTGCGCGAACTTGGCATCTCTGGAGCGGGGTATTCAAATGCATGAAAAGATAATGAGAAGTGGATTGCAGTTGGAAGTTGTTGTGGTGAATGCTCTGATAGACATGTATGCAAAATGTGGGAGTTTACAGAAGGCCCGCGAAGTGTTTGACAATATGCCTCTACGAACTGTTGTCTCTTGGTCAGCCATGATTGGAGGATATGCCATGCATGGCTGTGCCCAGGAGGCCCTCAAACTGTTTGAGGAAATGAAGCTCTGTGGCACAAGCCCGGACCAAATCACTTTGGTTAGTGTTCTGTCAGCGTGCAGTCGAGCAGGTTTAGTAGAAGAGGGCTGCCAATATTTTAATTCTATGAGTGAAAATTACAATATCATGCCTAAAATGGAGCACTATAGATGCATGGTTGATCTCCTTGGACGTGCTGGCCGTCTGGAGGAAGCACGAGACTTTATAAACAAAATGCCAATAAAATCTGATACTGTTGCGTGGGTTTGTTTGCTCAGTGCCTGTAGAGTACATAACAATGTAAAGCTTGCAGAAAACGTGGCTGAGCATGTCTTGGAGTTGGACCCTACAAATCCTGCTCCTTATGTACTTTTATCAAATATCTATGGAGCAGCTGGCAGGTGGAGTGACATTTCAAAGGTAAGGAAGCTGATGAAAAATAGATGCTTAAAAAAAGCACCTGGATGTAGTTGGATTGAGATCAATAAGCAGGTGCATACTTTCTTTGTAGGAGAAGGGCACCCAACATGAAAGCATGGAGTCTCGAAGGTTTGCATGGAATGATATTGCAAATGGATATAATGTTTGCCATCATAGTAAGAAGCCATGTATAGCATCCATTTCAAAGATCTTTAACCATGCACTGAGTGTCACTCTGCAATTAAATACATCAGCTACATTGTTGTGCATTTAATTGTTTTTAAGGGATACCAAATGTTGCTATAATTTCAAGCAAGAGGAAATTACGAAGCCTGCATTGGGTACAGATACAAAGGCCAGCCATATCCCCGGGGCAGACTCAAATATTTATTGCAGAGTGTCATCTTGTAAAGATATTTATCTCTAAGATTCATCTACTTTTATAAATTGTTCAGAGACAACAACTATTAACATCAGTCAAGCAACAGCACATTACCCAACCAGTGCTGAGTGCAGCGAGCAACATCGCTAATGCAGCCTGGATGATTTGTTGTAGAGTGAACCCACCATAAGATATGCACCCAGAAGAGACTCAAAAACTTCCGTATTTCGAGGATTGGCAGTATTATTTTGAGGAATATTGATGATTTCAAGTGAAGCAAAGCTCTAGAGTCTAAACAATGCCTTGCATTTCAGGTAGCTTAAACATCTTGTCGACCTTGCATCAGTAGCAAGGCATCAAATTAGACTTATGATCAATCCGCTAAAAAGTGCCTTGTAGATTTAAGTTTATGCTTTTGGGCCTGATTGCAAAACTTTGGCATAGAACAATCCGCCGAATGTAAATATGTTGAGATATATTGAATCCATAAGAATATGGTGGGAAGATGATTTATATATACCGTATTTATCAATATTTGAAATCCAAAACAGTTGGATTCAATATATAATATGGTCTTTGGCATCTCTCCTTTTCTACATATGTGACATGAAATTGCTGCAGCTGATTGAGGAGCTAGGAGAACAATACTGGGTTGGACTGTATATCCCAGGTGGTAGGCTGCTTGCCTGCCCTATATAGCTATCTAGTGAGGGGTGAAGCGTAGCATAGTGTAGTGCAAGCAGAAATCAAGGGCCTATCTAATTAATAATTAATATATTACCCTCAGCCTCCCAAGCATAGCATATAGATAGTTCCGTTGTTCGAGTGCCAACGAGACTCTAGTAACCACTCTTGCCTTAAAGGATACTTTCACATCAATATCATACCAAGTTTTCTGGAGCAGGCGGAGGGGGCAATTGGATCCACTCCTATGGGAAGACATGAGGGAGGGCCATACAAAAGCAAGGGTGATACATCATTACTAAGAATAAGTCTGTATCATTACTAAGAATAAGTCCCTGTGTAAAATTGCTTTCTACACGATAAAGTTCATTAAATTGTTGATTGAATCTTTTATGCAGATCCCAAAATTTGGACAATAGTGAACGAAAAGAAATTTGATGGAATTCTTGCATCAGATTACCTCATGGTCCCATGGAAGAGGTATTCCTATATTTTTTCTGTAAGTTCTCCTCAAATATTTTAGGAGTCTTTTTCCTTGAGAGTGATCCCATGATTCTTAAAATTTTGTGCAATGCATGCTGGTGAGAAAAATTAGCAGTATTTTACCAATAACTTTTGTTTAAAAAACTACATAAAAACTGTTTGCTTGGATACAAACTTATAGTTGGCAACAATAAACTAGGAGCATCTACTGCAAATGTTCAGCCCCCTACTGCTTCCCACCTCCCAAAAGCTTCTTCCTAAACAATAGCGGCTCCTTATTTTAAGGTATAATAATTTTCTTAGCAGTTTCAATGTTCTGATGGTGCATGGGACCGCTGCGAGCAAAATTATAGAGGCAGTAGGCCCCAGCATGGGACCTCTACCTTAGTGGTGATTGAGAAGAATTTGCATCGGCAAGGGAAAACAAGGAGGCCTGTGTTAGCAGAGGAGAGAGTAGGGACAAGAAATGCAACTAAAAAACCTTGTGAAAGGAGACAATTTTAGGGACATTTCCATTGCATTTCTTTGTCTCGATTGGCTAGGGACAGAGCAAAATGCATCGTGCACCCAGGAGACATGTCCCTACAGAACCCTGATTCACATCAGGATTTTTAAAGACGAAGGCTTCTGTAATTCTTATCCCTTTCTTGTTGATTACTATTTAGAGCAATGTAAAAACATTGGATTGGTACAATTTACAGCCAAGAGAAAGATTCAGTTATATTCTACGAAATTGGATGGTAGACTGCAGCTCCAAATGTTTCTTTGATATTTATTTTTATGAGCATAGCACCTTAGTAGACATTATAAGATTCACAACCCCTCTGTAGTGAACGGAGATAAATATTTCAATTTCTGATTTTTTATGAAAAAGATTCCATTTCATATTCTACAATGAATTGAGCAACAGTCATGTGACCTATTGGCTATCGTTGTTCCTTTCCAAGGACTAAGGGAATACTGTTCCAGAACAAGATACAGGCAGGAATCAAAATGATTATCAGAAAGGGTATGCCAAAAACAGTCTAGAACAAACACAATCAAAAGTCTGGTGACTATCGCCAGCAAAACACCAAAGACCTAATATAGCCAAAAGTGTAGTCACCAGAAGCTGCCATGAACTAGCCTATTAAACTTGTGAGATTAGCATATGTGGCTTGAATGCCAAAAAATATTTTACCATTGCATTGTTTATTCTCCATGAGTGGCAGAGTTCTCACAGTCCCTCTCAAGCTGCACTACCCTCTAGCACAGGGAAATGTATAATGATAATCTGCTCGAGACTGGGGATCAGGGTAAACCCAGAGTCCAATGCTTAAAGAAGAAAATAAACCGAACTTACTATTGTTTTTTCAACTTGTGTCCTCCAGTTGCATGATGAGCATCTTAAATCAAAGCTTAATAACCCCTCAATAAGCACTCCTTATTTAATCCCTTCAAAATTTCCTTCCTGGCCAGAAATAAATTGTAGACCTCCAATCTACAATCCATTCACCAATGCGGTTGAGAATCTTTGCCCTCACCTTCAAATTCATCCACCTAAGGACATCCACCCTTCTGTCTGCATAACCAGAGCAAGGAAAGATGGAACCGAAGAAAAGTAATAAAATATTCACTGCAATTTGTGGATGCATGTATACCTTTAAGATTGCTTGAAAGTTATAGAGTTAATAGTTCAGTACAATCTGCAATCAATTCATATTTCTTTACATTCTATGAGCCAATCTCATGTCACAATGCTTCCGTAGCAGGTACCGAAATCTAAAACTGACACATAAGATGCCAAACCTTGCGCCTCTCATTCAAATCACACTGTATAGGCTGCCACCAAAACAACGGAAGAGCTGACTTGAACATCAGTGCTAGACCAACTTAGAACCATGAATAGTTGCTATCTTGAAAAGAGTAATAACTGATAAAAGCATTCTTGAGAAAATATTATTTAATCACTTTGCAAACAACTCGCAACTACCCTCATACATCTTTTGGTACACTCGCTCATTGATACCATCTAAATTAACTGCAGGAAGCAGTTCCCAACTTCGAAAAGTAGTTGTTCTGGGCTATTAAAAACAAATAACATGATACCTCGATAACCAAAAGAAATTAAATGCTTAAGCTATTCAGCATTCCAAAATCGTAGTTTAGTCTTCTGCCATGCCTTGTGACTCACAAAGGTGACAACTGAATAAACTCCCTAATTTATTTCCTGAGACAAGATCTCCATATAAAAGCACTGATGAAGAGGTTTCCATATCTAACCCACCCACTGTGATTCCCAAAAGATGTGAAAACTATCCTGATCTGAATCACAAAGACATAAAGATTTGGTTCTATATTATCAAAGACTCTGGTGAAACAAGTCCTTGGTAAGCCAAATGCCAAGTCATGATGTTCTCCTTTGGCAAAGCATAAGACAGTGATTTCCAGTTGGCAATTGAAACTAGATTACAAAATTTGAGAGAAGTATAGAAATGTATATCAATTTTCTTTAGTAAATTTTTGTTAACCTATCTTTCCACCTTAACCCTTGCTACTTGTTTAATTTCCTTCACTTATAAACTGTATTCGGGACATCATTTGATCCGAATTTCATGAAAATAAAACATTAGCTAAGCCACTATTCTCAAGTTGCTAGTTACATTGACTGTATAACCTGAAACGCTCTCATATACTCGAAGACACAATTCAGCATGATCAGAATTTTTCAATAGACTTGGGGACTTGACGCAGAGGCAGAATGATTCAGGGGTAATCCGGACACATTGGGGTCAGCAGCCGCTGTGGACAGAGGAACGTGTAATGGGTTTGACCAAGGCCAAACTCATCAAACATGTTTGACTGGGTTGAAACTATCATGTATAGTAAAGTCACTAGTAGGAGCTCAACTGGTGCCGAAACCATCACATGTTGACAAATTAGTAGACTTCCACAAAATTTCAAGGAGTTGAAATGTTTTGAATTCCTTGTTTTTGAAGCCTTATGCTATTTGGGCTTACATATTGATTCATTTATTGATATTTGTGTATAAATACATCTCTTGGGGGTCTTGTAAAGGCATCTTAGGTTCTCAGTGTGAGATGTAGCATGAAAGTGAAGAAGTAGGAGACTGATCACAACAAGTTGCCAAGCTAAAGACTTGCTATCAAACACTCACCAAGATACTCATTTTTCACCCATTTGGATCTATCAAACACTCACCAAGATCTCATTTTGCACCCAAGGCTTGCATTTTCTCCCAATTCCTTGTACCTTGAAAACACATAAAGCTCCTTGTGTGGAATAATGTATGGATGATCTTGGGAAACTAGGCATAGTTTTGGGTACCCAGTATGCCTTTACAGCTCCATGTCAAAAAAAATGACCCAACTCTGAGTGGAAGTGTATTTAATCACATGATCTCTCTCCCCAATTAGGTCTCAATTAGGATCCTAGGGCTAGAAACTGAATTTTTACTCCATAGACTTCCCACACTTGTGAAACTTCTAGTAAGTGTGTGATTCACTTTCCCTAGCCTATGACCATGCTCCATGCCAAATTTGGGCTTCTAAGACCCTGTGTAGATAGGTAAACCATGAAATAGCCAAAAAACTTAGCCTTTCACAAGTCTTTTTCACACTGCCTTCAAGAATCAAATATGTAGGAGCACTTTTAGGGTGGCATGTACGGATTTCTAGACTTGATGAGGTAGAAGACACCTCAACCCATCCTCCTCAATGGTTTGCATCTATCCATGATCTTATATACCTTGTTTTGAGCCCAAAACCTCATAAAAGTACAATATTTATTGCATCCATACAAGTGCAGGTACAAACAAGTGTCATGGTAAGGACCTCCTTGGAGTGATCAATGATGTTCAAGAGGTTTTCGAAACAATTGTTTTGCTCCCTTTTGAGCAAAGACATGGACCGCACCAACTAGACCAATCTCAATGTGAGGCGACCCTTGGAGTGGTTGCTCCCCTTTTTGTACATTTTGGCACTAGTTGGAGGAGTCCACGTGGATCCCATGCCAGTTGGCGGGTAGTTGCGTAGTGCCGACTCACATAAAGACACCCCTGCCAAGACTTGTACATGGCATATTGAGAAACATGGAATGCAGAGAGTGAAGCAAGTAAGATAGTGACCCCTCAGCAATAGATCAATGTACATCGTGCGCTCATCTACCCTAGACAACGTAGTGGAGCTGACAGACTCACAACTCATCACTCGACATGTGCCCATTTGACTTGGCAAGGAGACTTCCTTTCACCTACAAAAGAAAGGTCACTTTTGAAGATGAGAGGGAAGGTGACTAAGTGCAACGAAGCTATGGCAAAATAGAGAGTGAACCAATAGTATGTCTTAGTATGCATATAGTAGTTTAAAGATCTGAATGTATAGCCCAAGCTCGCATGTGAGCCGTTGGGCATGAGTAGAGATAGGAAGAGTGTGTCCTCTGGTTCTTGGTATTAAACTCTATTACTGAACTATAAGTTAATGAAGAAATGAAGTATTGATTCTTGCGTTATAATTTACATAATGTTATGCTTGTGAGTTGGTTTCATTTAAGTAATGTTGGAGCTGTTTACTTGAATATATTGTGAAATGAAGGTTCATTCGTGGTTGCTAATGGCATCCTTGTGCCATGTAGTGACCTCGGCTCACCTATAAATTGATTAAGGGTTGGAATTGAGATGTACCAAGGTTCTAAGACCTGTGCCTAGAGTGCTACCCTGAGAATGAGTCCTTGGACCTAAGTTGTCTCTATGATTTGCATAAGTAACCAAATGACCCTCAACTTACTACTCAACAGCTTGCCCCTGTAAGAGCTTGGTCTAACCAGAGATGGACTTGCACCTTAGGACCTATGCTCTCATGAAGGCTAGTGACCTTCCTTTGAATGGACTTGCTGTCGGAAGGCCACCTGAACCCCTCTGGCCAATGACTAAGTCCCTTTGAACCCCAAGTTGCGCCATGATGCAATTAGCCCAACGCGGGCTTGGTCCCTTCGTTGTTGCGCTTCAGATGAGCGCACAAGGCTTGCACCTTGTGTGAAACTGATGTCAGCACCATAGCATGATTAAATGATGTGCACTTGACCTTACTATCCTCACGCCTAGCTCTACCAAGTCTAGAACCGACTTGGCTTGATAGCTAAGTGCATGACCAAGTGCAGAAGCTAACCTAGTGAACTTTTTTACAACATTTTGGTTCCATTGCTGGGACCCGTGTTGAATTTCGTTGATGCAATGGTGCAACAGAGCGATGCCCCGACTATTGCTCAAAAATATCGAGAGTTGGCTAGAGCAAGTGGAAGATAGTTTCATGCAAAGGCATTCTACATGCAAAGGACAGAAGCCACGAAAATGGGTGCAAGCCAACTTGTACGATGCTCTATATGAGGTGTTCTTTTGTGAACTACCTGAGCATGTCTACCGATGGTTGGTTGCCTAAACTACTACTAAAAAGTGAAGCTATGGACAATGCCTTGAGTGGACCCTAGAGCACGTAGAGAGGCTAGAGAGCCTGGATGAAATTTGGATGAGCACTATGGACAAGTGGTGGAGCGGTGCGTTAAACAACTATGTGTTGGAGTTTGCAGTGTCGACCTTCTCATGCCCAGAAGAAGTAGAGTACAAGTTTCTTTGTGAACTAAGGAGCACATTCATCAGAGGGCTCGACACCAAACTGAAGAAGATCCTGGTGGAGTGTGGTATAGAAACCGTGAGAATGGAAGGTTATGGTCCTTACGTGTATGAGCAAGCATGTGAGAAGGGGAAGTGTAGGTAAGGTGCAATGGAAGAGGAATAACAACTTGACACTCGAGAGCTTCAGACGCTGAACTATAGTAAGCAAAAGCACAGACTGATGAAAGATCTGGAACCTGGAAGTGCTGAGAGGACCCGTAGCAAGCGGGAAGGGCATGGGGAAGGATCCCTTGAATTGTAGCAATGCGAAGAGAGAGAGGAAGAAGTAAGAGACTAAACTCAGTAGTTGGGTGCAGGATGCAGTGGGTTCCTACAAGATGTGGCACTTGAGAACGCACCAGAAGCATCTACCCCCTTTGAACCCAAAGTGCAAGCTCATGCGTTGGATTCCCCATTAGAAGATAGAAGAATGGTAACTAAACTTGTTATCGACGTCGACTTTGATAGGCTTCAAGATTTGGAAAAAGAGTTTGTGATTGAGCAAGTGATTCCCTATGAAGAACGGAGTGAGGATACAGTGAATCTAGCAATCACCAATCCAAGCATTGTGAACCCAAGCACAAGCATTCTTGTACAGAGAATGTCAGCTATGCCAACTGGGAAATAACCTGTAGAAAGTGTCATGGTGCCACAAGTGAGAAGTACTGCACTAAAAAGTTTGACATCATAGTCGACGATGTCAAGATCAACGCCCTTACCTACAATTGGAGTCCCTGGAGGGCCACCTCTAACACAGATATAAGGGGGACAAGTGCCTTAGACTCTGACACCACACCCTCAACAAGTCTACTACGAGATGGCGATGCACTTGCCTGAGTATCATGGTGTAGAGAATGCCGCAGAGCATGTGTTAAAGTGTGAGTTACAATGGTGCACTCGGGGCATCACTCAACCCGAGCGCAAGGCAACCCAGTTCGTGACCACCCTGCTTGATCGTGCCCATCCTTCATATCAAAAATTTGATCCAAACTAGGGTATGGTTGACTACAATGTGCTGAAGGAAGCCTTCTTGAAATAGTTTGATATCCTTGAGTTTGAGTAGCAGAGCATCACGATGCTCAAGGAAATCAGCGAAGGGTTATCTGAGAGGGTGCACCTGTATGATGCATGATTTAAAACTCTTCTCTAAGCTTCCATATGACACACACCCCTCCAAACATGTGCAAGGGTTAATTGCAGCCTGTTGGTACCATTCAAAAGAGCGTTGTCCATGAAGACCTTCACAGATGCCCATGAAGCGCTTGAAGCCATGCTCCAGGCCGAGGTGGTAGGCAGTGCCGATACTGGGATAAACTCATTCATGGAGGCCCATATTGCATCAATGGCCTCCCAACAATAGAAGCTGACCGCTAGTTCAGTGCATGACACTCGTAGTGGGTTATAATGCACCGACTATGAGATGGAGGGGCATACCAAGAACAACTGGCCATAAAAAAATGTTCACACCCTACTTCTCAATTGTGAGGTTTGTCATGCGCTGCATGACTCTCAAAACCATCCTTTATTGTAGCGTGCTATCCAAGTAAACACCACCATTTACCACAAAATGTGTGATGCCTATATGCACTCAACAGTGGACTGTAAAGTCATCAATGATATATGCCATAACACGAAGAGAGGCATGAGGTAGACGATGACATCAGGTGACAGTTAGGTGGGCCAGGGCTATGAAGGCTATGGCTAGAACAATATGGGCTATGTAAACCAATGAGGTACGTGTGGACGAGGAGGAGGACGTGGTGGAGGAAGATTCCCACCATGATCATGCTACAAGTGTGGGTCGACTAAACATTATCAGCATGACTGCCCCACACACCCAATGTGTGGGTATTGTCAAGGACAACATGTAGTTGAGGAATGCCCAGACTTTTATAAAATGTTGACTCAAGGTCGGCATGGCATAGACGGAGGTACCGTGATGGTTAGGCACAAGTCCAAAGAGGAAAGGTGGGCTCCCAAGCCACAACAGACTCACAAGGACCTGCATAAGGTGTAGGCCACAACTCGAAATGGTTTTACCACTCAACCACCCTCTATGTCGAACCAAGATCCGCCCCTGGAGTATGGTGAATCAAGCTGCACTTAGCACATAACGCGGTCAAAGCCAAAAGTTGCACCATACCTTGACCTTGCGTGGCAAAAAGATGTCTTGCAGCAATCCATGAGCGTGATACAAAACTTGCAGGGTGAACTTCAGTTGGCTAGAGATTTAAAGGCACATGCCACTACTTCACATAAGAAGCAAGATCACCAGGACGCTGAAGTGCAGGAATTGACCGAGATCCTATGCCTCCTAAAAATGGAAGGACTGCTGCCCCTACTGAAATATTTGTTGATAAAGCATGCAGGGAAGAAACTAGAAGTAGAGGCTACGCCTCAGATGATTGAGGTTGTTGCGCTGCATATGGAGCGGGCGCGTGAAGTAAGGCATACTCAAAATGCTGAGTATGACCAGGAGTTATTGATAGACGTCACCATCAATGGGTGGTTGGTTTGTGAGGTACTAGTTGATATGGGCGCTGAGGTCAATATTCTAACTCAAAATGCTTGGGAAAATATGAGGTGGCCACCCTTGAGGCCTTCACCTCACATGTTGTTCATGGTTAACAAAACCAGAGCGTAGCCTATCGGTATCTTGAAGGACACCATTGTAGATATCATGGGTGTCGAGTTCCAAGCCAACTTCAAGGTCATCGAGTTGGCAGAACATGACAACTATCCAATGCTCTTAGGAAGGCCATGGTGTTATGCCAACACTGCAGACATGCACTTTAAGAAGCGCTAAATGACTTTTGAGAATGGCAAGGAAAGGGTGGTGATCCCTCTTTCAATTGACCAAGGGCCCCCATATGTAGAGGGTGTTGATCTTGAGGATGAGATCAACCACATCTATAACATCATGATGCAGGGTGTTGAGAAGCTCAACCCTAATGACCAAGGCATGCTCGAATGGGAGGATGGACAATCAACATCCGATACAATTGATTTAGCCTACGAGCGATGGGTCGAAGAGGCCTATGAGGTCATTGGCTTGGGGTGCCACCTAGTGCATGCAGCTAGGCCAGGGCCAGCTAGGCCAGGGCCAGCCAGGACAGGGTTGGTTAGGATTGAGTGTCTCAAAAAGAAATGGATCCCCATGCCCAAAAAGTGGAAAAAAGGGTGCTCCAACTCAGTAAAGGGAAGTTGGCAGCACTTCCAAAGCATGGAGGGAGCCCACCCATAGAAAAGTATGTCCATGATATTGAAGTTTGCATGCCTAAGGAGATAGATCGAATGGGTGCACTAGTGCATACCTTAAAGAGCACTATTTCTCACTGGTGGGCAGTGCAGAGACCCAACTTGCCCACTTGGCAAGATGTAAAGGCTGCAATATGCACTAGGTTTGACAAGAGTAATGAGGATCTGGACATACCTGCTTACGCCGATGATTCTGACTCGATAGTGCATGTGTGAAGAAACCTAGACTATCTGTGGTGAGAATGTGCCAAGAGGCCTGTGGGTGCACACCTTTTACAAGACCTTGAAAACTTGGGCATGAGCATGGTACATTGTAAATGAGATGAGTGAGACAGGCCACTGGGAGATGTTTGAGAGGTTTGTGCACACCTCCTTTTCTTCGTAGAACTTAGAGCTAATGGGACCATTACAAGTCATCCACAAGGCAATGTTTGAGGACACTGCTATCTAAGAAGAGTGCCTGAAGGAGATGTTCTGGGAAAAGGACTAGCACTCTCGACATTCTTTGAAGAGACAACGCTCAACAGTGACTCCAGTGAAGAAGATGATGAGACCTGGAAAGAGTGCAACTAGAAGGCTCTAACAGGTAGACAAAAACTTGTGCACCTTGTGGATGACAACACCCTAAACGATAAAGATCCAATGCATCTTCGAATTGAAACAACAGAGGGGACAAGGCAAGTTGAAGACTCTCGTCAGAAGAGAAATGAACCCTACCGCACACCACTCAAGACCACTAAAGTGGACATCAATGCAGAAGGCGAGCCAAAGATCACCACTATAGGCACTTACTGATCTGAGTCAGAGCTAGCATGAATTGTAGACCTCCTAAAATAATTTTCGGACTTCTTCTTGTGTAGCTACAAGGACATGAAGGGCACCTACCCTTCCCTTGGAAAAATAAGCATCAAGTTGGTGGATGGTGTTAGGCTAGTCAAGAAGCGTCCATATCAGATGAATCCCAATCTCCACGCCAAGGTAAAGATGGAGATTGATGGAATGTTGGCAGCCAACGTCATCTATCCAGTACAAGAATCTGAATGGGTAAGCTCAATGGTCATCAACATCAAGAAAGATGGGCGCATACGAATTTGCATCGACTATAGGATGTTGAATGCCACTTGCATCAATTATCCATTCCCAACCCTGTTCACCGACAAGGTCTTGGATGGAGTCGCAGGGTGTAAAATCTGCACTTTCACTGATGGATTTTTGGGCTACCATCACGTGTAGATCGAGTAGGATAAGCCCAAAATAACCTTTGCGACTGAATGGGGTTGTTTCGCCTATAATGTGATGCCCTTTGGACTCAAGAATGCACCAGCCATATTCTCCAAGGTAGTGATCACTACCTTCAAGGACTTTATCCATATGCTCCTCCAAGTATATCTTGATGAATGGACTATATATGGTCTTGTGAAAGACCAGTATGACAATCTTCACCTCATGCTTGATAGATGCAAACAACTCCATATTTCCTTAAATCTGAAGAAGTGCATCTTCACAACTCCATTTGGGACATTGATTGGGCACATCGTGTGCAAAGACGGTTTGCTTGTTGATCTAGCGAAGATTACCATAATAATCCAGCTATAGACTCCCTCAATGCAGAAAGATGTTTGCACCTTTCTAGGCCATTGTGGCTAATACAAGAAGTTCATTTGGAGCTATGCAAAGATCACAATGCCTCTAGAGGATCTCTTGCGTAAGGATGACCCATTCTACTGGGGCGAGGCACAAGAGGAGGCCTTCGAAACACTGAAGTTGAAGTTGGCTAGTGCACCAATTCTATAATTTCTTGACTAGATGACTCCTTTCCATGTCTACATTGATGCTTTAGTCTATGCCATTGGTTCCATATTGGTGCAACTAGGTGAGGGCAAGATGGACCACCCCATCTCTTCGTAAGTAGAAAATTGATGCAAACAGAGCACAATTATACCACCACTAAGCATGAGGCGTTGGCAATGGTCTATGCCTTGCAAAAATTTAGGCAATACCTACTGACAACCTCATTCATCTTCTTCATATATCATGAGGTGCTCAAGTACCTCGTGAACAAGCCTATTTTACACAGGTGCATATGCAAAAGGATTATTTTCTTCCAAGAGTTTCAGTTTTCTGTTGTAGTTAAACCTGGGAAGCAGAAGTTGGGTCCATACCATTTGTCCCGCATCAACTCTGGTGATGTGGCAACACCGATTGAAGATGACATGCTAGATGTGCAGATGTATAGAGTTTAGCACATTCCTAAAGATCTAGCAGAGATTGTTGCTTTCCTAACATTTGGGTTTGCGCCTTAGACCCTATCCACTAAGGAAAAGAAACAACTTGTAGTTTGTGCCTCCCCATTCCAACTCATTGAGGGGGAGTTGTACAAACTGAGTAGGGATGAAGTCTTGCACTGGTGTATTTTGGAATAAGAATGAAACTCTATCCTGTAGGAAGTGCACGAAGGGATTGTACGAGGCCATTACACTAGAGACGCAACAACACACAAGGTATTATAGTCAAGTTTGTTGTGGCCAATCCTATTCCAAGATGCCAAGGAATATGCTAAGGCATATGATGTATGCCAATGCATTAGAAAGCCCAACCATCAGGATGAGATGCCTCTCATTCCTATTCTCGCCTGGGTGCCATTCAAAAAATGGACCATTGACTTTGTTGGGACAATCACTCCCGCAACATGGCACATAGGTGTAATATACATCTAAACAACCACTGACTATTTCACTAAGTGGGTTAAAGTTGCATTGACCAAAGACTGCACAGTCATGACAACTACACGCTTCATATGGGAGAACATCATAAGCTGATATGGGTGCTCATTAAGTTTGACTAGCGACAGGGGCACTCATTTCATCAATGAGACGGTGCGCATCCTTCTGACCAAATACATGGTGGTGCACCACAAGACCACCCTATATCATCCCCAAGACAATGACATAGCTGAAGCCTTTAACAAAATTCTGGAAACGTTCCTGACAAAGATATTCAACATAAGTTACAAGGAATATGATGATCATGTTTCAGCAATACTTTGGGCATACCACACGACCTACAAACACCTGAATAAGGCTATACCATTCTAATTGGTGTTTGGCGCCGAAGCAGTTATGTCCATGGAATTCATGGTGCCCTCCTCATGCATTGCACAAATCGATTGGTTAGACAACTAAGAATATCTAAGCACAAGGTTGGAAGACTTGGAGCACTTGGATGAGAAGTGTGCCTAAGCCAAGTGGAGTCAGTAGATTGAAAAGGCACACCAAAAGCACTGGCACAATAAGCACATCAAGCACAAGGAGCTGACTAAAGGAGCATTAGTGCTGCTCTATGATTCCAAGTCCTTCAAGCACCTAAGCAAGTTACAAATCAGGTGGATGGGCCCCTACATCATCCACCATATCTTGGAAATAGGTGCATGAAAGCTACGCATGTTGTCTAGTGAAATGCTCCCTGGACATTTCAATGGAAATTGACTGAAGCCTTATAGGCAGTAGAATGATGCCTACACCATGAAAACACTAACTTCTTGATCAAAAGTCAGTTGGGAGTAAGATGATCAGGAAACTGTTTGGCACAAGCAAAAGCATTCTTTTATTGTTTTGTTCAAACTTATACAGTATATAGAGGTAGTGAGCGACATGTGGCGGCCATAAGAACTTTTTATGTCAACACTTCATGCATAATTTCCATCGGGTGGGTTGAGCACTTGTGCCCAAAAGCGTATGAGGCTAGACATCTAAGTAGTGGGTGCGTGAAGCTTACTAGGCACAAGTAGAAGTAGCTAGAGAGATATATCTGGCCCCTTAAAGGCCCAAGAATGAACCACTCTGGCACTACCTTCATCCCTGAGTTTCAAGAAGGTGTATTGAGTGATCTGGCACCAGAAACCCCAGGAGGCCAGAAGTGAAGACACCCAACATGGTTTAGCACAAGGTAGACAGTGATTATGCACATTCTAAAAGTGCACAAGAGCATTAAGAGAGAAACAAAGTGCTGGAGGGCCAACGTAAGTGATTTGTATGAGGTCAAATTGGCCAAGGCAAGACGATGCTCAAGAAATCAACCAAAGAATAAATTTGTGCTTGAAATAGGAACACAACTAGAGAAGAAGTGGAACTGAGGAGGCTGAGTCATGCACATGTGAGGTATTGTGCCCAAGTTGCCACAAAAAAGGTGAAGGTTGTGCCAAAGGATACACATGCAAAAGGAAGTCATCTAAGACAACTGGCATCCACCTAAGAAGAAGTGGGAAGTGGTCATTTGAACCAAACATCACTTCATCGAAAAGACCATTAGGAACCCTCAATGAGGTGGTGCTGATGTCATAAAGATACACATTTAATGCATACAAGATAGGATATTTTTTAAGATTTTGTGGATTTTTCCATTTTCCAAGAAGATTAAGGTGCTTATGCCATTAAGCATGCATTAATAACATTAGTTGACAAGTGAAGGGTATAAAAGGGCAAATGATGGACTTAGGTTACCAAGTTTATGCTAACTCAAGACTTAGTGAAAACTTACCGAGAAATCAAAGCGCTAAAGCAAGAAGAACCTTGTCACAATGAGAATTTAAACAATCCAAGCAACTTAGAGTGAACATAAGCATAGAAAAGAGAGAGTGCATTAACATTGAAGACCGGTGCTTAAGATTGAATAAAGGTTCATGTAGAGAATCACATTGAACCAGGAAGTTGTCACCCAGGTTACCATTAATGGCCAATGAAGCTCAAAGCCAAGAAAATAGTCAACAACCCCATGACTATTGAAGCGCTAGTCATCATTCGAGGCTTTGGCAAGCCACACCTCCTGAGGTTTAATACTAGTAGGTTCAGAATTGTGAAGAAGAGGAAGGCAACAAGATCCACACCAGTGCAACTAGAACTCGAGTAGGTAAATATTATTGAGGAAGCATCTGTCGCTAAAACAAAGGCATATATAGTTGAGGCAATCAACATCATAGTGGTGGATACAGAGGCACTGACCATGTAGTTTCCATGAGGACCTACAAACGTGCCTCGTGAGCTCAAAGTTGCGCCTTGATGGCCGGTGGATAGATGTGTCCAAGGCATATCTCTATGTGGCTTATCATATGGCACATGTCACCTAGTTTAGTATCATGTAGTTCATTGCTAAATAATTGACCAAGAACGTGCTAGAATGCCACAGTGCCATATGGACCTTTAGGTGGGGATCCATCCTCATCTTAATCATGATGGAGGAGATTGGGATCCTCGATGGAAGTGAGGACAATTTGTGGGTGTTTCTATAAAGCCACGAGTCCACCATGCAAAATTATAGGGAGTACACCTACCCTACCACCTTCAGCCCAAAATACAAGACTCGCATAATGCGTTGGTGTGAGCAGTACATCGAAGCCTTTAGATTGGAGTGGTGCATTCACTAGGGGCTTCCCACGAACATGTTCAGGATGAGAATTTTTGCCATGACGCAACACTACTACATTGTGTGCTTGGCACTGAAAGATGGGAACAAATCAGGATGGTTGAAACTCCCCTTCACCTTCTTAGAAAAATACTTCTGGGACGTGCTGCACCAGATCCTAAACGCACTAAGAATGGACATTCCAATTAAGGAACTAGATGGAAAAATCAAAAGTATGAGGTGTAGGTTCTCCCACGTAGATGGAAGCATGACAAAAGATGAATAATGTGCCTCGGATCGCCCATACATTGATCTAGTATAAAAGGTCACCATCCTTGGATTCATGCATAGGCTCTACTATGTGATGAAACCAAGGAAGAAGGATTTCAGTGTCGGGTCTAGCACCAAGTGGAGAAGAGACCCCCTAGTTCAGATCTGGGATGAAGGAACTCCAACACCCCTTGAGAAGAAAAAATATTTGAAGAAAAAGAAAGGGGAGACCTTAGAAAAAAATGAGAAGTGGTTGAAGCTGAAGATCACTTTGGAAGGGGAAGCGTTTGCTTTAGAGTCGTCTAAGAAGCACGTGCACTTCGCATCAAAAGCCTCCTCCAACACAAAGGAGAAAAATAA
Organism: Torreya grandis; assembly: GCA_037957365.1. Taxonomy (NCBI): domain Eukaryota; kingdom Viridiplantae; phylum Streptophyta; class Pinopsida; order Cupressales; family Taxaceae; genus Torreya; species Torreya grandis. The sequence continues at coordinate 2,892,638 of JARHVA010001550.1, forward strand.
GGGGAAAGTTCCCTCTTTAGCACCCAAATTTATTGTATATGAGGAAGAGGAGTTGGAGGAAGGTGTAATGGTCACCCATATTGTACCCGAGGATGAGGAGTCCTCATCAATTGAACAAACCCATTGCCCACCACCTCAAATTGAGCTAGAAAAGTGAATGCAAAGGTTGAGAAATCTTGGCTTTAGTGAAGCCGAAGTACAGAGGATGAAAGAGTTGCAAGAACATAAAGAAGAAATGGCTAAGGGAGGGGTGCCAAAGGAGGTCATTCAGATGGTGGAGATCAAAGAGCAGATAAAAGAGGAGTGCAAGATGCTGATGGAGGAAGGCAGTCAAGAAGGAGAAATGGGAAAGGAGCCCAAGGAGGAAACCCACTCAGGCACGCCAATGAAATAATGTTTGGTGGAGGAAGGTAGTCGGGAAGGAGAAATGGGCAAGGAACCCAAGGAGGCAACCCACTCAGGCATGTCAATGAAAGAAGAGCTACAACACCAATGGAAAGACATGGGACTCGACCAAGGCCATATTGATGTGGCACTAAAGTTTCACTAGAGGCACGAAGATATGAAAGCCAAGGGCATGTCCCAGGCTAAAATCAAGCAGCTAGAGGCCAAGGAAATAAGGGAGAGAGAAAAGAAATGCACTATGAAGAGAAAGGCTGAAAAGGAAAAGGCCAAGAAAGAAGAGGCAACAATAAAGGTCGAAGTAGAGAAGGCCAAGAAAAGGGAGAGAGAGAAAGTGGCCCTGGAGGAAAGGGCACACATGTTATAAGAAAGAGAGAAAAATAAGGGTCCTACTAACACAAATCCCAAGGAAGAGAAATTACCAAAGATGATGCCTAGTGCCTCCACTAGGACAACAAAGGAAGCTACACAATAGGTGTGCCCCAACTCCAAAGGGGCACCTAAAGATAAAGAAGGTGATACTAGCACCTCAGAGAGGCAAATGAAGGAAACATGGCCATAATAGGAAGAAATGGATGAAGGGGAGAAGTCCACAGAAGAACCCCCACAAGAGCAAAACAATGGTAGGTCTAGCACTGAAGAAAGAGAAGGGGAAGATGAGAAAGAAGGAGAAGATGAGAAAAGAGAAGAAGGGGAAAAAGATGAAGACATTGGTTTGGGCACCAACGTCAATGACGAGGAAGAGCTAGGTGAAGATGAAGAATATAAGCTTGAAAATAGGGAAAGGGTGCAATAGGAGTTCAAGGAGGATGATGACTTCTACATGATGGAGTGCATGCCTCCAAGGACTACTATGACCCTGACACACCATTAGGTCTCTTGGGCATTGATCTGCTATATGGATGAGCCTGAATTTGAGGTGTCAACCAAGGAAATTTGATGTGCTAAGAATCTTGAAGGAAATGATTACCACCTACTCAATCCTCATGATATGAACTCTATGCGCTCTACAAATGCACTAATCAAGATGACATCCTTAGTAGTGTGCAAGAACATCATCAATGATGTTTGTGCTAGCAGTTGGAGGAAGATAACAAAAGACATGGAGAAAGAGTTTGAGGCAACAAAGCTCAAGCTTAAAAAAATAATAGAGTGCATGAAAGAGGCAAAGCCATCCCTCTTGGATGGTGTGGATACCTCTAGGATGAAGGAAGTTGATTACATTTACACACTCATAGAGAAGATGATACCAAGGATGAGGTTGGAACTCAAAGAGAAACAAGACCCTTATGAGGCCTTACGAGGGGAGTTAAACAAAAATATGGACATGGGCAAAGACCTCTTTTCTAAACTTGAATAGGGCATCGAGGATGCTAATGCAATTTTCAACAACTTCACCAATCAAGTAGCAATCATCGACATGTGCCTCAAAAAGGCAAAGGAGGAGAAGGATGCTCTATTTCAACACTCCTTCATGGTAACCAGGATCAAGCACATGCAGGGGATGGATAAGGTCACCTCCCTTAATTCTCAATTGAAGACTTAGGAGTAGGACTTGGAGGCGGTCTTTTGCGCCTTCCAAACAAAGACTAGTGAGTAGGGGAAGATAATTGGATGGTGGGGTGAAGTGTACGAAAGAAAGGCATGAAGCCTTTAAAAAAGTGTTAGAAAACATAGATGTGCTTGATCTCAAGGCCACATCCACAAAAGCAGATGATGCCATTGAATAGATTAGGGGTGCCATCTAGGGTTTTGAAAAATTTAAGGAAGACTTGAGACAAGGTGCACCTAAGTTTTACACACCTAATGTGCTTAAAGACTAGTTCGGGGTGGACTAGCAATTTTTTATGGGGTAATGTTGGGCCCCCTTTTGAGAAAAGATGTGAACTACACAAACTAAAACAATATTGGCATGAGGCAACCCTTAGAGTGGTTGCTCCCTTTTTTGTACATTTTAGCACCAGTTGGAAGATTCACCATGGATCTCGTCCCAGCTGGTGGGTAGTTGCATAGCACCGACTCACATAAAGACACACCTACCAAGACTTGTATGTGGCATCCTAAGAAACATGGATGTCAGAGAGTGGAATAGGTGAGATAGCGACCCCTTAGTGACATATCAACGTATGAAATGCATTCATCCACCTTGGATAGCATAGTGGAGTTGGCAGACTCACGACAACTCATCACTTGGCATGTGCCCATCTGACTTGGCAAGGGGACTTCTTTTTGCTTATAAAAGAAATCTCACTTTTGAAGATGAGAGGGAAGGAGACTAAGTGCAGTGAAGATTGGGCAAAATAAAGATTAAACCATTAGTATGTCTTAGTATGCATATAGTAGTTTAGAGATTTGAATGTATAGCCCAAGCTCGCATGTGAGCCACTAGGCATGAATAGAGATAGGAAGAGCATATGCTCTGGTTCTTTGTATTAAACTTTGTTACTGAACTATAATTTGAAGAAAATAAGTATTGATTCTTGCATTATAATTTGCATAATGTTATGCTTGTGAGTTAGTTTCATTTAATTAATGTTGGAGTTGTTTAATTGAATATATTATGAAATAAAGGTTCATCCCTGGTCATTAATGGCATCCTTGTGCCATATAGTGACATCGACTCACCTATAAAGTGACTAAGGGTTGGAACTAGGATGTACCAAGGTTACAAGACCCATGCTTAGAGTGCTACCTTGAGAATGAGTCTTTAGACCTAAGCTATCCCTAAGATTTGCATAAGTAACCAAATGACCCTTAACATACTACTCAACAACTTGCACATGTAAGAGCTCGATCTAGATAGAGATGGACTTGCACCTTAGGACCTATGCTCTCATGAAGGTTTGCACCTAGTGACCTTATTTTGAATGGAATTGGCATAAGAGGGCCACTTGAACCCCTATGGCCAATGAATAAGTCCCTTTATACCCCAAGTTGCACCATGATGCAACTATCCCAATGCAGGCCCAGTCCCTTTGCTATTATGCTTCGGGTGAGCACACAAGGCTTGTGTCTTGTGTGAAACTAATTCTATCACCATAATATGATTAAATGTTGTGCACCAGACCTTACTATCCTCGTGCTTAGCTCCACCAAGTCTATAACTGACTTGGATTAATAACTAAGCACATGACCAAGTGCAAAATCCAACCTAGTGAACTTTTCTACAATAAAAATCTAACTAAATTTAGATACCTTATAGGCCAATCACTTTCATCGGGGCCTTATTAGGGTTTTATGAGAGTTTAAGGTAGTTTGAGTTCTTAACGATTGTTTATAAACCTTGGGGCTTCAACTCATGAACCAATGCCATAAATTTAAAGTACACAAGTGTCCTCAACTACCCCTAGGTGCTCAGGTTCCTACACAACTTGTCTGTATAGATCTAAACACAAGAAGATGCTCCTCAGGTCTCTAATAGGCCATTTGAGAGTGGTCTATAGTCTTAACCATTATTCATGAAGTTTAGATACCTAAACCAACAAATAATGACAAGATATTGAATTATGGAGACCCGTTCACCATCCCTAAAAACTATTGAACCTCATTTACAAGGTTAAGGTCACACTAAGCAAGAGAAAGTTTGTCTTGAACTGCAGTCATGGACTTGAAGAGCTCAAGATCTTATAGGCCTAAATGGTCATTTTATTTGATATGGTCATTTTCTTGTCTTGATATACCTATGAATGCCTTTATAGGGTCTATATCATCTTTTTTCAAATACCAATGCCCTCAGGTTCCCATTTCACCCTCAGTAAATCAATCTTCTCATGATTGTACACACAGGCCTATGTGTGTGATCTTAGGCTTACTAGGCTTAAACAGGGCTATCAACATTAACATCATCTCCATTTATTTTAAAGACCATATGGAGGTCATTCTATCACAAGAGAACCATTTTCAAGTTATTTTTCTTGTCCCTTAGACCTTTTCCATGCTCAAATCAAGTATGCATCTTCACTTGACAAGGCAAGCATGTAGATGACAAACTAACTGTGTATCTACAAGGGTTTAGAGTGGAAAATTTTGATCATCTTTCTTTGACATTATTTTTAGGTTTCTCTTTGATTTTAGTGATTCCATTAACTTTTTTTCTCATCTAAAATTCCAATTTCATTGATATGTATTGTACCTTCTTCTCAAGTTTGAGACCAACCGTAACTACTCAAACAATCCTGTAGGCAGCGATTTGGGGGTTTGACTGCATATTGGAGTCTAGAACCTTTCACAAATCACTAGGTACTTCAATGACCATCAAAATTTTGAGAGTTTAGGACCTTTCTTTGACCCTATGCAACTTTTCAAGACCTTACATCCTCACAAACAAACCCCTTCTCTCTCATGTCTACTCAAGGCATGGTTGTAGGTGGTGATTGAAAATCTTTTGAGTGTTAGGATTTTAAACTTGGCCTTCTTCAACTAGGTCATTTACACCTTGATACACATTTGAACTTCATGAAGGCTTCTTCATATTCAACTTAGCCTTTCGCAAACTTATTAGCAATTTCTTCTATTTTAGTTGGCTACCTATGCATGTATGATTCCTTTGCTCTGCATGTAGGTCTGTTTGTGTTCTTTAATTATTCAATGAACTTGATTATCCAATGAGATTAGTATGAGAGATTATATTCTATCTGAATAAATCCCCTTTGAATCTCTTGATCTCACATGTACATTTCAAATGTTTTCCGTGTTGACTTAAGCCTTAAACTATTTAAGTCTTGTCAATTCTACCTATAGTTAGTGATTTGGTCCTTGAACATTAGGCATTGAAAGCACAATTTTTACATTGATATTGAAATATTTAAAATGGAAAAACACTAAAATTTCCTTATCATTTAGGCCTTCAAAAACCACTTTGATATCCATTTGAAAACATCTCTCATAAAATTTAGACCTACAGGTTTGTAGACCTATAGGTCTACATTTTCATGCCTTAGGCCTTCTAAGATGAAAGTTTGATCTCTTTTTGGATTCTAAAATCATTTATTAATTACTCATCACCTTTATTCATGAATTCAAGACCATTTTACACCTCTTCATAATGCAAGATTAGACCTTCAGAAACCACTTTTGGAGGCAACTTCAAAACATAGTCCTCAAGCATGAAAACATGAGTGTGATTTGGAGGACTAGTACAAAATGATTAGTTAAGTTATATAGCCTTGAATGGAATGGGAAGATGGCAAAAAATATTCAAACATCCCTTGTATGCACTAGAACCTATCAAATTATCCAAAGCTTCAAAGGCAAACCTATGACATATCTCACATGGAGGCTCCCCTTGTAGCACTTGATGTTCACACATGCCAACCTATTGGAAAAAAATGTGAGATGGTTGTGTATATCTATACAATCCCTATACATTACTCCTCATGCTCCAATGAGTTTCAAATGACATGAAATTGGTGTAAAACATGAGCCTATGGGGTTTACTAGGTATTTTTGACTGGTTATCTTGCTAGCAATAGTTCATATAGATCAATCCCTTAAACCTTGAAATTTTTTTCATGAACCTTAACACATGAGGGGTAATTATTATGCATAGGATAATTTGACCCAAATATTACATGTTAGGAATAAAAGTATAAATTATTGTGGAACAATTTCACAGAATCACAATAACAAGAGCTATGAATAGAGATACATAAAGAACATAAATTAAAATGCATACCAAGAAGACATGATTTAACATGGTTTACCCAATATGGGATACATCCACCAAGAAAAAATTGCTCAGATTTTATTACGAGCCAACAAGAGTACAATCCACTCTCAGATCAATCTTCTCACAATTACAATGCATAAATATTATTTGGAGCTACACTCAATAAACTCTCCCAAATTCACACTTGAATTCACACATTCTATTCACCTTGTCAAACCAAGTTCATCTTATGTATTATCTATGTCCATCTATAATACATCAATAGGTAATCGACATAGCAGTTTTACAAAATAATGGGTACCAAAACCATGGGCCAAGTCAACCCATAACGGTTCCCCATTAATCATGGGTGATGACACCACACATATACAAGTATAGTTAAACCACATATATATAACCTTGTTGATAATAAACTAAGAGTGTGTTGTACATTTTAATGTACAATATTTGAAATACATTGTAATGTGGAAATATACTCCACAACATAACACTATGTATGTTCATGAAAAAAAAACATAAACTTCTAGCCTTCCTAGGCTTATGAAGAGCTTGATTGGGTTTCTAACTATTTTTCTATATTTTTTGACCTCTCAACACTTGTGCAAGTTCATTTCCAATGTGAATAAGTTGAAAAGACATTGTTACACACATTTGCACTTGAAGGTGGATCCTCTTGGCCATACAAGTGACTTGAAACTACTTTCTTTGGCATGATTCTTCATCTTTGGACATTGGTATGCCAATTTATCTAACTCTAACTATTATCTAACCGTCTCCTAACACCATACACATTATAATATTTCTTGGAATGTTTTTGCTTTTGAAAAGTACATATCATTCTTCAAATTGGCTTAGAAAGTGACTTAAAGGCCTTGTGATGCATGGCAAACATGGTAGCAGATTAGTACATGACTAGATGACTTACAAGACATAAATAAACCTCATAAAGTAACTTATCATGATGATATAACCTTGAACACACATGAAAACAACATTAGCTCATGAATGGCCTTGAAGACTGTACAAGTACATAAGAGACCAAACCTTAAACAATGCTAAACAAGGATTAATTGACCACTTTGAAGACCATGACAAGATATAGATGACCATCTATAATCTTGGAGAGCTCTATGAAATTTTTTAAAACTATAGTGGTTGACTCATTTTGACTTGAGGGGTCAAAATTGGTCAACAAATTGGTGATTCACAGGGGTAGCATGCCTGCAATGCTGATAGATTAGTGGTGTTATCCTTCCATTAGGAAATGAAATCACTATCATGATGCAATCTAAAACTGACAACCTCTTAAAGATCTAAACTCACACCAAACCACACAACAAGAACACCATAAAATGTGAAAGACATTTAGGGAAAACACACAACAACAAACTTACTCAAAATAATGTGCTAAGCACTTATGGAAAACAAACACAACTAACCTATTATATACAAAGCCTCAAAACATGTTTGAGGTGATGAAATAACTCATTGAATTCAACTAGGATAAAAAAAATGCTTCTAGAATCCTTGCTACTCCATGAGAATAATACAACATAGGGTGAATGTTTATCAATGAAAACTTGCTCACTAGGATAAATAAGTGACTTACCATTATTAAAAATTCTACTAGTTTCAAGTACACCACTTGGATCTCCTCTAAATGATTCCTTTAGATCTCTTTGATTCTTTTTTGACCTTGCAACTTGCTTAATATTTTATATTCTCACTTGGCACTTCCGAATCTGCTCCCTAGGGATCATAAAATCCTTCCTAACCTCAAATTTATTTTGACTATGATGTGGTAGGTGTCTAGATTCACCAAGCTTGACTTCCTGTTTTCTAAACACATCTATAAGTTGATCAGGATTAGCTTGGATTCTATGCTACTCATCATCTTTAATAACCTCTATCTTCACATGATCATGCTCTTCCAAGGTTGTCTTTTTCTTGATAAGGATTTCACATTTTTTTTGTGCTCATTAGACTCATCATTGACTTCATCATCAAGCTCATGTCTCTTTTGAGGAAGAGCAAACCCAATTACTTCTTTAAATTCTTGCATTATTACATGATATTTCTGCCACATATTACCATATCCTCCTTGAGTCTCATGATCATGGATTTATTATTATTTGGTAGGTAGATTTGCATCCTCATTTTGATTACCATGCTCTAGTATATCTAGAACATCATCATCATCTATATGAAAAAAATATATGCCCCATGCAGCCTATTGAAAAGTATGATCATAACATACTTCAGGGATCTCATGACATTATTCATGAATAATATATGTTCCCATACCTATCTATTCTATGAGTTTATATGGATCAAACCCATAATGTTCAACTCCCCACTCATCAAGGTAGAGATCAGATATGCCGTCAAGAGGTGCCAATGATTCTTGATCATTAGGATGGTCTCACTCCTTAGTGATAGTGAAATTAATGTTTGATGTGTTTGGTACATAAGGTTCCACATGAAATTTAGCTAAAAGTTCAGACTTGATTGAGACCTTAGCACCATACCTACTCCTAAATGCCATATATGACCAATATGAAGTCAAGTACCTTCAAATCTTAGTAGTAAAGTCCCTTGACAAACAAAGAGTAAAGTGGGGTGGTACATCCAAAACTACATCTTGAGAGATAAAGAAGATAGGACAAGCATGAAAAGTTAGCTACAAATTTTTGATGATGGCAGCTATTTTGGTAACTGATGCATCAAATTGTAATACCCCCTTGGAGTTTAGTTCATACTTCAAATTCAACTTGTCAACTACTTGTTTAGGAATGACCAAGGTGCTTGCCCCACTATCAATCAAACAATTATGAACCAATGAATATCCAATAATTATAGAGAGGTAAAATGGAGGAGATTTATCTTTTATTTTAGTTTGATTGTCTACCCATCCTTAGTCTTCAATTCATTTTCCAAAACTATCCCTCTTTCACTAGGTTACCTAGGTGTTGCATTGAGCTTGGAGAGCTCATTTTGGAGTAGGTCTCTTTGTTTAGGAATGGACAATGTGTCCCACATTGGGATGCTTACATGAACTTTATCCATCTTCTCAAAAATGTTCATAGGAGAGTTTCCAACCTTATCATGTCCTCTAATAACCATAGCACTACCAATACCTTATGTTACTTGATGCATATGAGGAGCTATATCATTATAAAATCTCTAACTTACCTAAGCAATAAGGGATGTATTTGACACACCTAATCCTTGGGATGTTGAAGAGTTTATGGTTGGACCACTACTTGCCCCTTGTACTTCTTCAACTACTCTTTTCTTTGACCTTGTGTTTGTAACTATAAGATTTGAGTCTATGTTCAAGTTACCTTGGTAATTGATTACACATGAATTTTACTGAAAGTAGCTCATCAAGGTAGCTTATGATTGAGCACTCTCTCCATTACTTTCTTCTCCACTAGGGATCTCTTCTTGAGTCATATTAGAGATTTCCCCCCATTGTGCCATATAAGCTTGGGATGTCTCATTTGCATAGGTAGATGTGTAATGAGGCTCATCCCATGAAAGTTTCTCTCCATTATCTTGCACAAGGATATTTTGGATGGGCACTAAAGCTTTGGAAGTAGAACGAGCATTCTTATTTTGACCTTTATATTATTTCACTTGAGTTAGCTACCCTTGTCCTTGAGAGTGGCCTTGAAAATATGGTCTAAGAGCTTGATATGACTAATAGGGATGATATGGACCTTGAAAATATCTCCATTGCTTCTATTGTTGTTGTCTCTTAAGATTTTGGTTCTCTTATCTAAGAGCCTTAATTAAATATGCATCATTTGACTTACTTGGCTTATTAGAGGTAGCTTGCTTATGGTTAGGTTTGGGGGTGGGAGCCATAGTGGGCATAAGAGTTTGCACATCAGGAAAGAAAGGCATATGGAGTCTAGGAGAGATCTTCCTAGCCTATATAAAACAATTATCATCCCTTATAATAGTCTCATAAGTATTAGGTAGTGTATCCCCTCCCATAGATTCAATCATTATGGATGTCATTATTAAAAGCCTTGAGATAATATAGAAAAACATGATGTGTAGTAGGCCTTACCAAAATTGGGATCCTATCCCATGTCTTTTGAAATATTGTATTGAAGTATTTTATGGCCTCTTGAGGTGCTCTCTATATAGTAGTTAGTTGTTCAGTCAAAGATAAGTGGTTAGATTTTTCTTCAAATCTCTTCTTCAAAGAGTCACCTAATTAGTCCTATGTAGTGATAGAATTGGGTGCCAAAGTCCCATACCAATCAAGGACCTTACCCTTTAAGGAAACAACCAACAACCTGATAACAACATTCTCTTCAATGATGTTATAGATGTTGCAAAAAATAACAATGTTCCTTATGTGTTCAATAAGGGTAATGACAGTATATATTGTATAAAAAGGCATACTTTTGAGGGATGACATGGGAATGCCATCATATTAAAAAAGTGATAGAGGGATATGGCCATTAAAGGAAACAAAGGGAAGGTTATTTGGTGCTACCATCTTGCAAATTAGACCCAATAAGAGTCTCCTAATAGGTATGTGAGCAACAAAATATTTCTTTGGATACATATGAGTGTTAGAAAACCTATTTGATCTAACTAAATAGTAACACATCTCTAAAAATTCAAAAGGAATGCCTTTAGTAGAAGATCATTTTCTTAATTTAGGCATGAAATTGAGGCATTAGTCTACAACCAAGAGCCAGTGATTGTTGGAGTCGTCAGATACTGCATGAAGGAAGCTCTTACAACTTTAGATTTGTTAAGATCAACATCCACCTTAGACAAATTCTTAGACTATGAGGTCCCATCAGGTGTGCCATAGCTATTATATTCCTAATTTTCACCCTAAGGAATGATACTCCAACCTCATAAAATTTGGAATAACATTGAAACACCTTATATGTTGTGGGTAACAATTCTAAGAGGTGAATCTCTAGATTATGGGCTAGTTCCCATGTATAACACCTAAAACTAATTAATAACCTATTTTTTTTTAAGGAAAAGAGATATAATTAGATGTAAATTACTCTAATGGAGGTGATGCACTAAGATAAACTCCAAAACTAACTTGAACTTGCACTATGGAAAGCAACTACAAATCTGATCTCAAATTCCAAGGTTATTCTAACAATAGTGTTTCAGTATGAATGTATATTTTAAGGTGAATGATCAATAAGACTGATAATGAGCACTAATAATCTTCCTTACACTTAAAATCACACAAAACATCCAACTACACATCATATGACATGCTAGAAAGTAAATTTCTCACGTAAAGCATGGAAGAGATAGATGAATGCGAGGAAGGAAAATATCACTTGAAATATAACACAAGACCGATTCATACACTTAATGTAAGAATTGAGAATACCAAAACTAGTTTGAATCTTTATTTCAAACGAAATCAATGTTCAATTCAATAGGGCTTCACCATATCAATCTGTGGATCCCTTACAATGCCAAAAGAGGCAACACATATAGAGAATGGGGAATAGAGAGAGAAAGAGAGGCATAGAGGAGGGAGATTTCCAAGTGTCTAGTAAGAGTTACAAACAAGAATGGAGTTATGAAACAACTTCAACATATCTGCAAGGACATATGTTTCTCTCCTAAATATGCCTCATCTCCCAAATGGCATACGAATTTCATTCCTTGCTTAACACCTTGTCTTCTTCTCCAAATTTGTAACAACCCAATTGGGTTTTATTAGAATAGGGTAATTTTAAAAAAATTAATTACACATATTCATCTAACACATTTCACCATAATGAAACCTAACTAAGTGATCTTTAACTAAATGTATTATTTTAAGTTAACCTTAAAAGGTATATAGCTAATCCATTTAGCTAATGATCACCATAACAACAATATATATCAAAATAAGTACAATGTTGAATATATAAATAAAGACTGCATTTATTTCATAGTAGTATTACAAAATTTAGCCATGACTGATATAACATTATATTCACTACTGTAAATATACATATGAATATAAATAATAGTTTAAATAATAATAAATGTCTTAATAATAAAAATACAATGATACAAAGCTCCACGAAGCATGAGTCTCAATGAACTCAAAGTATCTAGAAGTAATCTCAAGTGTAGACTCTATTATAATACTATTACAAGGAGGGAGAGAATCATCTGAGTGCTTTTCTACACCAACCACGGACCATCAGTGCCTCACACTATCTCCCAATAAGGTAATGGACCTCCCTTCATGGATGGGTATATAATGAAGGTGCGAGAATCTAGAGTGAAAAACTAGAACAGTGTGTTGTAAGATAACTAATACATGATGTATACCATAAAAAAATCCATTCTAACATGATATCATACAAACTATATTAAACACATGAAATGACAATGTTTAACTATTAACATTACTTTGGCCAAAATTTTCATATAGTTATTGATCTCTAAGATTAGTCAATTTCATACACACCACTCAATCAGATTACACCTAATCTTGTATTAATGGCACTAATTAAGCTAGTAGAATCTATCACACTACTTATTTAGGATTATTAAGGTGAGATTTGGTTATTTATATAATAATATAAAAATCAATAGATTCAAATAGAATATTCTTTATTAACAGATATGAAATATGCTAAGTACAAAAATATCAAATATATACATTTAGTCCATCAAAGATAATGCAATGAATCTTAAATCATCTAATTTATTCAGAATAATAAACAAATTTCATAAACAAACCTCATTAGTAACACACCATCTGGGTAAGGAACATGTCAAGGTATCTAGTTACAGAATGTCAATATGTAACTAGAAATGTTATTTCATACATCTAAAAACGTTAATTCACATCTTAATAACCACATAATAAAAGTATATTAATAAGCTCATTTAAATACTACAACATCAAAATGAATTGTATATAAATAAAAATATTTCATAATTAAATGTTTTATCAAAATAGTCAAACATATCCATAACTCAACCATAATAACTTGATGACAAATATACCCATATATATTTGCTATGTCATGCAATATTTTGAAGTATTATCTAAGTCTCCCTCCCCCTCCCGCCGCTCGCCCCCCCACCTCTCTCTCTCTCTACACACACACACACACACACATGTATATGTATGTATGTATGTGTATATATGTATATACATATATATATATGTGTGTGTGTGTGTGTGTGTGTGTGTGTGTATAAATATACATACATATGTATATACATAAACACACACACACATATATATATCTATGTGTGTATATATGTTTATGTATATACATATGTATGCATATGTATATACACATATGTATATGTATACACACACACAAATATATATATATATATATATATATATATATATATATATATATATATATATATATATTGTAGATTTGTAATACATCTACAAATCGTATGTATTCCATATATATTTATATACTTAACATATTCAATTATGTATAAATGGAATAAGTCAACAGTCAGTCAAAATAGGAATAGTATACATTATAATCTAGTCAGACTTAACTTTTGTCCATTAACTAGAGTATCACATATACCAAAATATTCCACTAATCAATATCATTGATTTATCCATAGCATAAAACAACTTCTACAGAAGCACTTTACCTATATATTCATTTTCATTATACTTAGTATTCATGTCTTTCATAACAAATTCATACTATACTATATTCAACTGATCATAATAACAATAGTATATAATACTGTATATGAAATACTCTTATAGGCTAGTAACCTAGCCTTTAGTTTTAAAAGTAATTCATATTCTCTATTCATCTCTGGATTTCAAATACATTTTACAATTTTAATAGCACTATCAATAAATTAACTATGTTTTATTTCATAAAACTCAATACCCTCAAGTTTGTATATTGACAATATGCAATCACATATACAAGTTCATCCATTTGTATTTAAATTGATGCACATGTTTTAATTAAATTGTAGTCTAATCAAACTCCATAACACATAGTCAACAATAGAACCTCATCCGTATGCAACTCAAGTTTTGTGTAGTCATATAAAATTCAAAAATTAGCGACTTGAGCATGGCTAATGAAACCCAACCCATATGTCCCTCTTGCTTGATCTCCTAACCCTCTTAGTTTTATTTTCACTAATTCCCAATCATCTGTAGGATTTAAAGACTTCAATCCAACTTAGTCAAGACCCATTTTCCAAACTCTTTCCATCTCCCCAAGTCCTAAACCTCTAGGACAATAGCACCCAGGTTGGACTACAACACTAGAACCTAGGGTGTCCCCTTTTCAATGTTCCTATCCAATCACCTTTTGAGCCAAAATTATAATTTTTACCCAAATCCTCTTTTTAATTATGTTAGCCTAGTATGATTTCATTTAACCCATGACCAATAGATCCCTATAAAATACCATTCAAAGATAATTTGGAAAAGGGAATTATAAAATATCACAAAACAAGCAAGAATACAAGCAATAATACTCAAACACATTTTCCTATTCTTTGTATACAACCATATAATACTATTTACATCTTATTAAAATCCTTACACAAGTCCCTAGTTATCTCAAGTACACCAAGTTTAGAATTTACTTGCATTTTGATATCATAATTTCACCAAACACTTTCAAAAGAAGAACTACATCTGGCTTGATCCCTCTTCAAAGTAGTGGCATATAGGCAACATGCCCACACAAGGGGTGTGGATCCACATCTAGTGAATCTTACACACACTAACCCCCCCTCTTGTTAGAAATTGGTCAAAGTACAATAGAATATAGGATTTAAAGAGAAAATATATTCTACAAGGAGCTCCACAAACTGTTGACTATTGAAGCTTCATAGACAGGGTCACATAGACTACTGAACAAAACCCAAAAAGATCAGATTCTCAAGACAATAGTGCTAGATAAATACTAAAACATTGGTGCCACTCCTATCCACTTTTATCACTCCTATTTAATTATAAAATTAAAGTTAGAATCCTATTTGTGACAGTATCCCAGGCCTGCATAGTGAATATCAAATCTTGTCTCAGTTAGATCAACACAATCTAAGCTGTGTTATTTTCTCCCTTTTATTACTATTTAAAAAATTATAATTAGCAATATATTTCACAAATAAATAGCTTATTTATGACATATTATTTATTGATTTATCAATCCAAATATTTTAACTAAATTAGGAATAAAACCTTAATTATTCCTAAAATTGTTAAATCATTTGGTGAACCTAGCTTACTTCATTTGCACATAAAAACCCTAAAAACCCTAGGGTAATATTCACAATGATTTTTTCTTATAAATTCAATAAATTTTTAATTTAATATTTAAATAAAAAAATCATTTCAAATTTTAATATTTAGTAGTAAAATTTAAAATAATTTCTTTTCAAACCCTAGTTTCCCATACTAGGTCCCAATATTTTTCCAATAATTTTCCAACAATTTTCTAAATTTTTAATATCATATTAAAATAAAAAATCCATTCCAAATCCAATTTAAAAAAAATATCATTTTCTCAAAACCCTAGTTACACATACTAGGTCCTATTCAATCAAGCATTTCCAATATTTTTTTGAATTTTTAATTGTATATTTAAACCAAAAATCCAATTTCATTTTCAAAATTCCATATTATTTTTCAATAATATCATTATCAAAAATATATTTGCATGTACTAGCTGCTATTAACTTCTTGAGGTATCACCTTACATGTTTATGAGTTTGATTTCAAAAATGGATCTCACTTATCTACAGATTTTTCTTACATTTCTTGCAAAAAATAAAGAGACCATCATTGGTCTTATCATGTACATGAGTGATGAAGTTTATCATATGTTAGTACAAAGTGTAAATCTTTTCATTTCATGTTTATTATTCATAATAATGGATGATATTACAAAATTCATTGCTAAACATGCACGGAATTTCAATATTTGTTTTGCATACTCTCTCTCACTCATGTGGAATTTTTTTCAAACTTATCATGCTAAACATATTATAAATGTTATGATTCATGTCAAAATTTTCTATGAATTCATACATAAATTCATGCTTTCTATCTCTTTCTTTCTATCTCTCATATGGAAATTTTTTCAAGTTTATCATGCTAAACAGATTAGAAATGTCATAGCACATGTCAAAGTTCTTTATGCATCAATGAATAAATACATGCTCTCTTTCCCTTTCCTACTATCTCTCATGTGGAATGCTCTTTATAAACATATTTTTATACAAATCATAACTCCAATTAAATGCATTTTATCCCACATACATTGTATCTACCTAGAGGTTCCATTACATAAGCTAACAACCACCTGCCAAGTTTCAATGTCATATCTTATGCATAGGAAACAATTTCCTTCTCCTTCCCTCCCTCAAGAGGGTGATAGCTAATTTACCTCTAACTAGGTCCTTTATATCACCCTTATAAAAGGTGAGGTAGTCCATACTATTATTCCTAATGCATACATTTAGCCTATAGCTTCTTCAAATCCTCTTAAACATATGTGTTTACATGTTCAATCAAAAGCCACTAAGGTTTGCATTTGTAAGACTCTAAGATATCAAATCACTAGTATAGGCAAGTTAATTTTAGATTTACAAATGTAGAATCAACTATTACATGAAAAGATCACAACATTGGAAAATTGGATTATAGTACAAAACCCTCAAAGGCACCCTAGTGTAAATCATGTATATGCCCTTTCACCTAGTCAATTGGTTGTAAACAATGTTACATATCAAAACAAAAAATCATAACAAATTAAATATACAACTAGTGATTCAAAAAGCATTCAAAGATCCAACAAGAGTTCAAGTGAGGTACTAAGAGAAATGATTAAATCTAAGTTGATCAAACTACCTCCTCTACATCCAGTGAAAAGATCCATATATTATTATGAATATCATAGAATGCATGGGCATCACAAAAATTCACTTTTGGAATTGAAACAACATATATAATAGATAATTGATAATGAGGACCCTGTATAAGGTAAATCAGTCAAGCAATCTATAGTGACACAAGAACATATTCACAAAGGGTCAAATTTAAAAATAGTACAAATGTGGTTACCAAAGCATAACTCAAAATAAAAAAAGGATCAAAAATAAAAATAATTGCAATAAATAGTACCACAAGCACATGTAAAGCATAAAAAAGATGCAAATCTACTTCTCCAAAATAAGGCTCAACTTTCTAAGCAGTATGAGTTTGGTCAAAAATATCTACAATAATTTGATTTTCAAGGTCAAGGGTTGGGAAAGCATGCTCAAGGCATCACTACTCCTATTCTAACAGTTGATAATGTTTTTCATGAAGGTTTGGTATTTATTGAATATCTTAAGGAAAATCATTCATATACACAATTTATCAAAGGAAAAGATCTAGATACAAAAAATGTCAACACTAGCATTCCATTGGTTCAAAATCAAGATGATAATGATGAGTGAAACAATATAGGTTATTATGATTTCAAAGATACCTACAATGAATTTGAATATTTAGAGTCATATTCATAGCCATTCCCTCATGCTTTATGATCATGAATAATTCATCTCCTTGATAGAGACTACCATGATAGGGAGTCTCCCATGAGACTCATCAGTTAGTATCACCTTTTCTTAGCCTACTTGTACACAATCTCCTATTCTTGATTGTATATAATTTCCCTATGCTTTATTTTACATAGATCAAATATTCTCAAAATTTAAAAACAATATAACATTTCAAAAATACCAAAAATAATACAAAATTTCAAAATCCAAAAACATTCAAATATGTCACAAACATAAAAACATCTTGATTGTATGCATCCTCCATGATTAACATTTATACTACTATGATAGACTTACATTTGCTACTCTATGAAATTGTTTGTTGATTTATCTATATAACCATGCTTCACTTGATCTTCTTTGAGCGTGTGTAGTAACTTTCAAACCCTTGATTGCTTCATATTACCCATTGAGGGGGCATCCTACTCCTACATGTGAGACACATTAATATATCTTCCCATTGGGGGAATCTTCTACATGACTACACCATCCAAGTTATGTCATTTCTACATTACACACTCTAGTTGTCATGTTGATGTATATTATTCACTAGCTTACATAGATTACTCCATTGACACTCACTAGTATATAACACTTGTGTATTTTTCAACATATACCTAGTCTTGTACTAACATGTCTTGCATACATTCACTTCTTGATTTTATTAGTTATATGTGATTATATTATTTTTTAGTCTTTACATGTTTTATCTTCTTGCTTAGCATATCTTGATGTAATTGCATTTCTAGTTCCTACTTATTTCTGGTATGTGCCTTAGGACATTTGCCAATGTCCTTTGATTCTATTCATGTATGTGCCTTTGGACATTTTCCAATGTCCCTTGCCCTTACTCTTCTATGTGATTATGGATTTCATGCCAACTTGCTTGTTTTAACTATATGTGTGTGTGTGTGTGTGTGTGTGTGTGTGTGTGTGTAACATTTGAACATGCTTTGTATGCTTGCTTTCCAGTTTGAGTGACATGTGCTCATGTCCCTTGTTTGCTTGACTCCTAAGCCACTCTTTTACGCTTCTTTATTATTACCTTGTGTTTGTTGCTTATTTATTTTTCATCATTTTCAATTCCATGATCCATATAATGCAGTAATCTTGCTTTCTTGGATGTCATGATGGACATCATGCTCCATCCCTCCAATTTATGACTAATAATTAAGTAAACTTTCATTTCTAGTTCAGTACATTGCACATGATTTTACATTGTTATATCTATCTAGGAATACCCCTATTGATCTAACAATCTCTCAATACAAACCATGCTATATCTTGAGATATCTTGTCAATTATCATTACTATATCATATATTTTGTAGCATAACACACTTCTAGGGCTCTTTCTTTTGAGGGTA
Organism: Torreya grandis; assembly: GCA_037957365.1. Taxonomy (NCBI): domain Eukaryota; kingdom Viridiplantae; phylum Streptophyta; class Pinopsida; order Cupressales; family Taxaceae; genus Torreya; species Torreya grandis. The sequence continues at coordinate 2,911,645 of JARHVA010001550.1, forward strand.
GTCATTGTAGAGTCTCCATTTCTACCCTCAGAAGAGGGGGAAACAAAAAAGGGTTTTATCATAGAGATCAAAGCTCCTATCTACCAAAAAATCTAGTTTCATAACACTCAAAATAATAGCAAAACATCAAACTAGTCAGAACAGATCAGGCAGACAATGAAGAATCTAGAATAGTCATTAGATTTGGCCTAGGACAATAGTGTTGAGACTAGACTATAGCACTGATGGCACTACTACTAATTTCTAGTGCTCCTATATAAATTTAAAAAAAACCAAAATTTCTAGAAGCAAGCAAAAAAGTAGGTTCAACTATAGATTTGCACAACCATATTAGTTTAGAATCAGTAGTTTTAGTACACATTTTGCTCAAAAAATCTAGATATAGATGGTATCATGCATGAAATGATGGATCTCACTTCCAATTTTAGATATGATAATTGGTATAACTTTTAGATCATAATCCATGTTCCAAACATTAGTGATTGGGGGCAATGTGTGTGGCACATTTATTTTTTTTCTTTCTTAGTTTAGCATTGTCTAGACATTCTTAGTAGTTGCATACCTTATTTCATCTGTGGGTAGTTGGCATCATTTTGGAGTGGCTTACATACAAGCCTACCCTCCACATTTTCAAGTTTCTAAGTGGCTTCCACATAAGCTAGATTCTCAGTTTTGGAGTGGCTTTCATACAAACCCTAATATCCATGTTTTAAAATGGCCAACAATGGCTTAGTTTCTAGCGTACATTAAACTATCCATGTCAACATTGTCAAATAAAAATACATTAATGAGATTTTTGAGTCATCTCATATGACATACATTTCATATCGGTATCAGTTCATAGCTTCACTTCATGAGGCAATAATAGAGCCAAAGGTCTAGCTAGCCTTTGTATTCTTAAGCCACCTATTTAGAGGGATTGGACACATAGTCCAAATATTGATCAATACCTGCATGAACACCTAGCTTCACTTAGTGGACAATGATGGAGCCAAAGGGCCAACATTTGCATTCTTGAGCCACTCTCAGGGAATTGAGCACTCAACTCCATTTGTGATATTACTCTTGGCACAACATCATCCAACATTACTCAACATTACTCAACATCACAATAGGTTTTGTATTGATCCACATACCCAATGAGGTGTATTCATTCCTTTCTTTTTCTATCTCTTATCCAAATTTTTACATTCTTATTTTAGATATAACATATCTAGTAAGAACTGATCTACTCTTATTTTTTCTTGTTGACTCACACTTCACAATGTGCTCTCTATGCACACCCAACATCACAACAACTTCATGAGCTTCACTCTTACAAGTAAGTTTAATTACACTTTTTATTTTTCCTTTATCTTATTATTTTGCATTAGTGTATCAATAAAATAAAGGTGGGGGGGCAAATGTAGTCATATAAAATGCAAAAAATGGTGACTTGAGCATGGCTAATGACACCCAACCCCTAAGTCCCTCTTGCTTGCTCTCCTAACCCTCTTAGGCTTCTTTTCATTGATGTCCAATCATTCATAGGCTTTCAAGACCTCATTCTAGTTTATTTAGGACCCATTTTCCATGATCTTTCCATCCCCCTAGGTCTCAAACCTCTAGGATGATAGCACCTAGGTTGGACTATAACATTGGAACCTAGGGTTTCCCCTTTCTAACACTTCTATCCAATCACCTTTAGATCCAAAATGAAATTTTTTCCTTGAATCCTCTTTTTCATTATGTTGTCTTAACACGATTGCATTTAACCCATGACCAATAGATCCCTATAAAATCCCATTCAAAGATCATTTAGAAAGGGAGGTTGCTAAATATCATAAAGCAAGCAAGAATACAAGCAAGACTACTCAAGCACATTTCCCTATTATCTACATACAACCATCCAATACTATTTCCAACTTATTCAAATCCTTACACCAGTCCTTAGTCATCTCAAGCACACCTAGTTTAGTATTTTGTTGCATTCTCATATCACAATTGCACCAAACACTTTCAAAGGAGAACTGCATATGGATTGATCCCTCTTCAAAGTATTGGTATGTAGGCAACATGCCGACATAAGGGGTGTGGATCCATGTCTAGTGAATTTTATGCACACTAACCCCCCCTCTTATTTGAAATTGGTCAAATCACAATAAAAAATTTAGAGATAGGATCACATAGACCTATCAAACAAAACCTAAAAAGCTCAGATCCCTAGGACAACAGTACCAGACAAGGACTATAACATTGGTGCCACTCATATCCACTTTTGATGCTCCTATATAATCAAAACAAAAAATTCAAAATCCTATTTATGATAGTGTCTTAGGCCTGCATAGTGAATACCAAATCTTGTCTCAGTCAGATCAAAAGAGTTTAAGCTAAGTCTTATTTTCTCACTCTTATTACTATTTTTAGAAAATCTCTAATTACCAATAAATTTCACAAATCAATAGCTTATTTAACACATTATTTAATGATTTATCAATGTAGACCCTTTAACTAAATTAGGAATAAACTCCAATTATTCTCAAAATTGTTAAATCATTTTGCTATATAGAGAATATTTCTATATATGCACAACTGCATCAATTTCTGTAGAATTTTGGTCATATATTAGTAAATGGTTTTCAATGTAATTAAGGATTAGTAATTCTATGTATAAATCCTAAACTATACATAATAAATAACTAAATCATCATGCAAAAATGTTATAGGGTTGACTTTATATAATTATATTCATTGTTATATAAGCAAGTAGATTATCATAATCTAAATATGAATTATTCAGTTAAATATTTTACAACATATGATTTTAAACAAGTCTTTTCATTTACCCTACACACATGTAGGTTTTAAATATTTATTCGAGCATGTTTCAATGTCAAATGATTCTCTCTCTCTCTCACACACACACACACACACACACACATCAATGCATTTAAATCCTATAGATTTTTATATATATATCCCTACATATGTATATTTATCCTTTACATAAAACATATAAATGAAATAAAACCATATTTTATTCTATTATGTCCAAATATCATTACACACAACCTAACCCTATTTTTGGGTCAATTAAACTTGAACCCACAATTCTTATAACAAACAATTATTCCATTCCCAAACATATAATGCATTTATCAATAATGGTTTATAACTAGTTTCAAATTAGGTTTAATACTTTTGGTTTCTGTTAATAATTTGACCTTATATGTATATATATTTTATGAACCCCAAAGATTCACCATAATAAGTTTAAAAACTCAAGATTTACATTTCAAAACCCTATGGTTTACAAATCAATAAAGTCTTCTTTAATCTTATGATTTTCATTCACCTAAGATAAAGACACATACTCTTTTTCATCCAACTCAAAATTTTATATTTAATGACAAAATATTCACATAGTCCTAGCCATTTAGACTTAGGGTTTCAAGGTTATAAGTTTAGTTCTATGGATGGCTGAGCCATCCATAAGGCCAAAATTTTAGCCTTATACACAATTTTAATAAAATAAAACTATTTAAAACCTAAATAATTGATTATTAGATATCAACAATTCATTCATATGAATTTCAAAATGAAACCAACCTGGTAAGAATTCCCCTTTGTTACTTTTGTAATATTTTTTCTAAAATTTCTCCAAGCTTTCTCTTCTCTTTTCTCCATCATTGAGCCATTTTTTCACAAGTCTCTCCTCCCTTCCTTTTATTCTCTTCCATGCTCCTTTCTTGCCACACAAATTCCACAAAATTATTTGGTAAAGTAATGACTAACAATCTTCCATAATTTTCTCATGCAGAATCCCATTCTCTATAAATATTTACATAATGGTCTGTTATCTAAAGTCAACTAGTTTAACCCTAATCTCCTAAATGTTCTAATAATCAAATAATCAAATAAAAATTATAATATCCCTCTAAACTTTTATGCATGACACATCAACTTCATAAAAATTCATCAAAACATTGTAATTCACTAATATGTCAACTAGGTCAATAGTTAGACCATTGACTACATAATAACATTTAATCAATACAATGATATTTACTAAATATCATTTAAACAATGAAACTCCCAAGATTCATTAAATAATGTAATCATTGTAATTAACTTAGCATAGGGTTAACACCACCAAAGAATGCCATCAACTTCTATAATTTGTTAAATAATTTTCACTTTTATAATAATATTAATAATTATTAGTCACCAAGATCTTGCTAATAATCGTTAGTCAAAACACCATCACTTATAGCACAATGATCATGCCAAACTATAATAACATGAATTTAGTGAAATATTCATGTTTAGTTACTAGTAAAATAACACTTTTAACTATGATGGAGACTAAGTTGACTATGATTAACACACATGTAATTATATTCCTTATCAAGGTATTATAAACAAGATACTATAAGGTAAACATTTCATTATATCCAAATAAAACATCAAGTAATTGTTGAGCATTGTTCTTGTTGTTAAAGTTTGGCATTAATGTCAAAGGTTCTTAATAAAGGTGTTTATGAGGTATGAAATTATCTAAAGAACATTTAATACATGTGATAAAGGTATAATATCATCAAGAAGTGTTTCAATATCAGTTGTCAAGTTTCAAAAACTGGAGAAGCCTAGTCATGACACTAGTTATTGCATAAAGAGACTTTGTAATAAGGTATGAGCTTGGTGGACTAGTGATATGGATGATAATAGAAATAATAGGTTTTATGAGGTTTTTTTAATCATGTATATGAGGTATTGGATCACTCATAAGAGTCTCAGACTAAGCTTACAAGGATATAACCTACAAACATAGCATGCAACTAGACTAGTTCTAGACCCTGCCTAATCTAATGAGGTGTCATGTAGTATTATAAAGGCATATGAATAATTTTTGGTAGTTTTTGATCATTTTAATATTTTTTAATTTATGTATATGAGGTGTTGATAGCTTGGACAGTGGCTAGAAGGCCATCATTAAGGCCTAATATGACTTGCAAATCAAGACTTAGAGATCAAAGATAGAGATGGTGATCAGATGGAGTATTATGATCAGTTTCCAAGGAAAGAATGAGAATGTGAGAATTATTAGTGGTGTTATATGTTTTACTAGTTGTTTTTATCAAGTTTTAGGTCAAATTATATAATAAAAATCATGAAAAGTGGTTTTGATGTTTCTCAAGTGCATAGAATGAAGGGTTCTCAACCGAAGAAGAACTTTCAAGTGTTCATTGGCATGTTTAACCTATGAATGAGAAAATAATATATTCATTGTATATGGATAAGGGTCTTATATAAATTTTACAAGCATTTATTTTTGGAATGAGGGGCTAAGCTTTATGAATTATTGTTAAGACTGGAAGATGGTTTAAACCCTCAAAGAACCCTAATAGTGATAAAATGTGAAAGAAATTGTTATAAAGTGATTAGAATGGATTGATATGGATAGTTAAGATATTATATAATGTATTAAACTCTCCCAATCACATAAAAATTTTATTGGTTTGTTAGGTGAGTGAGTGGACCCTATATAAAAGGCCTTATTTCTCATAGATCTATTGTATCAGTCAAAGTTGCTAAATGGATGAAGGTTTAAGATTGATACTTTTATTTATTATTCATGGTGGTTTTTTTATTAAAATATTATATATCTCAAATATGCTAAACCGGTCATACAAGTTGACCTCTCTCTAAAAGGCCTAATAGTGTAAACAGTGAGAAAACCAGGTAGAAGTGAGAATGTGATTAGGGATGTGCTATCATAAATTAGGGATAAATAAAAGTACATGAATATATTTTTCAAGACATTTAATAAATTTTCATATTGTATATAATATTTTTATATAATTGTATATGATGAAGATGTTGCTCATAAGTTGACCTGTCTAGTTCAGATGAGATAGTGAGATACAAAACTATGAGATTGGTTTGCAAGACCAATATTGCCATTTGGCCATATTATATATTTATATAATAATGGTATAATTAACTCATAGGATCATATATATGCATTTTAAATATCTAAAATTTGGTTTTTATGTGTTTTAGGTCTTTTTTTCTATGACTATGTTTTGAGGGTAGTTGGCAGTTTTGAGTGGGCTACTTGTAGAAGAGGGTTTGAGTCTTTTTTCCCTATGCAATAAATTAAAATTAATTTAGTGAAATTATGGAGGTATTTAATGTTATATTTATATTATTTTTTTACATGGTTGTTTGAAAATATTGTGTTTTTGATTTAGTTGTTCAAGATAGATTTTATGGGTATGTACATGCTAATTGTAAACACTACTTATGACATGCTTAAAGTGGTGGTTGGAGATAAAATGTGTCATGGAACTAAGATGATATTGGTAGGTATATATTTAAGTGGAATATTATATGTTACTTCCATGTGATAAGTTTGAGAGTGTTCCAAGGTGTTTAAAGGGGTAACGTGTGCCAATGAAGGCCTAATTGAATTAGGTCTCCTTAAGGCCTAAAAGGGGTTTTGGTCCTATATAATATGACCAACATATTATAATGTTTGATTAATGTTTGTGTAATGTATTAAGGCCTATTATTTTTAAAATATAAATGTTTAAGTGTGTATGGTTTACCAAGGAGTGTATGATCAAGAACGTAGTATAAGAACAAGGCCTAATAGGCCTAATAGTCTAGTTAAAGATTGAGAGATTTGAAGTAAATGAGATATAAATTTGAATAGATGAATGAGGTATTTTATACCATAAGGAGGGTCAAAATAAACCATCATAAAGATCTAATATGGGTACTATAAATGATTATCAAGGTCATATGACCTAACCAAGTCAAAAAGAGGGCTAATTGAGCAAAGAAGGCTAGAGACCAATTTGAGAAAGATAAGAGTGTGTGAAGATATAAAGAAGTAGATCATCATATTTTGTATGAGAATATTTTTTTAAAAGGTGATCAAGTATTTTAGGTGGTTTAGCTGGTGCTGATTCATTTAGGGGGTTGGTGCCTCCTTACAAGTGGGTGCTTACTAAAGCCTAACTTGGTGCTCCAAGTGAAGTTAGTGCTTCACTAAATACTGGTGTTTGTATTATAATACTATAGTCCATTTTTATCATAAATGTATTTTATTCCCATTTAGGGTTTCCCACTTAAATAATTATTCTATTTATTATGGTTTTGTTTCATGTTCATAGATTTTAATGTGTTGCTAGTTCACTCTATTATTTTGATAGTTCATGAATGATGAAGTTGAAAAAGTTTTGAAGATTGATTAACCCCACTCTCAATCATTATTATTCTAATAATTGGTATTATATCATGTTATTTTTATACAAGTCTAATAGCTTAAAGGTGATCCTAAGAAACATAAGATGTCTTGTGATCAACAAGAAGAAGATAACATGTATGATGAAGAAGTCTTCTATGACAGTGAAGAAGCAGAGGCTGGAGTAGACCTTCAAATTAATATCATAAGTTCCATTAATGATATAAAACATCAAGAGATTACTATCAAGGATATTATGAGTTAGTTAGAAGAGGTTAACACAAGGTGAAAGTCAAAGGTAGTTGAGTATGACCAGTTGAAGATAGAGCTAGATTCCTTGAATGTTAAACATGAGTAACTAATAGATAAAATGAGAAAATTTGAGAGAGAGAGTGAGAAGTTATAATAAGTCAAGAGTACAAACCCTAAATGACCAATCAAACAACCCAATGCAATAAAAGAGAAGTCATCATGGAATCATGGTAAGCACACATTTTTTATTTTCTACATCTATCACATTGTAGGACACATTGCAAGATTCTAATCTAAAAGAGTTAGAAGGTCCATAAAATTCAACATGACATATGATTCTCCTAGAATTCATAATAAGGATCAAACATTGGTATAGAATCCAAACCAAGCTAGGGGATCATATTGAGCTCAAGAATCAAGAATGAATATTTACCAAGGAGGAACAAAATACCAAATATCACTCTATGTTATCTTAGACAACCTTTCACATTCAAGATGAAGGAATGAAATGGTATATAGATAGTGGTTGATCAAGACACATGATAGTATATAGAAACAAGTTCATCTCTTTAAATAATAATGCTGTAAGAATAGTGAGGTTTAGAGATAACACAATTGCCAATATAGTTGGAAAGGGTGTCTTGAGCTTGGACAATGGAAAGACCAAGACAAAAAATGTGTTGTATGTGTAAGGTTTGAAACATAACGTAATTATTTTAAGTTAAATGTGAAATAAAATACACACACTAAACTTTCATGATAGAGGGTGTGAGATAAGGAGAGCCAAATCAGGTAGGCTAATTATCAATGCCAAGATGACTAAGAACAACCTATATGTATTAAATGAGATCAAGAAGGAGAGATGATTCATGATTAAGATAGATGAAAGTTAGACATGGCACAGAAGGTTAGGTCACCTAAAATTTGACAACCTAGTCAAGATTAGCACTAAAAAGTTTGTGAAGAACATGCCTAAGACAACCAAACCTATAAACATACTATGCAAGGCTTGCCAACATGGTAAACATACTAGAAGAAGGTTCAAGTCCAAGGAGTAATATACTACAAGACCCTTAGAGATAATACACACTGATATCTATGGGTGTACAAGAATTCAAAACATTCAAATAGATAGCTACTTCATGTTACTCATGTATGACTACACAAGAATGATTTGGGTTGCATTCTTGAAAGAAAAATCAGAAGATCTTGACAAGTTCAAGGCATTCAAGGCTCTTATTAATAATGAGAAGAATGGGAAGATCAAGTGAATAATATATGATATAGGAGGGGAGTTTTATTCCAATGAGTTTGATGACTTCTATGAGGTTCATAGAATAAGAAGACAATTATTAGTAGCTAGGACACCTCAACATAATGGGGTACTGGAAAGTAAGACTATGATAGTTCAAGAGATGGTTAAAACTATGCTAAATAAGTCTATATTATCTAATGGATATTGGAGAGAGGAATTAAGAACTATTGTCTACATTTTGAATAAAGGAAATATAAGGACTAATGGTAACAAGACTCCTTATGAACTATGGAAAGGCAAACCTACCAATGTGGAATACATTAGAGTGTTTTGGAGTGAATGTTTCATCAAAAGAGATGATGAAGACTTGGGTAATTTTGATTCCAGATCTAATAAAGACATATTCTTAGGATACTCATCAATGAGCTTATCCTATAGATGCTATAACAAGAGACTACAAAATATAGTATAAAGGACCAATGTGAAGATTGATGAGACAAAGAAATCTCATTCACATTCAAAGAACACTTTAGATAATTAGGACTTCAAGAATGAACAGGAGACTGTATAGGTTGATGAGGAATAATAAGAAGTTGAAGAGAGATAGGACTCAAAAGGACCCTCAAGATAAATTCAAATAGATCATCCTGAATCTCAAATCATTGTCAATAAAAATTTAGGTATGAAAACAAGGAGAAAACTAGTAAGTAGTCTAAATCAAGAGAATGTCTCTCTATTATCCAAGATTGAACCTAAGAATATTATAGAAGCAAACAAAGAAATTTTGGATAGCTAATATGAATGAGGAGTTAGACCAAATAGAGAAAAATGAGACTTGGGAACTAGTTTCTAGGCCTAAAGATAAGAATGTCATTGATAAAATGTGTGTTTAGAAACAAGTTAAATGAAGATGGATAATTCACTAGAAACAAGGATAGATTGGTATGCAAGGGATATGCACAAGTTTAATGGGTATAATCTGAGGAGAACTTTGCAATAGTAGAAATATTGGAGGCCACTAGACTATTTATAGCATATACAGGATACAAAGGATTCAAGGTATACTAAATGGATGTCAAATCTACCTTTTTGAATGGGAATTTGGAAGAGGAAGTGTACATTGAGCAACCTTAAGGGTTCTCACTATGAGATGACAAAGACTATGTTTTCAGGTTGAAAAAGGCTCTCTATGGTCTAAATCAAGATTTTAGAGCTTGGTATGCTAGATTGGATAAGTATCTATTGGATTAAGGATTCAAAAGAGGGGTTAAAAATAGTAATCTATACATCAAAATAGAAGATGAACATCAACTAATTGTAGTTGTCTATGTGGATGACAGAATATTTAGTGGAAACAATGAGAATATGACCAAAGCCTTTGAATAGGTGATGAATAAAGAGTTTGAGATGTCCATTCTAGGAGAACTATCATTCTTTCTTGGGTTACAAATCACTCAATCTAAAAAAGGTATATTCATCTCACAAGAAAAATACATAAGAGAGATTTTGAAGAAGTTTGTGATGGAAGATTGCAAAGTAGTTAGTACACCCATGATCATAGGATATAAGTTGAGAAAAGAAGATGAGTCTCTAAAGTTCAATCAGATGTCATATATGTCAATGATAAAAATTTTGCTGTACACCACTACCTCTAGAACTGACATCATGCAAGTAGTAGGTCTAGTGGGAAGTTTTCAAGTAGATCCAGAGGATAATCACCTGTAAGTAGTTAAAAAGGATACTCAGGTATCTCAAGGGGACTATGGAATATGGATTATGGTATCTAATAAGCAAAGAGTTTAATTTGATAACCTACACAGATGTAAATTGGGTAGGAAACATAGATGATAGGAAGAGTACCAGTGAAAGAGCCTTCTTTCTATGTGGGTGCCTAGTTTCATGGATAAGCAAGAAATAACCATAAATAGATTTATCCACTTGTGAGGCTTATTGAATTACAATAACTTCATGTTACACTCAGGTCCTATGGATGAGACAGACCCTAAAAGACTACAAGGTGGAGTATGATGGTCCTAGCCCTATATATTATGATAATACAAGTGATGTAAGCATTAAAATAACCTTATTATGCACTCAAGGGAAAAAAAATTACCATCAGGTATCATTTTATAAGAGAGCAAGTAAGTGAACAAAGCACCAAACTTGAATATGTTTCGACACAAGATAAGATTGTGGACATCTTGATCAAGCCACTTGAAAAGGTAACTTTTGAACACCTAAGATAGGAATTAGGTGTAATTACTACCCCTATAAATCATTGAAAAAGTCAAGTAATTAGGGGAAGATAATCATGATCATTATTTCCAAGAACATGTGAGTTGTTACAAGAAGGTATGCACAGAGATAGGGGGCATGTTTGTATTATGTTTCATAAAATCATAAGTCTTATGTGTTGAGTATTTTGGTTGCAAGGAATGTGATTCAAGGAGTTGTATAAATTTCTTTATCATTTATGTCAAATGGGTATAAATACCAAAATGGTGAGATAAGAATGATTAGTATACAATATGTTTTTCCATCAATGACACAGGGGGAGATTGTTGAGCATTGTTCATGTTGTTGAAGTTTGGAACTAATGTAATTATTGATGTCAAATGTTATTAAGAAAGGTGTTAATGAGGTATAAATTTTTTTAGGATCATGTAAGACATGTGAGAAAGGTACAAGAGCATCAATAAGTGTTTCAAGGTCATTTGTCAAGTTTCAAGAGCTTGAGAAGCCTAGTCATGACACTAGTCACTGTATAAAGAGACCTTGTAAGAAGGTATGACCTTGGTGGACTAGTGAGATGGATGAGTAGAGGCACAATAGGTTGTATTAAGTTTTTTATCATGCATATGAGGAATTGGATCACTCATAAGAGTCTCAAAGTGAGCCTATAAAGATAAGACCTACAGACCTAGCATGTAACTAGACTAGTTCTAGACTCTACCTGACCTAATGAGGTGTCATGAGGTATTTTCAAGGCATATAAAGAGCTTAGGGTAGTGGTTGAACACGGTAATAGGTTTTATGTCATGTATATGAGGTATTGACAACTTGGACAAAGGCTAAAAGGTTAGTTTCAAGGCCTAATGTGACTTAAAATCAAGGCCTAGAGAGCAAAGATAGAGATGGTGACCAGATGGAGTATCAAGATTGGTTTATAAGGTAAGAATGAGAATGTGAGAATTTTAAATGGTGTGATAGGTTATCCAAGGTGTTTTGACCTAGTATAAGGTCAAATTTTGCAATAAAAAACATGAAAAGTGGTTTTGAGGTTTCTCAAGTGCATAAAATGAAGGGTTTTTAAGTTGAGAAGAAATTTCAAGTGTTCATTAGCACATTTAACCTCTATATAGGAACCTAATATATTCATGGTATATGGGTAAATGTCATATTTCAATTTTTTAAACATTGGTTTTTGAAATGAGGGGATAAGATTTATGAATGATCATTAATATTGAAAGATGATTTAAACCCTCAAGGAACCCTAATAGTGACACGATGTGAAATAGCTTGTTATAAAGTGATAATAATGGATTATTATGGATATTTAAGATATTTTATAATGTATCCAACTCTCCTAGGTAGCTTCAGGTGTTATTGGTTTGTCAAGTGAGTTAGTGGACCTTATAAGAAAGGCCTTATTTCTTAGAGATTTGCCATAGCAGTCAAAGTTGACCAAGTCAAAGTTGATAAATAGATGAAGTTTTAGACTTTTATTTATTGTACATGGTGGTTTATGATCATATTATGGCTCTTAGATATGCTAAATTGGTCATACAAGTTGACCTATCATTAAAAGGCCTAATGATGCAAATAGTGAGAAAACAAGGTAGAAGTGAGAATGTGATTAGGGATGTGCTATCATAGATTAGGGATGAATAAAGTAAATTAATATATTTTTCAAAATATTTAATAAATATTCATATTGAATATAATATTTTGAGATCATTGTATATGATGAAAATGTTGCTCATAAGTTGACCTATTTAGTTCAGATGAGATAGTGAAATATAAGACTATGAGATTGGTCTGTAAGACCAATATTTTAATTTAAAAATATTATATATCTATCTAATAATGGTATAATTAACTAATATAATCATATAAATTTATTTTAAATATTTTAAAATGATTCTATAGGTGTTTTAGGTCTTTGTTTCCATGACTGTGTTTTGAGGCTAGTTAGCAGTTCTCAGTGGGCTACTTGTAGAAGAGGGTTTGAGTCATTTTTACCTATGTAATGAATTAAAATAAACTTGGAAAATATGTTTAGGTCTTGATGTTTCTATATATATGATTTTTTTCCATGGTTTTTTTATAAAATTGTGTTTTTGTTTCAGTTATTCAAGACAAATTTTTTGGGTATGTACAAGCCTAATTGTGAATAGTGCTTATAACATGCTTCATTTGGTGGTTGGAGATAAAAGGTGTCATGGAAATAATATAAGATTGGAATGGGTATATTTAATTGGAATATGATATGTTACTACCATGTGATAAGTCTGCCAGTGTTCCAAGGTGTTCAAAGGGTAACATGTGCCTATGAAGCCCTAATTGAATTAGGTCTCCTTAATGCCTAAAAGGGGTTTTGGTCCTATATACTATGATAAAACTATTGTAATATTTTATTATTATTTTTATCATGTATTAATTCATATTTTTTTAAAATATAAATTTTCAAGTGTGTATGGCTGACCAAGGAGTATATGATCAAGAACCTAGTATAAGAACAAGGCCTAATAAGCCTAATAGTCTAGTTAGAGATTGAGAGAGTTGAATAAAATGAGCTCTAAATTTTAAAATCTAAAGGAGGTATTTTAGACCATTATGAGGGTGCATATAAATCATCATGAATATGTAACATGGGTACTATATATGGTTATCAAGGTCATATGACCTAACCAAGTCAAGAAGAGGGCTAATTGAGTGAATAAGGCTAGAGACTAGCTAGAGAAAGATAGGAATGTGTGAAAATATGAAGAAGGATATCATCATATTTTTATGAGAAATAAAGTGTTCTAAAGGTTATCAAGGGTTTGAGGTGGTTGAGTTGGTGTTGAGTCATCTAGGAGGGTTGGTGCCTCCTTGCAAGTGGATACTTGCTAAAGCCTACCCGAGTTGGTGCTTAAGTAGTTGGGGTTGATGATCTAAGTGAAGTTGGTGCTTCAATAAATATTGATGTTTGTCTTATAATACTATAGTCCATTTGAATCATCAGTGGTTTTTATTCCCCTTGAGTTTTTTCCACTCAAATAAGTGTTCTATGTGTTATGATTTTATTTCATGTTCATGGATCTTAATGTGTTGTTAGTTCACTCTATCATTTTGATAGTTTATGAATGCTAAATTAAAGTTTCAAATTTTTTGAATATTGATTCATCCTTCCTATTAGTCATTGTGCTTATAACAATGTTAAAGACATAAATAGATCCACTCATTTGATATAGGAATAACATCAACAACCATAAATTCAATAACATAACCAGATTAGTGTAAGCATCAAACAAAAATCAAAGACATACTAAAATATATAAAACAAATATTGAAAAAAATATATTGATTTACTTGTGGTGTGTGGATGGGTTTCTATCCTTTCCATCTATCATCCCCTAATGACTCTATCTATTCTACCCTCTCTAATGATGCCCTCCCTTCAACACAGTCTGAGGGATGGATCTATCCTATATCCACTTTACAACAATGAAGGTAGTTATCCAAAAACACATAATCTATAAAATACTAATGTAAACATGATCATCACATGCATAATATAAAAGTATAACTAAATCCATAACTAATCAATCATGTAAATTAAATAATATATAATTGCCCATAATCAACATATGAAATCAAGTTGAACTAAACAATAGTTAATAAAATAATAACCATAAAAATCCATGAATCAATAAGTTGTTAGGATTAGAGAGAAATAGATATGTGACATACTTACACCTTTAAATTTGGTCATCATCCTAATGACACCTTTTTTATTTGATGAGGTAAAATTAACAGGTTTTACAAGGACCTACAACCTGAGTATAAGTAAAAGTAAAAAAAAATAGGACAAACCCTAAGGGCTAAAAACCAAATTATGAAAAGAAAAAACAACTAGAAACTAACCAAAGAAAAAGTCAAAACAAAGATAGCAAAATAATAAAATTACTCAGGGAAGGAGTAATCCCTTGTGAGTACCTTACTAACATCAGTGTCCTTCACCTGCTGCATTGACCTATTCTTAATTATCTTTGCCTGAGTTCTATTACTATGACCTTCCATGACATCCTTGAGCATAATCATCCTCAGATTATTCTAAGGAAGCTCCTTCTTTGATGCCTTTTTGAGGGGTGATTTGAAATAGGGTTTTGGAGAATGGACCTCCACCACCTCAATATCTTATTTTTTTTTTGAGTGACCTTAGCCCTAATGTGTCATGAAAAGGATTGTATCATTTTGGTAGATTTTTTGTTAATAGAGTTCCACTCCTTTATCAGTCTATCTAGGCCAATTCTATATTCATGTAGTTTATTATTGAAACCCTCTAGCCATTTTTTGTTCATCCTAATTATCTTAGAGAGGGGGTCTTACCTTTTCTATAAGACTCTATAGTACTTCTCTCCTCAAATGCAATAGGTTTTGATTTGGTTACAATGAGTTAGAGAGGGATTTCCTTGGTGATGCTCTTGGAGAAGGGGCTTATGGGTGAGGGGATGGGTAGAGGATGGTGGGAATCCATGGTTGGGTCTTCCTTGAGAAAGTATTCCTCTATAGAATACCATCCTAGTGGCACTTATAGTGCAAGTTTTCTCCATAATTAACCAATATGAATATAAGGCCTTGATGAATGATAGTATTCACTTCATTTATTTGGAAGTCAAGGACCATGTATTCTAGGGACTTAAGTAGAAAGTAGGGCAAGCTAATATTAAAACCTTGGGAGTGATTAAGAATAAAAAAATGGTGTGAAAATATAAGTGTAAACTTACCTTATAGGTTAAGATAATTCATGATTTATAAACACACCTCTAGCCAGTACCTCAATAGGTCCATATGCAAGAAACCCTTCTTATCATTTTTTATAGTCTCATTAGTTCTAAATAACCTATGCATCAACTTCATTTTCTTATCCTGGTCTTTAAATTCTTTCATCCTCTTGTAGGACATACTAGTAACCTCATTGGTCATTGTTAAGGTGTGGAACTAAAAGCTTCACCAAATGAGCGAGTTTGAAAGTTGCAGGAGTTACACAGTCACCGGCGTCGGTCAGGAGCGATCGACGTTGGTCAGGAGCAGACTAGGAGATGCCGACATCGGTCAGGGATCGGCTGACGTTGGTCACAAACAGATAGGCAGGGACCGATGTCGGTCACCTGTGCGTCTAAAAAGCTATTTTTGTGGATAGAACAGAATGTTTACATGGTAGGATTAAGTGTTAGTCTTAAGTCCACATCTCTATCTTTAGTAAGACTGTTTAGAGCCCTTGATTAGGGGGTGCATCTGATGGCTGTAGTTGTATGCTCATGTTTCCTAATTATTATATAATAAGATAATTCTTCATAGCTTATTGTAAAAGAATAGTACAAAATTGTATATGTGTATCAATCCAAGTTGTTGGAATTGATTGTAATTTAGAGAGAGAGCTCTTGAGGGAAAGAGATCTAGAGAGAGATATATACATCTGAGAGAGGTGTGGAAGAAAAGAAGTTTTTTCAATTGTATTCCTTTTGTAAAGAGTTTAATACAAGTTTTCAGGGTGGTTTTTTGTATCTCTTATTGTTTGCTATTTCTGATTTTAGTTACTTATCATTCTGATTTAATTCCACATTTTATTGCTTTCATATTGTAATCAACATTGTTGGTTGATCCCTAACAAGTGGTATCAGATCTTAGGTTGACTAATAGGTGTTTCAGATCTAGTTAGTGTGTATTAATTACAGGTTACTCACACAGATTTTTGTTTGAGTGGGAGAAACAATGACAGAAGAAAGTAAACTGAGAATGGAGAAGTTTAATGGCAAAAATTATCAACATTGGAGAATGCAGATAGAGGATTATCTGTATCAAAAAGATCTATACTTACTGTTAGGTGGGGTTTTAAAGAAGCCCAAAGACATGGATGATGAAGAATGAGAAGTTCTTGATAGAAAGGCTCTTAGATCTATAAGATTGAGTCTGACATCTACTATGATATTTAATTTATCATAGGCAAAGACAACGATAGAGTTGATGACTACTTTAGCAAATTTATATGAAAAACCCTTAGCTTTAAATAATGTATATCTTATGAAGCAGTTATTTAATTTGCAAATGCAGGAAGGTGGATCTGTATCTAATCATCTAAATAATTTCCATGGAATTGTAAATCAATTAAATTCAATCAAAATAGTGTTTGATGATGAAATTAAAACTCTTTTAATATTATGTTCTTTGCTTGAAAGCTGGCATAGCTTGGTAATGGCAGTTAGTAATACTGCATCTGCTTCAAATATTTTAAAAGTAGAGGATGTTGTTAGTGTAATCTTGAATGAGGAAATTAGTAGGAAAAAAATAGAGGAAACATCAGGGAACACTTTGAGTTTTGAGAGCAGGGGAAGGTAAAAGGAGAAGAGCAAGAAAGGGAGATCAAGGTCTAAGTCAAAGGTGAGAGGTAGATCGAAATCCAAAAATGACAGGAAGCCACAATGCTGAAATTGTGGAAAGATAGGGCACATAAGCAAAGATTGCTGGTTAAAGCCTAAAGAAGACAATCAACATGAAGGTAAGGAAGAAGCAAAAGTTGTAGGTATTGCACAAGATGCTCTTATATTCTCTTTGCATAATAATATAGAATCTTGGGTGTTAGATTTTGGTGCATCTTTCCATGCAACCCCTAATAGAGAATATTTTAGTGACTATATACATAGAGATTTTGGAATAGTGTATTTAGGGGATGATGAGCCTTATAAAATTGTTGGCAAAGGAAAAGTGTAGCTGAAAATGTAGAATGACAACACATGGGTGTTGAGAGATGTCATGCATGTTTCCAGCTTGAAGAGAAATTTGATTTTTGCAAGAAAGTTAGGGGATGAGGGTTGTACAGTAACTCTCATAGCTGAATCTTGGAAGGTGACTAAGGGTGCACTTATATTGGCCAGAGGTAAGAGAGTAGGTACTCTCTATTTATGTAATTGTGTTACTTACAATTCTCTTTCTGTATTATCTACTTTAGATGTGGTTGTAAAGTTGTGGCACTCTAGGCTCGGTCACATGAGTGAGAAGGAAATGTCCTTTCTTAAGTCAAAAGGTAAGCTTTCAGATTTGAAAAGCATAGATCTAGATTTTTGTGAGCACTATGTTTTTGGGAAACAGAAGAGAGTGAGTTTTCTCAAGACTGGATCAACAAAGAAGAAACACAAATTATAGCTTGTTCACACAGACGTGTGGGGACCAGCTCAGGTTGCTTCTATTGAAGGATCATAGTACTTTGTCTCTTTCATTGATGATGTTACAAGAAAGGTATGGGTCTATTGCATAAAAAAGAAATCTAATGTTTTTGACACTTTTAAGATTTAGAAAGCTATGGTTGAGAATGAAACAGGCAAGAGATTGAAGTGCCTGAGATTTGACAATGGTGGTGAGTTCTGTAGCCACAAGTTCAACTGGTATTATTATATGCATGGAATCTATAGGCAAAGGACAGTTCCAAAGACACCTCAGAAAAATGGAGTTGCTGAGAGGATGAACAGAACAGTAATGGAGTGTGCAAGGTATATGAGATTACATGCTGGTTTACCCTTAGAGTTTTGAGCAGAAGCTATGGATACTATAGTGTATCTGATTAATAGAGGACCCTCTACAGCTCTGGATGGTGGAATTTTAGAAGAGGCATGGATAGGTAAAAAGGTAGATCTCTCATTTCTCAAAGTTTTTGGTTGTGAAGCCTTTGTGCACATTGATAAGAAAAATAGAAAGAAGATGGATGCTAAGTTTATGAGGTGCACATTTATTGGCTATGGTTCTAATGATTTTAGATTCAGATTTTAGAATCTAGGAACTAACAAGATAATTAGGAGCTGTGATATTGTTTTCAATGAAAAAGTGATGTATAGTAATCAGCTCAAGAAGTTGAATCAATCTGAGCAGAGCAATGGAGAATTGGATGAGGTGACGGTCTAAAATGAGCTCGCGAGAAAATATAATCATAGACAAGAAAACACAGAGACCAACGTCGGTCATGCAAGAACCGACATCGGCAATACAAGAACCGATGTCGATCAAATAGTGACTGACGTCGGCCAGGTAGGAATCAACATCAGTCAGGGATAACCAACATTTTCCAGTAACAGGCCTGGAAGTGACCGAGGTCGGTCACTATCAGAGAATTTGGGTGGACAACGTGTTGTGAATGAGTCTCAGATGCCCATTAGGAGGTCAAAAAGGGTAAGTAAACCTCCAATTCGATATTCCCCTTCATTATTCTATTTATTGCTTACTGATGGTGAAAAACCAGAGAGTTTTGATGAAGCAATACAGGTGGAATCCAAGAATTAGTGGGAGCTAGGCATGAATGAGGAAATTGATTTCTTGAAAGAGAACCAAACATGGGATTTGGTTGAGTTGCCAGTGGGAAAGAAGACACTAACGAACAGATGGATCTATAGGTTAATGGAAGGTGAGAATGGATAGATAAGATATAAGGCCAGGTTGGTAGTGAAAGGATTTGCACAGAAACCAGGTATTGATTTTGGTGAGATTTTTTTTTCTGTTGTTAAAATGACTTCTATACGGGCTGTATTGTCTTTAGTTGCTATTGAGGATTTGCATCTTGAGTAGCTTGATGTTAAGACAACATTTTTTCATGGAGATTTGGATGAAGAAATACATATGGATCAGCCAGAAGGATTTGAGGTCAAAGGTAAAGAGAAGCTAGTGTGCAGATTGAAGAAAAGCTTGTATGGCCTCAAGCAAGCTCCTAGACAATGGTATCTTAGATTTGATAGGTTTATGACTGAGCATGGCTATAGTAGGTGTAAATTTGACCATTGTGTGTATTTTAAGAGATTGAATAATGGTAGATATATTATTCTGTTATTGTATGTAGATGATATGCTGGTTGCAGGATCACACATGTAGGATATCTTTGAGCTTAAGGTGAAATTAGATCACACATTTGCCATGAAAGATTTGGGAGCAGCAAAGAAAATCTTTGGCATGAGCATTAAGAGAGATAGGAAAATCATAGGTTGATTTTGTCTTAAGAAGATTATGTGAATAAGGTGTTGAAATGGTTTAATATGCAGGATGCAAAACTGGTAAGCACACCTTTGGTTGGACATTTTAAGTTGAGTAAAGAATAGTGTCCTAATTCACATGATGAGGTAGAGTACATGAGTAGAGTTCCATATGCTTCCGCAGTAGGGAGTTTAATGTATGCAATGGTTTGTACTAGACCGGATATTGCCCAAGCAGTGGGAGTTATAAGTAAGTATATGGCCAATCTAGGGAAAGAGCACTGGAAAGCAGTTCAATGGATCCTTAGATATCTGAGAGGGACCAATAGTGGGCATTTGTGCTATGGAGGTTCAGATACTTCTCTACATGGTTATGTAGATTCAGATATGACAGGTGATTTGGATGGCAGGATAAGCACCATAGGATATGTTTTCATTGTTGGTGGAATGACGGTTAGCTGAAAATCAAAGTTGTAGAAGGTTGTTACCTTGTCAACTATAGAGGCAGAATATATTGCAGTCACAGAGGCTAGCAAAGAGATGATATGGATGACACGGTTCATGGAAGAGCTTGGAAAGGAACAAGAGAGTTGTAGATTATACAATGATAGTCAGAGTGCAATTCATTTGGCTAAGAATTCAGCCTTTCATTCAAGAACATAGCATATACAGCTTAGGTACCACTTCATTAGACAAGTATTGGAGGATGGTGAGTTGAAGTTGGAGAAGATCCATATAGATAAGAATCCTACTGATATGTTAACCAAGCTGGTAACAAAGGAGAAGTTGAATCTTCATTCAAATTTTGTTGGTCTTCATGATTGAGTTTGAAGTTGGAGGAGCTAGAAGATGTTGCTGTACAGGTACTTGTGCAGCTGTTTATCTCCAAGTGGGATATTATTAAGGTGTGGAGTTAAAATCTTCACCAAATGAGCGAGTTTGAAAATTGCAAGAGTTACACATTCACTAGTGTCGGTCATGAGCGACTGACGTCGGTCAGGAGCGACTAAGGTCTGTCAGGAGCAGACTAGGAGATGCCAGCATCAGTTAGGGATCAGTCGACGTCGGTCACAGGCAGACAGGCAGGGACCGACATCGATCACCTGTGCATCTAGAAAGCTCTTTCTGTGGACAGAACAAAATGTTTGCATGGTAGGATTAATTGTTAGTCTTATGTCCACATCTCTATCTTTAGTAAGACTATTTAGAGCCCTTGATTAGGAGGTGCATCTGATGGCTGTAGTTGTATGCTCATGTTTCCTAATTATTATACAATAGGATAATTCTTCATAGCTTATTGTAAAGGAATAGTACAAAATTGTATATGTGTATCAATCTAGTTTGTTGGAATTGATTGTAATTGAGAGAGAGAGCTTTTAAGGGAAAGAGATCTAGAGAGAGATCTGTACATCTGAGAAAGGTGTGGAAGAAAAGAAGTTTTTTCAATTGTATTCCTTCTTTAAAGAGTTTAATACAAGTTTTCAGGGTGGTTTCTTGTATCTCTTATTGTTTTCTATTTCTGATTCTAGTTACTTATCATTTTGGTTTAATTTCACATTTTATTGCTTTCATATTGTAATCAACATTGTTGGTTGATCCCCAACACTCATTTTTTAGTAACAAAGACTTTAATCCCCTTATCTCCATGATTCTCTTATTCTAGGCAGTCAAAAGCTCCTTTATGAGGGCTGCATTAGGTCTTATAACCCTCTACAGATATTTAGTTAGTTCCCCTTTAACAATTTTCTCCATAATTTCTTATTGGTTTAAACTTCTGAGCATGAGGTTAGCTTGATTTTATCCTTATCACCCCCCATACTATACTTATTGATGAGGAGGATGTTTGGGTTATGTTATGCCCTAGTAGCATTGGAAATTTATGGTGTCAAGGTGACTTAATGCATGAGCTTTCACCATCTTATAATATTAAATCCCTTTGCATGATTATGATGAAAAATCATGATTTTTAAAGCCCTATGATTCATATGTGAATTCCATGCATGTGGCCACCACTCATGTACCCTATGAAATCATATCTTCATTTTAAATTACCTTGATGATGTATGTTGGGATGTGTTTACCATTATTCTAGATAGCTAAAAGGGGAAGGCTGATTATAATATTAAAAAGTAAATCAACCACCCCATTTCCT
Source organism: Torreya grandis (assembly GCA_037957365.1). Lineage (NCBI taxonomy): Eukaryota > Viridiplantae > Streptophyta > Pinopsida > Cupressales > Taxaceae > Torreya > Torreya grandis. The sequence goes on from JARHVA010001550.1 coordinate 2,933,751, forward strand.
TCATGGTAAGTATGAACAATGGGTGAGTAGCCCCTCTCCTACAAGCCCCATTTTCTTTCCAATGACACTTATTCAAACATATGTTTTGAATTCAAAAACATAATTCAAAATAAAATAAATGATATCCAACAATATATCAAGTAAACAAATGTGGAAATAGCCTATGAAACTCATCATAATCCTTCTAAGTGGAACTATCCTCATAATATTGGTCCTACTAGACCTTGCAATATGATACTTATCTATTACACACTGATTATTTGAGTATTAATTATTTTGCTTGGTTCTACTGTGACCACTGTAGGATCTAGAACCTGCAAAGAATTCAATCCAACACATGTGAAGGATCATCAACATACTTTTTAAGATAAGACATATGTAAGACATTATGTAAAAGAGATAAATATGGTGGCAATATAAGCTTATACACTATAGGATTGACCACTTCTAAAATATTCAAAGGTCCCACATATCTAGGTGAAAGTTTAACTAATTTTTTGAACTTAATCAAGATTTTATGAGACCTAACTCGTAAAAATACTTTATCACCTATAAAAATATACCTTATTGTTATTTTTAGATCATCATAACCTTTCTATCTATCATTAGCTTCAACCAACCTCTACCTGATTTTCATAACTTGTTCTTTCATTTCCACAAGCATCTCATGTCCAAAGACTACCCTATTCTCTAACCTGTCCCAACTGATTGGTTTTCTACACTTCCTTCTATATTTAATTTATTTCATTCTAATTTATAAATCTATCCTCCCATCCATCACTACTAATGTCATAATAAAATTATTCTTATTTCATTATTCTAACATATTTCCGAAACTAAGCATAACTAGATAAAACAGTGATAATGTGTAAAAAAAATAGTGACATATATTTAACGTTTTTATTACATTATAAGTATTGAATACATGTATATATATGAGAATATTTTATCAAGTTAGGATTAATTCTTACAATTCATTGTTAAGACTAAATACAATACAAAACATAGAGCCATCTTCAATGTTGATTGGTATGTGTTTTTGTAAGAAAATTCAACCAATGGAAGGTACTCCTCCCACTTATATTGTTGATCCATGAAATACATATGAAGGATATTTTTAAAAACCTATTTAACTCTCTCTATCTATCCATCAATTTTTGGGTGATAAGTAGTGCTAAAATTCAACAACATACCCAAATATGAATTCAAAGTCAAATAAAATCTATAATTCATTCTTATATTTTGATCAAAAATTATATTTTCTAGAAATCCATGAAATCAATACACCTCTTTCAAAAATATCTTCATAAGCAGAGGCACATCGTCTATCAAGTTTCCTAGTATGAAGTGAGCTACCTTGGTTAGTTTGTCAACTACAAACAAGATCATATCATGTCAATTATATGATAATGGCAACCCTTGGAAAAAGTCTATTTTAATCACCTGTCACTTCCATTTTGGTATATCAAGTGGATATAAAAATCTTATTGAATGTACATGTTTAGCTTTCACATGCTAGCATTCTAAACAATGAGACATAATCTGATGCATCCCTCTTAATTCCTTTCCAAAAATAGATAGATCTTAGCTTATCCATGAGCTTGGTTACACCTATATGTTTTGAGTATGGGGCATTTTATAAATCTGTTAACACTATGATCCTTAGATTCTCTCTGTCAGGCAAATACATCCTACTATTATACCTCAAAAGACCATCACTCTCTATCTTAAATCTTTTATACCTAGGATTCTAAGCATTTTGTAATAATGCTTTCTTGACATAATCATAGAGTTCATATCCTAGTGATAATTTGATTACCTGATCATGGAAATTCCTCATGATAGTAGTGATAATTGATATATACTTTTTATGACTTAGAGCATCTTCAACTCTATTTTCCTTGCCCTTGAAATAATTAATATAAAAATCATAATCAGATAAGAACTTTAACCATCATTTCTAATTTGCATTCAAGTTTGATTGGGTGAAGATGTACTTGAATCCTAAGTTGTCATTCTTGAGCTCAAATGGTTTCCCCAATAGATAATGACTCAAAAATTACAAGGCATGCATAATTGCATCAAGTTCCAGATCATGAAAGGCATAATTCACCTCATATGGTTTTAGTTTCCTGGACTCGTATGCTACAAATGAACTATCCTACATAAGAAATAATCCAAGTCCATCTCCAGATGCATATAATATCATTGATAATTGACCATTAAGATTAAGAACTCTTAGCACTGGTTCCAAAGTAAGCTTCCTTTTCATCTCTTGAAAGGCTTTCTCACACTTTTTTGATTAGACAAAACTCTTATTCTTTCACTAAAGAGAGATAATTGGATTATCTATCTTTGAGAAATTTAGAATTTTTTTTTTTATAATAGCCTACTAATCCCATGAAACTCCATACACAATGCACATTATTAGGTGCTATCCATTCCATTATATATCTTATCTTTATTGTATCTACTAAAATTCCATTTACAACGATAGTGTGTCCCAAACATTTCACTTTATTTTAAAAAAATGCACATGTGGACAACTTTTCATACGATTTGTGCTTCCACAAATGCTATAAAAATAGTTATAGATATTGAAGATGATATTGCTCATACTTGAAATATATTATTATTTCATCTAGAAATATCAACACAAAATGATCCATATAATCTCTAAATACACTATTCATGAGATTCATAAATGCCATCAGAGCATTTGTCAACCCAAAAGGTAGCACTTGTTGATGCATTTTTTATGTACACCATAGTCAATAAGGTAGCCTATAGCATTTTAGGATCTCAATGGAGATAAAATCTATTCTAAGGCATTATTTGTAGGTATGTGGTGTAAATAACTTATTGATAGAATAATTGGTAGAGCATGTAGGTTGTTGACAAGATTTTTTGGATGGAGGTGTGATCTCTTAAAAAAGTACTAAATATCTATGTTAATTGGATAGATGGATGGTTGATAATATAAAGTGGGTAGTTATCAAAATAAAATCAAAAAAGGGAGGGGAGGGTGAGGTATAAAATAAGACTCTATGTTTTTAGGAATCACCTCTCTGGCTAGTTTCTAAATAGACAAGTGCTTTCAAAACCTATGCCTATTACAAGTAGCTATTGCACACTAATAGTCAAACATGGTTTAGAATTATAAGGGGATATTGATATCATAAACTCATAAGCCTTAGTAAAAGGTTAAGCCTTTTAGATAAGATATTGCACACTCTTAATCAAGAGATTATGGCTCAGGCTAATGAGGTATCTGAGGCAACTTTTGTACACACACAAAAAATAATTAAAAAAAAAAGAAATTATACACACTTAAAAATATGATTCAATCAATTTAGTTTCTAATAATAAATGCAATTTAATAATACTTCAATACCTATTACACATCTAAGACTAGCATATCAATCAAGACAAGAAAGAATTCATTGCAACTATTACACACTAAAAATTATTGAATCATACAACCAAAAGAAGATAAGCCTAATTACACATAAAGTGGAGATAGAATACACAAACACTGTCACTAACAGTCAAAATTGATGTTGCTCTTATTTATTGAATTTTTTTTGACCCCCTTCCAACTAGTGGATTACAATTATTTAAATAGGCTTGGGGAAGGGGTTGACTCATCTTCTAAGTCCATGAAAAGTCATTACATGTGACAGTCAGAACTTGAGTTCTAACTATAGTTAAAAATATATAAGAGTCTACTTAAAATTATCAGTTTAAATTAGGCTTTGCAAAAGCTATACAACATGTGCATGTGTATAAAGAAGGGAAACTTTTACAATTATAGCTTGAATTGCATGAAAACTAAAAATATATGAATTAAATGATAATACATCCTTTTATAGGTTTTGATAATATCTTGTCAGATATTTTAAGTTAGTCATTTCAAATGGAGCTCAAATATGTGTGAAGGACAAGTGGCCCTTTACATATGCCTTAAAACCAATGATACCATTTAACTATGACTAACTTCTAATTACTATGCATCTCAATAACCTAGTATAAATTAAGTGCCAAAAGATCCACATGTTTAATATATGTGGTAATGTCATGTCGGGATGCCCATTTGATACTCAAAATATGATTGTTTGTCCTTTTAGGACATATGTCACTTCTCCATATAACCTTGAAACTAGATCAAAGTTGATCTTCATCTCTAATCTCACAAGATCATGGCACATGACAAATTTTTATTGGTTTTGGGACCTTTAAAAAGTATGTCTCAGTTTGCATTGTCGATCTCAATTGCACTAATTAATCATGCTCCATCAATCTTGCTTCTACAAGATCGAACATCTATGTGCCACTTGGTAGCTCCTCACGACTCTTTGTGCATGTTATAGTCATAGATCAAATGCATTTATGCCATGTGGAGGCTTCTCACTAGTTTTAGGACCTTTGAAGAGTCTCCATTGATCTTGCACTGTTGATCCTGTTTGGAAGGATTAACATAGTCCATAGATCTTCAATGTACTAGGTTCTACCTTTCACACTATTGAATCTTTGTTTGAGTGTTCTCATGATGGTGACACTTGTCATGACTGTTTTCACTTTTAAAAATCATCTATTTCTTTGATTTTGATCTCTCTCTATTAGATCTTTGATACATGAGCTAATGTGCATTGTAGATCTAGGTGTTTGACTTTTTGACTCCTATTTTACCTATGAGCTTGAAATTTGGTACTTCTAAGTTTGATCTACTTGGAAAATTTGTGAGATCTCAGTCTATTGACTTGTTAACTCTAGGGAAGGGTTCTAATATCATTGATATACCATTTAGGCTCTTGAGATGTTACCACTTGGCATTCTTAGGTCACTCTGTAGATCTATTGACTTCATAACTCTACCCCACATCATTAAATATTTGATGCATGCATAAATGTGAACCATCGAATCTTGATTTAGAATTTTTTGACTTTGTCTTTGTTTATGTGGGTCATTTATCTCTTTATACTGGGCTTTGAGATATCACCACTTGGTGGTCTATCATTCAACATGTTCCTACGAACAATAAAATATATGAAGTAAGGGCTCGGGTAACATAAAGAAACTTGGATATAATTTTTAGCCTAATTTTTTTTATTGTATTAATAAATACATTTAAGACTTTAGAATAAGGATTTAGGCTAATATAATAAAGTGCTCCCCACTAATTTTGACCTTGCATAAATTTTAAATCTATTTCAAAAGGACTTTAGGCTAAATAAATTAGGCTAAGGTTTTAAAATGATTTTAAACATAGATTCTATTTAATCAATAAGAGACTAAGGGTTAATAAAAACAAAGAGTCAATTTACCATTAAGGTGTAAAACCCTTAGGCAGTGTTCACATAAATGAGACCCCATTAAACCTACAACATGGAAACATAAGAATCAGACATTAACAACATTAGATGAAGTCAAATAAAGATTATATGCTAATAGACTTATGTAAACTATATCAACACAAGATATTCAATATTTGTTCTTAATCAAGTTGAATGTCTAATTTATATCACAAATTTATAGAATTTGAACAAGGGTCCTCATTTTCATAAATGGGTGTGTGTTGGGTACAAGTAATGATGACTCATATGGAGAATACTCCTGAGTAAACAAGAACCTAGAACTTTAGTTAACAATCTTTAAATCAATCATGAAGTATGTCATACAAGAATACTTAAACTAGAAACATGAAAGAGATTCCTAAGTTGATTCACACAACATAATTGCCTTCTATTTTTTTGGATCTATGTGTGTCAAATGTGTAATTAACTTAACCCATAATATGATGAGTTCTTCAAAGGATTGATGAAGCTATAGGTTTCATTCCAGTATCTCTTAAAGCTCATTAAATCAAGGGAAGATCAGGTATTACTCTACTACCATCCAGGCATCTATAGCCCTAATAGAGATACCTTAGGCTCATTTTATTATCTTTCCATTATTTTCTTTTAATCATGATGCATGGTACATTGACCTTATTTTATCATGTGTCTTTTTGATTTTATTTATATATTCCTTCACTATTTTGAATCCACTGGTTCTTTTCTTATTTTGTTTTTCTTTTGTTCTTGAATGAAAAGAGGAGAGATGGAACCCCATTGAGCTGGTATAATTATAAAATAAATCATTACTAGAACATCCCTACCAACCACACCTATACCCAAAATTGTCATTTCCAATAGGTATTTAATGTGATAAGTGTATTTGATCCAAAAAATAAGATTTTTTTAAAAATTTGCCTGATTTACTTTGAGAACAACTTCCACATACCTAGTGAAGGTATTAAATTGTGACAATATCTAGAATGGTTCATGATTACATACCTTTATCCTGAAGACTCAAAACACAAAATATGCCCAATCTATAAACTAGTCCCAAATTGCCAAATTTTTAATTTTTCCCCTTTCTAAAAGTCATAAGCTCATTTGGTTTGGATCTTTAGCTTGGTTATAGTTAGAGAAAACATAATTTAGATTGACAGAAAAGCAACTAAAATAATAAAGTAGGAAACTATTCTAAGAAAGCAAGAAACTAAACTAAGAAAATAGGAAACTAAACTAAGAAAGAAAGAAACTAAACTAAGAAAGTAAGAAACTATACTAAGAAAGCAAAAAAATAAACTAATAAGGAAATAAACTAAACTAATCCTATAGCTACATTCATTTTTCCCTCATCAATTAGTAAAATCTGTAGATGGCACAACCCTGGAGTAGTGCTTCAAGAACTATCTATTGACTAGATATGTAAGCTCATTGCCTTACAAGTACTTCAAATTAAATGCATTATTTCCAATGATCTCTAAAATATGGTATGGTTAAATCCATAGTGAGATAAACTTGTCATATTGTCCTTTTTTCTCTTAGGATTTATCCTAAAGTAGTACTAGATCCAAAATCTTGAATGCTTTAACCTTTTTCTCTTATCAAACCACCTCTTGACCACATCTTGGTATTTGTTGAATGTTTGTAAGGCCCTAATCCTTGAATCTTCCATTTTTATTATGTCCAAAAATATTGACTCTGCTTCATCACATGGTTCCATGTAGTCTTGCATGAACTAATAAGTGGGTAACTTCAACGTAATTGGGAATACAGGCCTACATCCATACACCAATAGATAAGGTGAAGCTTTAAGGGCTTGTTTATATCTACTTTTATCTACCCAAAGAACATACTTTAATATTTTATACTAGTCTCTAGGCTTGTTCCCTGTTGATTTATTAATTGCATCTATCAGATTCTTGTTTGTTAATTCTTCCAATCTATTTTCCTGGGGATAATGGTTAGAGGATGACCTCATAGTGATTTGGTTGTCATGTGGCCACTTAGTAATTTTTTTTGATATGAAAGTTGATCCATTTTCACAAACCAAAGAAATAGGTGTGCTAAATTTGGTTGTTATGTGGTCTTCCAAGAAGTGAATCACATCTTGTATTCTATAATTATTTGTGGCTATGGGTTTGGTCCATCTAGTGTAGTAATTAGTAGTTATAAGCACAAATTTATGGCCTACTGAAGACTTTGGGTTGATGATTCCAATAAAGTCTAAAACCCATTGGGAAAATGAACTTCCTTCAACAACTGGCTGTAAAGGCAGTGCTATGTGTACTTCCCTTTTGGATAAAGATTGGCATTCATGGCATATCCTCACATTAGTGTGAGCATCCTTGAAAACTATTGGCTAATAATAGCCCATTCTTAAGATCTTATGGGATGTTGTATTCCTAGAAGGATGACCACTACCTAGTTTTTGATGCAAGTTTTTTAAATTTTCATTAGCTTCCTTTACAGACACACACCTAAGGTAAATGCCTTCATTGTTTCTTCTATAGAGAACTCCTTTCTTAATAATGTAATGAAAAACTTTAAGCCTCAAATCTCTCCTTCATTCTTTATTAAGTTTTGAGAAATAAGTACTTGTAAGTAAATATTGTATGACATCGGTATACCATTCTCCTTTAGATACTTGAGCCTCACATATCTCTTCAATGGTGATGCATGGATTAGGTTTAGTCATGAGTTAAATGATGCATTAAACTAGAATGATTTTTGTAGGCTTGATTTCTATATCAAATTCTTATAATTTTATCATCCACTTGCCTTGGCATTCTACTAATTTATTCTATTGTGGGGTAATCTTGACAATAGGATTAGGAACAATGTCAATGATTTTTTCCTCAAGATGTAATGTTGAAATTTATTTAATACTTTGATAAGGGTGAAAATCTATTTATCGATCATAGAGTATCTGAGTTCTATATATTTCATATTTGTGCTCATGAGTGTAATTAGATGCTTAGTTTCATCTTTCTTTTGTGTTATAATAGTAACAATTGTATGTTCTAAAGTGAATGAATACAGGTAGACATATTTTGTGAAATCTAGATTGATTAATACTGGAGCCTACAATATTACATCTTTAATGGCTTGGAAGGACTTTTAGACTTTAGCCACCCATTATTTTTTGGCACCCTACTTGAGCATGGCATTTAGAGGCCTAACAATTAATGCAAATCTTGAGATGAACTTACTTATGAAGTTAATCTTTTTTAAGAATGATTTGAGCTCTTTCTTGCTATTTGGTGGTGTAATCCTTGAAATTCATTGAATTCTATTTGGATTAATGGTGATCCCATCCTTAGTGATGATTTATCCCAAGATATTACCTCTAGTCACTTTAAATATGCTCCTTTTTGGGTTTAATGAAATACCAAACCTTCTACATCTCTTGAATATGGATTGGAGGTGGTTTATATGATCATTCCTATTTTTTGATAACACTGTAATATTATCCATGTAGATGATTATGAATTTTCTTGTTAGTCCTTTGAATGCATGATCTATGGCACATGAGAAAATAACCCCTACATTTATTAGGCCAAATCACATCCTATTATATGTATAATTCCCCCACTTAATGGTAAATGTAGTCTTTATTTTATCCTCAGATTGTACCAGTACTTGATTATAGCCTAAAAATCTATCCAAGAAGGACATCATTTTAGAATCACTTAATATTTGTCTCACCTCATCTAAATAAGGTAGGGGATAATTATCTTTTTCAGAAGCCTTATTTAGGTTCTTAAAATCTACATAAAGTTTGATCTCACCATTCTTCTTTCTTACTAGGACCAAATTGGCCACTTAGGTAGAATATTTTACTGGAAAAATGATTTTTACACTTAATAACTTCTCCACTTCTCTTTGGATGAGAGGATCTAGAATAGGATTGACTGGTATCTACCTCTATTTGAATTGATTATGATATGGATTCAAGGGGATCATATGAGTAATGACATATGGGTTATATATTCTCAAATCTTCATATGCCCAAGTAATTGTGTCCCTATACCATGTGATTAAGTCCTTCATTAGCTATCTCTCTTTTGGGGTGTAACTAAGACCAATATTAACATTGTGGGATATGTTCATCTCCTAGATTTTCTCTTTTGAAGTCTAATTCATTGACCTTGGGATACTTGAGCTACTAAGCTTAGGGGTCTATATGAAATGACCTTTCTAAAGATACTAACCTACTTGGGAAGGAATTTTCTTTGAGTTGGAGAATACTTTCCCTATCTGATTCCTCTTGATAGAGGTGATTAATGTCCTTATCATAAATGATTTGGGACTCAAATTCACATAAATTGGTTAGAAATTAAATAATTTTTTGGGCATAATAAAAAAATTGGAAATTTTCTATGTTATCAGGAATAGAGGGACAAGGCACCAATTCAATGGAGAACTTTTTTACCTTATATCTTTAAAGGGGCTCTAAATCAACAATATCAGCTAGCAAATCAATAAATTGATTTTTATCTCTAGGAAGGGATACTATGTTGAAAGCTTCAAATATTTCAATTAGGTCGCATAATCTATGCTTATACCTTCTCAAATAAGATAACTTGTATTGGTATTTATTTCTGACTTGGTTAACTACCAATTCTAAGTAACCAAATACTAATATTTATTTTACATTGTTCTTAAGTGTAAATTATAATCATAAAATTAAAGCCTCATACTCAAATATTATTTTCATGCATGAAAATAATAATTTTTATGATGGAAAAATATTTCTACCTTGTAGATCAATCAACTTGATTCTCATGCCTAATCTTTGCTTGGATCTAACACCATCAAAGTGTAAAGTCCATAGTTATTTAGAACCTTTAAGTTCTAGTTTTTGTACTTGATTTTGAGTAGTAAAAGTGTAAACACCAAGGCTAGGAGACTCGTACTTGACCTATTCATTATTGAATTATATTTCATGATGGGATAATTCATTCTCATTTCTCTATCGATTCTTATTTGATTTGTAACTCCTCTCCATGGTAGCCATATATGAGATAAGTTTATAGAAAGATACCCATTGAGTATTTTGGACAAGTATATACTTATAAAAAGATCATATCCTTTAGGTATGTCCACCACTAGGATATCAATGGTCATTTGAACATGCAGTTCAGATGCTACTTAGATATACATGTCCCTCAATTCACCAACTATAGGCACTACTATCTTGTCTAACTATGAAACTATCTTCTTTGAAGGGATTGGAATCAAACCATGATTTTGACATATGGAAGTAGGCATGAGAGTTGTAGATGATCTATAATTAACTAAAAAATTATGAATATTCTTACTGAATGCCTTGATAGTCAACAAAAATGGTGGAACTTCTTGATTTCTCTTGTAGATAACATTGGTGTTAGATGCTTTCAATTTGTCTATAGATAATTTCAATTTATCCATATGTATTTTACACATAATAGACCTATAAAATAACTCATTTTGTTTAGTAATTTGAGTTAACTCATTAAGAATTATATTTGCTTTGATCTTCTTCATGTCTTTGATAATGTTATATCTTCCTTTGTTAATTTCCTCCTTGGTCTGAGGCTGATCACTACCTCTTGGAAGAGGTAGATTCTTATCAGATTTAATATTAGGTGAAATTGTATTAGTATTTGGAGGATTTGATGTTGTGAGTGGCTACTTATTCCTTATATTGTAGCCACCTTTCTATAAATGCTATAAAGTGTGAACTTTTTCTGTGTTGTCCTCTGACTCATTATCATCTTCACCTAGAAAGGGAAACTCAAGAGTTTCAAATAACATGGTAGTAATAGAAGGTCCAAGATATGGATGATGTTTAGGTACATTATGAATCTAGTCTTTCCTAACCACCTCTCTTTGAAATATTTTAAATGCTACACAAAATTCAATATAGTCGAGCTCACCATGCTAAAAAGTATTCTGAATTCTTCACCAATTGGGAAGAGTTATTTTTACATGTTGATATTTTGGAGATTTTTGGGTTGAATTGTATTATTCATAGGCATATTTAATGGTATATTGTACCTTTAAAACATAATATTTTGATTTTCATTTGGGGTGTTAGTATTACCTATCTTCTTTTACATGCCTAGGAAGTTGTTTTTTAGCTTTTGAACCATCTTCTTAATATCCTAGAGTTCTACTTTCATAGAGTTAGTGCCTTATAAAATAGTATCAAGAAAGGTAACTGATTATTGATTCTATTGGTAACTATTGCCTTGCATGTGATTGTTCAATAAATTGTAGTTTGTCTATGTTGTTTGTGTCATGGGAACTAGTTCTAATTGAACATTGGGACATTTTTCTTTGCATGTGGAATCAGATTCAATGTGGGAAAGTCATTATGGATGTTGGATATAGAAAGAACCTTAGGATTGAGCTTCCTATTGATATTAATGGCTTATTTGAATAACTGTGCCAAATTGTTAGTGAAAGTAGCTCTCCTTAAGAACACCATGGTAATTGAATCCAGTGCATTCTTGTACATCTCCAATGCTAATGCTTCATTTGGATTATATTTTGGAGTTAACCAATTGAACATATTTTGACATAGTGCATTAAAATCATGGATAAGCTCTTTAAGCTCTCCTTTTATACTAGTGAAGCCCTGGTATATTATGCTAGGACTGGTGATCTATCTAAATTATGTAAGAAAAGATGATTAACATACATTCCAAAAAGTGATGGAATTTTCCATTAAATTTAAATACCAATCATAATAAACATCTATTAACATAAAAGGGTAAAACCTACATGCAACATCTTCATGGACAAATTCATCAACCTTAGAGTGGCCTTAAAGGACTTAATATGTTCTTTTACCATCCTAGCTCTTGAAGGAGAAAAGTATGGTAGATACCTCTCAAGATTCCTAATCAAATCATGCACGTCCCCTAGGATGGAAATATTAGATTTAACTAACCAAGGTTTCTGAGCCATTATAGAATTAATAGGTAAATGGTTTCTTACTAGAGAAGTAATCCTAGGTCTATTAGAAATAGTTGGTACAGTTATAGGTCTCTTATGTTGTGACAAAGGTGAGACTAGAAGGCCAACATGGGAATTATATTTGGTCACTCTCCTAGGTAACTCTAGTATATCTCTATATAGAAATTGACCTCTTTTATCAGAGAAGTAGGTCCTCCTTCTAGTGCCAATGGAACTATTGATGTGGTTTTTATGCACACCACAGTCAATGAGGTAGATTTTAACATTTTAGGATCTAAATGGAGATAAAATTCACTTTAAGGGATGATTTGAAGGTATGTGTGTAAACAACCTATTGATGGAATAGTTGGTAGAGCATGCAGGTTGTTGACAAGGTTTTTTGGATAGAAGTGTGATCTCTTAAAAAAAGGTAGTGAATTTCTATGTTAATTGGATGGATGGCTAGTTGCTAATCTAAAGTGGGTATATCTCAAACTAAACTCAAAAAAGGGAGGGGAGGGTAAGGTAGAAAAAAAGATTCTTTGTTTTCAATAATCACCTCTCTAGGTAGTTTTTAAATAGACAAGTGATTTCAAAACCTATGCCTATTGCAAGAAACTATTACACACTAACAGTTAGACATAGTTTAAAAGTATAAGGGGATATTGATATAGGAAACTCAAAAGGCTCAATCAAAGGTTCAACCTTATAGAGAAGCTATTACACACCCTTAATCAAGAGATTATGGTTTGGGATAATGAGGTATCTGAGGAAACTTTTGCACACACACATAAAACTATATAAAAAAAAAGAACTTCTACACACTTACAAACATGAATCAATCAACTTAATTACCAATAATCAATGTAATTTCCTAATTCTTTAATAGATATTTCACATCTAAGACTATAATATCAATCAATATAATAAATAATTCATTGTAACTATTGCACATTAATAATGATTGAATCATACAACTAAAAGAAGATAAGCCTAATTACATAGAAAGTGGTGAGATAATACACAAACACATTCATTGACAATCAAAATTGATTTTGCTCTTGCATATTAAATTTTTTTTGACCCCCTTCTAAATAGTGGATTAAAATTGTTTAAATAGGCTTGGGGAAGGGATTTCCTCATCTTCTAAGTCCATGCAAAGTTTACATGTGATATTTAGAACTTGAGTTATGAATATGGTCAAAACTGTATAAGATTCTACTTACAGCTATCATTTTAAGTTAGCCTTTGCAAAATCTATGCAACATGTGCATGTGTAAAAAGAAGGAATTTTTTAAAAATTATAGATTGAATTATATGAAAACTATAAATATATGCATTAAATGACAATACCTCCTTTTATAGGTTGTGAAAATAACCTACTATATATTTTAAGTTAGTCATTTCAAATGGAACTCAAACATGTGTAAATGACAAGTGGCCCTTTACAAATGCCTTAGAACTAATTATACTATTTAACTATGACTAAATTTCCATTACTATGCATCTAAACAACTTAGTAAAAATTAAGTTCCAAAAGCTCCATATGTTGAGTCTATGTGGAAATACCATGTCACAATGCCCATTTAATACTCAAAATATGACTGTTTATCCTTTCAAGACATGTGTCACTTCCCCATGTAACCTTGAAACTAGATCAAAGTTGATATTCATATTTGAGTTCATGAGATCATGACACATGGTATATTTTTATTGGTTTTGGGACCTTTGAAAAGTATGTCTCAATTAGCACCATCGATCTCAAGTGTATGCATTAATCATGGTCCATTGATCTTCTATATGATTAGACATTTATGTGCCACTTATAATATCCTCAAGACTCTCTATGTACTTTATAGTCATATCTTGAATGCCTTTATGCCATGTGGTAGCTTCTTACTAGTTTTAAGACCTTTGAAAATTCTCTGTTGATCTCACACTATTGATCCCATTTGGATGGATCAACATGGTTCGTGGATATTCAATGTATTGGGTTCTACCTTTCACATCATTGGATCTTTGTTTGTGTTCTTATAATGGTGACACTTATCACCACCATGTTCAATTTTAAAAATCCTTTGTTGCTTTTATTTTGATTTCTCACCATTAGATCTTCAATGCATGAGTTAATGTGCACTATAGATCTAGGTGCTAGAATTTTTGACTCCTACTTTACTCATGAGCTTGACATTTGTCACTTTAAAGTTTTCTCCACTTGAAATTTCCATGGCATCTCAATCTATTGATTTTTTGTCTCTATGGAAGGGATCAAGGACAATTGATCTACCATCCAGGCTCCTAAAATATTTCCATTTGGCATTCTCGGGTCACCCTGTAGATCTAATTACTTTATAACTCTACCCCACACCATTAGATATTTGGTATGTGAATAAATGCACACCATCAGATTTTAATTTTTTTTTTTTGACTTTGACTTTGTTCATGTGGGTCATTGATCTCTTTGCACTGGGCTTCTATATCTTACCACTTAGTGGTCTATCATTCAACTTATTCCTACTAACAATAAAATATATGAAGTAAGGGCTTGGGTAACACAAATAAAATTGGACATAATTTTCATCCTAAAGTTTTTTTATTGTATTAATAAATACATTTAAGACATTATAATAGGCTTTAGGCTAATATAATAAAGTGATCCCTAGTAATTTTGACCATGCATAAATTTTGAATCAATTTCAAAAGGACTTTAAGCTAAGGTTTTAACATGATTTTAAACATAGATTCAATTTAATCAATAAGAGACCAAGGGTTGATCAAAACAAAGAGTCAATTTAGCATTAAGGTGTAAAACCCTTAAGCAATGTTCACACAAATGAGACGTCATTAAACCTACAACATGGAAACATAAGAATCAAACATTAGCAACATTAGATGAATTCAAATAAAGATTATATGCTAATAGACCTATGTAAAATAGATCAACACAAGATATTCAATACTAGTTCATGATCAAGTTAAATGTCTAATTTAAAACATAAATTTGTAGAATTTGAATAAGAGTCCTAATTTTTAGAAATTGAGGTGTGTTAAGTAAAATAATACTATGAACTTGTAATGCCCATATTGAGTTCTAAATGTTTTTTTAGAATATTCACAACATAGATTCTCAACTGATGATACCCTTTTCTAAGATAAATCTTAGAAAAGACTATTTCCCCTCACATCTAATTGAATAGATAATTAATGCATGATAGTAGATATATATTATTGATTATTTTCTTGTTTAACATCTTATAATTAATACACAAGAAAAGAGTACCATTCTTCTTCTTGATGAAGACTATTGGTGCACCCCATAGTGACACACTTGGTTGAATCAAACCTTTCTTTAACAACACTTGAAGTTGAGCCTTCAAGCCAATTGAATCTTAGTATCACATCATATGACCTTAATGGTACAATATATAGATATGATACTATAGTGAATTTAGGAAATGTAATATTAGTTTTGACTAGACACTTGCCAACCTTGACCTTTGACTCATTCCCATACTGTACTGACCATGCATTTGCCATAACTCCATCTTTTATAAATAACTTACTAAGCATTTTAAGAGCAATAAAAAATTCTATAGACCTCATGTTAATCAAAATAGAAATTAGATGATTAAAAAAAAATTAATAATTCTATGGGTAAAGCTTGATACCCAACCTAATGATTATCAACTGCTACATGAATCTACTGCTGAAATGTTCCCTGTCAAGAAGTAAAACCCTTATTCTTTGAATTTTCCTACGTACCTTTCTTGTTCGACTACTAGTTTCTATTGAAACCTCCCTTGAAACCATTCCTAAGTTTCTTATTCCTTGATCCACTATAAGACTTAGCATTTTGGTTCTTAAACTGACACTTGGAGTCTCCACTCGTCTACTTCCAGTTATTCTTTTTGAAAGTTAGTTTATAACACCAAAATTTTTTCTTAACCTTTTCTCTAACTTGGGCAAGAGATTTTAGTTTCTATTCTTGCTTGATTTATTTCTTAAAGACCTGATCCATGGTAGAGGGCCCATGCACATCCACCTCACAACCAATTTGGGGTTTTAATCCCATAATAAAGTTTTTGATCCTGAACCTCTCATTTACTTGATACTGTGGTACATAATTTAAGCATTTGGTGAGTTAATCCTAGTATTCATTCACATAAAGGTCTCCTTGCTTAATATTCTAAAAATATATAATATTTTGATCAAAATATAGTTGTGAAAGACATCATTCCCTAAATAATGTCACAAAATATTCTCAAGTGGTGGTGGTAGAGTTGAGGTTCATCTTGAGCTTCTTGTTTGACTACCAAGTTATTGCTTCACCAGTAAGCAGATATGTTCCCTAGACTAATTTTGTGACTTTATAGTAATTTTTATTTTGAAATATTTCTCCATCTATGTAAGCCATGATTTAGCTCCATCTCTCAAAAAATTCATTAAACCTGGGTGGATTCACCTTTTTCATGTCTTATGCCAACTCTATAGTTACCTAAGCTCTTGCATCTTGTGGCACTTCCTCATGCCTCTACTCTTGAGGATGTTCCTACTTAGTAGGATGATCTTTAACTTCTTCTTAGGCATTCTCATCTACATTCCCTTACACTTTCTACTCTAAGGCCATGATTTGGTTCCTAGTTTATTTCATAATTGGGAGGATTTGATCCAAGCTTACAGTTTTCTCAATCATAAATTGATTTGGATCAATGGGAAGATTGGAATTTGAGGTACCCTTACCTCTTGATCTAGTGGGCACAATTATTTTTCCTACTTAATATAATAATAAGTTTGCATTAATGGACATATTAAGTTTTAAATTTTAAACCTCAGCTCTGAAACCACAATGTAACAATCCCATTGGACTTTACTAGAATAGGGTGTTTAAAAAAAAATTAATTACACATATTCATCTAAGAAATTTCACCATAATGAAACCTAACTAAGTGATATTTAACTAAATGTATTATTTTTAGTTTATATTAAAATGTCTATAGCTAGACCATTTAGCTAATGATCACCATAACATAATATGTATCAAAATATGTACAATGCTAATATACAAATAAAGTTTACATTTATTTTATAGAAGTAGTATTACAAATTCATCCATGGTTGATACAACATTACAACCACTATTTTAAATGTAAATATTAATAAAAATTATAGTTTCAACAATAATAAATTTCTAAATAATAATAATATAATGATAAAAAGCTCTATGGAGCATGAATATCAATGAACTCAAAGTATCTAAAAGTAATATCAAGTGTAGTCTCTAGTGTAGTACTAATGTAGGGAGGGAGAGCATCATCTGAGCACTTTTTCACACTAACCACATACCATCGAATCCTCACATAATTTCCCAACAAGGGAATGACCCTCCCTTCATGGATGGGTAGATAATGATAGTGCAAGAATCCATAGTGACAAACTAGAACCCATGTGCTATAAGATAACTAATACATGAAGTATGCCATAAATAAATCTATTCTAACATGATATCATAAAAACATGTAAACTATATCAAACATATAAAATAATTTTTTTTTTAATAAACATTACTTTGGCCAAAGTTTTCATATAGTTATTGATCTCTAGGATTCGTCAATTTCATACACACCACTTAATTGAATTACACCTCATCTTGAATTAATGTCACTAATTAATCTAGTGAAATCCATCACACTATTTATTTAGGGTCATTAATGTGAGATTTGGTTATTTATATAATAATATAAAAGTCAATAAATTCAAACAAAAATTACCTATTAGCAAATATGAAATATGCTAAGTATAAAAATATCAAATACATACATTTAGTCCATTAAATGTAATGCAATAAATCTTAAATAATCTAATTTATCTAGAATAATAAACAAATTTCATAAACAACCCTCATTAATAACATACCATCTAGGTAAGGAACATATTAAGGCATCTAGTTATAAAATATCCATATATAACTATAAATGTTATTTCATCCATCTAAATTTTTTAATTCACACCTTAATAACCACATACTAGAAGTATATTAATAATCTCATTTAAATACTACAACATCAAAATGACTTTCATTTAAATAAAAATACTTCATACATAAATGTTTTATCAAAATAGTCAAACACATCCATAACTCATCCATGATAACTTGATGACAAATATACCCATATATATATGCCATGTCATGCAATATTTTGAAGTGTTATCTCTGTGTCTGTGTGTGTGTGTGTGTGGGGTATACATACTATATATTTTTAGTACATATATAAATCATATGTATTCCATGTATATTTATATACTTATAACATACTCAGTTATGTATAAATGGAATAAGTTAATAGTCAATCAAAATAGGAATAGTATATGTTATACTCTAGTCAGACTTAAATTTTGTCTATTAACTAAAGTATTAAATATACCAAAATATTCCACTAATCAATATCATTGATTTATCCACAACATAAAGAAATTCCCACATAAGCACTTATTTCATTTTCATTATACTCAATATTCATGTATTTCCTAATAAAGTTAAACTGTCTTATATTCAACTGATCACAATAATAACAATATATAATACTATGTATTAAATACTCTTATAAGCTAGTAACTTGGCCTTTATTTCTAAGATAATTCATATTCTCTATTCATATCAGGTTTTCAAATACATTTCCAATTTTAATAGCACCATCAATGAAATTGACTATGTTTTATTTCATAAAACTCAATGTCCCTGGTTTTATACATTGAAATGTATGTATTCACATATACAAGTTCATCCATATATATTTAAATTGACACACATGGTTTAATTAAATCATAGTCTAATAAAAATCCATAACACTCATTCGACAATATAACCCTAGCCATATGCAACTCAAGTTTTGCTATATAAAGGATATCTATATATATGCACATCTATATCAAATTTTATGGAATTCTGGTCATATATTAGTAAATGATTTTCAATGAATTTAAGGATTAATAGTTTTTTGTATAAATATTAAACTATACATAATAATTAACCAAATCATCATGCAAAAAGTTTATAGGATTGAACCTATATAATTATATTCACTATTATATAAGCAATTAGATTATCATAATCTAAATATGACTTATTCTTTTAAACATTTTTCAACATATACTTTTAAATAGGCCTTTTCATTTACCCTACGCGCCTATAGGTTTTATATATTTTTTTGAGTATGTTTCAGTATCAAATGATTCACATACATATATAGGCTAATGACACAATCTAAAGTTGGATATTATATATATACATACATTGATATGTATATATCTTAGGCCATTTTAGCTGTGTAGATTTTATATACATATATTTGTTTATATATATTTATCCTTTAAATAAAACATATAAATGAAATAAAACTATATTTCATTCTATTCTACCCAAATATAATTACACACAATTGAACCCTATTGTTGGGTCGATTAAACTTGAACCCACAATCCTTATAACAAACAAGTGTTCCATTCACAAACATATAATGCATTTATCAAGAATGGTTTATAACCAATTTTAATTTAAGTTTAAAAATTCTAGTTTTCATCAATAATTCAACCTTATATGTATATATATTTTGATGAACCCCAAAGATTTAATAAATCAAGTTTGAAAACTCAAGATTTACATTTTAAAATCCTAAGGTTTACAAATCAACATAGTCTTCTTTAATCTTAGGATTTCCATTCACCTAAGATAAACATAAAGACTCTTTTTCATTTAACTCATAATTTTATATTTAATGAGAAAATATTCACATAGTCTTAACAATTTAGACTTAGGTTTTTAAGGTTATAAGTTTAGTTCTGTGGATGGGTGAGCCATCCATAGGGCCAAACTTTTAGCCTTATACATAATTTCAATAAAATGAAACTACTTAAAACCCAGATAATTGATTACTAGATATCAACATTTCATTCATATGTTTCAAAATGAAACCAACTTGGTAAGGATTCCCCTATGTTATGTAATCCTTTTTCTAAAATTTCTCTAAGCTTTCTCTTCTCTTTTCTCTACCATCGAGCCATTTTTTCACAAGTCTCTCCTCCCTTCTTTTTATTCTCTTCTATTATCCTTTCTTGCCACACAAATTCCTTCAAATTATTTGGTAAAGTAAAGACCATAATGATGCATATAAAGAACAACCAACATAAACTAACAATATTCCATCATTTTCTCATGCATAAATCCCATTCTATATAAATATTTACATAATGGTTTATTACTCAAGTCAATGGGTGGTGTAACCCTAATATCCTAAATGTTTCAATAATCAAATAATAAAATAAAAATTATAATATCCCTTGAAAATTTTATGCATTCCACATCAAATTCACAAAAAGTCATAAAAAATTATAATTCTCTAATATGTCGACTAGGTCAATAGCTAGACCATCAACTACATAATATAATTTAATTAATACAATGATATTTACTAAATATCATCTAAATAATTAAACTCTCAAGATTCATTAAACAATGTAATCATTGTAATTAACTTATCATAGGGTTAATATCGCCCAAGAATGTCATCGAATTCTATAAGTCATTAAATCATTTGCACCTTTATAATAATATTAACAATGATTAAGCACTAAGATCCTACCAATAATCATTAGTCAAAACACCATCACTTATAGCACAATGATCATGGTAAACTATAACGACATGAATTTAGTGAAATACTAATGTTTAGTTACCAATAAAATAACACTTTAACTATCATGGAGACTAAGTTGAGTCTACTTAACACACATGTAATTATGTTCCTTAGCAAGGTATTATAAATAAGATACTAGCACTTAAACATTCCATTATATCAAAAGACAACATCAAGTAATTTTCAAGACATAAATAGATTCACTCATTCGACATAGAAATAATGTCAACAACCATAAATGTAATAACACAACCAAGTTAGTGTAAGTATAAAATAATAATCAAAGATATATGAAACTATCTAAAATAAATACTTCACAAAACATATTAATCTACTTGTGGTATGTGTGTGGGTTTCTAGCCTTTCCCTTTGTCATCCCCTAATGCCTCTATTTACACCACCCTCTTTGATGATTCCCCCCATCTCTAACACTTTGAGGGATAGATATATCATGCATCCACCTCACAATAATGAAGGTAGTTATCCTAAAACACATATAATCCATAAAAATGCTATAAACATGATCATCATGTACATAATAAAAAAGTATAGCAAGTCCATAGCCAATCAATCATGTAAATTAAGCAAAATATAACTACCCATAATTAGAATATGAAATCAAGCTTAACTAATAATATTTAATCAAATAACAACCATAAAAATCCATGAATCAATAGATTATTAGTCTTACAGAGAAATCAAGACGTGACAAAAACTACCCTTCTCTTGGCTTGTGAAGTGAAAAGTGAGTCTCTTAATCATAATATCACATGATATGCCTTCTGACTTCTTCTTTGAAATGTAGTATGCATTTGAAAACTCCCTTACTATGATATTTTAGTGACAATCATCACACAACTCCTTAGGTGTCTTAAAACCCTTTATTCTACTATGCCTCTCCTTACTTGGGAGTTTCAAAAATTGACTTAATATTTATGAGTGCAATATCTCTCCAAGAAATGATTCTTCATATCTTATCATACCTGGGAAAACTCATTTGGATCTATCAAACACTCACCAAGATCTCATTTTGCACCCAAAGCTTGCATTTTCTCCTAATTCCTTATAGTCCTAAAAACACATAAAGCTTTTTGTGTGGAAGAATGTAGGGATGATCTTGGGAAAATCAAAATATTTTTATGTACCTAGTATGCATTTACATTTTCATGTCAAATTTGTTGACCCAACTCTAAGTGAAAGTGTGTTTTATTACCTAATCTCTCTCCTTAATTAGGCCTCTAGGCCTAGAAATTGGATTTTTACTCCATAAACTTCCCACACAAGTGAAACTTATAGTAAGTGTTTTATTCACTTTCCCCATTCTATGACCATTCTCCATGCCAAGTTTGGGCTTCTGAGACCCTATGTAGATAGGTAAACCATGAAATGGCCAAAAAACCTAGCCTTTCACAAGCATTTTTCAAACTACCTTCAAGAATCAGACCTGTAAGATCATTTTTAGGATGACATGTACAAATTTATAGACTTGATGAGGTATAAGACACCTCAAAATATCCTCCCCAATGGTTTTCATCTATCCATGATTTTCTATACCCTATTTTCGGCTTAAAACTTCACAAAAAACAACATTTATTATGTCCATATAGGTGTAGGTACAAAAAAGTGTCATGGTAAGGATATACATAGAGTGATAAATGATGTTCAAGAGGTTTTAGGAATAATCCAACTCATTTTAGGCACCTTAGAGGCCAATCTCTCTCATCGAGTCTTTATTAGGGTTTTAGGAGAGTTTAAGGTAGTTTGAGTGCTTAACAATTGTTCATAAACCTTGGGGCCTCAAATCTTAAACCAATGTAACAAATTTAAAATACATAAGTGTCTTAAACTAGACATAGGTGCTCAGGTTCCCATGTAACTTGTTCTTATAGATCTAAGCGCAAAATGATTCTCCTCAGGTCTTTTTTAAGCCTTAAGAGAGTGGTCTACAGTCTTAACCATTATTAGTGAAGGTTGGATACCTAAACCAACAACTAATTCTAAGATATTTATGTATGGATACCCCTTCTCCATCCATGAAATATATTATACCCCATGTAAAAGGTCAATGTCACACTAAACAAGAGAAAGTTTGTCTTGAATTGAAGTCATGCACTTGAAGAGCTTAAGAAGGTCTTATAGGTAATAATGGTCATTTTTTTGCGTTTATCTACCTATGAATGATGTTATAAGTTTTGTACCATATTTTTTAAACTCTAAATTCCATCAAGTTCCCATTTTACCCTCAATAAATCAATATTTTCATGATTGTACACACATGGCTGTGTGTGTGATCTTAGGCTTACTAGGCTTGAACATGTCTATCAACATTGAGATCATATTCATTGCCTCTAAGGACTATATGGAGGTCATGATATCACAAGATAATTTTTTTTAATTGTTTTTTATTTTCCCTTAGACGTTTTTGATGCTCAAATTAAGCATGCATCTTCACTTGACAAGGCAGGCTTGTAGGTGCCAAATTGACTGTGTCATAGGGGTTTAGAGTGGTACTATTTGATCATCACTCTTTAACCTTCCTTTTAGGTTTATATTTTATTTTAGTGATTTAACTCACTTTTTTTCACATGTAAAAGTCCAATTTTATTGTTATTTATTACACCCCTTGTTGGCCATTTTGGCCCACAGGCCAAGATTCTACCCGATTTGAATAAGATGAACAAGGTCCATTATTGAGTGGATCAAGGATTTAGAGACAAGATAAACATTACAGCTATTTGGGATCTAGGTAGCTATTCATGATGATTTAATGGTTGCAAGAACAACTCCAACTTTGCCTATTTACATTATTTCAACTTTTGCCTAAGTTTATACTTAGGAATTTTTTCACTTTCGACTAAGTATGGCATTTGGATTTCCTTTGGAGGAAGGGTTCCACCATAAAGCCCATAAAAAAGTACAAGGGTTATTTATTTCAAGAAAATTGTTCTACAACAATTTTATCAAAGGCACATTTCTTTCATGGGGAAAGTGTTCTGAAGCAAAAAGTGCTAAGTGTTGGAATTCTTTTGGGACTTTTGTTTTCAAGTTTTTTGCTTAAAGTGTTAGGAATTGTTTCAAACATTTTATTTGAAACAATTTCCTCTAAGAATCATTTCTTGGGAAATAGGTATTTTCTAAAAGTTCTAAAGGAATCTCTTTCAGGAAAATTATTCAGAACTGTTTTCCCGAAGGGTCATTCTTTCATAAGGTGGTCCGATACACTTTTCCTGAAGGGATCTTTCTTTATTTAAAGGTCCAAAATAGATAAGATAAAGGATATTTTCTCAGGCAATATGGAAATTTTAATTTCCTTGAATGATATATTTTTGAAGAAAGTGGCCTAGATAGTTTCCTTGAAGGGCACATTTCTCAATAAAATGGTCTATTTCAAGGTTTTCAAAGGGTAATTTATTTCAAAAAATGATCCAATTCACTTTTTCGAAGGGAATTTTCTCTAAAAAAGGGGTCCAAAGTAGAGGTATTGAAGGATATCTTCATTGAGAATGTGGACTTTTAAAATCTTGAAGGGTATTTGGTGTCAAGAAAGTGATCTGATTCAAAGGTTTTGAAGGGCACTTTCTTGGCAAAGTATTCTTCCCAAAAGGTTCAATGCAATTATTGAAAAGAATATTTTATTTTAGGAAAATTACCAAGACAAATTTCCAAAGGGTATTTTTTTGAAAAGTTAGTCCTTTACTAAAATTTTGAGGGACACTTTTTCAAGAAAGTGCCTTAGACAGTTTCTTTGAAGGGTACTTTTCTTGAGGAAATGGTCTAGTGAAAAAGTTTGAAGGGTCATTTCCTTGGGTAGGTGTCCTCTAAATTTTTTTATAAGGATATTTATACATCAAAATGGAGCAATCGAAGTTGCTGAAGGACCTTTCTAAAGCATATTTTCCTTTAAGAAAATTGTTTGAGACAATTTTCTTAAAGATGTTATTTCTTTGGGGCTTTTATTTCAAAGCAAGTTCTAAGGCATATTTATTTAGACATTTTGTTTGAGACAAAACCTCTAAAATATTTTATCAAAGCAAAGGTGTGGCAAACATTTCCCTTAAAAAAAATTAACCAAAATAAAAGCTTAAAAGATTTATCCATAAATAAAATCTAAAGGAAATAAACTAGTGAAAATTGTATTGATGGGCTCACAAGCATCAAGTTATAGCTCAAGTAGAATAAATCTATGTTTAAACTTGATGGTCCATAGGACATTAATCCCATTCTATGGAACATTTATTTATGGTCGTGTCAACATCAAATTTAAAGATAGAGTAAGACAACCCTATTGAGCTTAAATTTGATGTTCATGTGATCGCCAATGATTGTCACATGAAGTTTAAAATACATCCCATAGACTATCAATTTTAAAGACCATGGAATAACCATTGGATTTTAAACAATGGGTCCCATCAAGATCAATGGTCCTTGCTTGATTTAAAATCTCAATCCAATGGTGTGAGAAGGTTCATGGTAGTTAGGAAGCATGTAGGATAGACAAGTGTCACATTCTCAAAAACTAAAACCAAAGACCAATGCAAGGATGTCAAGTGGCATGATATTATGAACTCATAAACATATCCAATGGTGTATGGAGGTCAAAGGGTTAGTGAATATCAAGGGATAATGTGTGCATGAAAAGTAATAAATATATATTTAACTAGCAGAAGATCGACAACTTACAAACATCCATACATAGGTAGATTGATGGAGCAAATTAGTTGATGAATCAAGGAACTAGATTAAACATCAACAACCAATGAAAATAAAGGTTGAGAGCAAGAGAAGCCCAAATGCCTTAGGTAGAGGTCAAAGATTTGATTTTAAACTAGGGTAATCAAGTGTGATGGAGTTGAGCTCAAACATGTTTCAATTAGAATTAAGAGTGGATTTTTTAGGATTGGATGGCACTATTGAAGACTTACAAGATAGTTTAGGATCAGATGGTACCATTGAAGACCTATAAGATAGACATGTAGACTTCAATGGCTATTGCCAAAACTAGCTACAAAAAAGTGACCTTTCACCCCACTTGGGCATGCATCTACAAGCTAGTGATTAAGTATTTTGGCACCAAGAAAAAATGAAATCAACTTGATCCCACTGATTATAGCTACCATGAAGCATCATGAAGAAGATATTGTAATGCAAGTGTGATGGAGCTAAGATCAAGCACATTTCAATTATAACTAGGAGTAGATTTTTTAAGATCGAATGGCACCATTAAAGACTTATATGATAGTTTAGGATCAGATGATACCATTGAATACATACAAGTTAGACACATAGACTTCAATGACTATTTCCAAAAACTAGATAAAAAAGTGACCTTTCCCCCCACTTGGGCATGCATTTGCAAACTAGTGATTAAGTAGTTTGGCACCAAGATAAAATGAAAACAACTTGATCCAACCAATTATAGCTACCATGAATCATCATGAAGAAGATATTCTAATGATACAATGGAGTGGAGTGAACTTGATTAGTGGAGGCAGTTGGAATGGATTTTCAAATGGATTCAAACTATTTTGACTCCCTCTTTAAGAACTAAAACCCCCTCTCTTTTATTTAACTTTTGATATAGATATAACCTTCAAGTTATTATTTTTGATCCCTCAGGCTGGTATAACTAGACTACCAAAATTGTATTTGACACCTCTAAGAGTAGTGGATAGAGTATTTTAAAGTCATTTGCTAATCTTTATTTAATTTTTTGTGTTTTTTTAATATGCAACTGTGAATGTTATCTTCTTTTTGTATGTCCAAACTTAACCTAGGTGCTACAAACCTTCTTTGCAAGTCATATAGTGTGTCTTAGCATTGATATCTCAAAGATATATTGGATAATTGAACTTAAGTATCTTTAAATAGACCTTATTTTTATTCCTTCCTATTCTAAGTGCATCAAATAGACCTCTATACAAAATACTATGCATAAAATAATAATGAGTGTTGTATTATTTTATTTCGTATTTCATTAGTGTGTTAAAGAGTCCAAGTTCAAGAGTGGGTATGTTAAATTCTTGGTACATCACCATAGATTAGAGTATGTTTCTATTTATGTAACTCTTTCTCCCTTTTCACCCCAACCAGTTTTAAGTTTTAGAATAAAAGGTCCACAATGATGCATCAAAGGGGCTAGCCTCATTAGAGATCCTAGAAGTCTAGTCTAGATATAGGAAACCCATAGCCTTAGACCATTTCCATGTTAGTTTAGGTATGGGTCCGTCTCAAACAAATCTAACCCCTATTAGGGTAGTATTTAGATAGCTAATAGTTATGGAATGCTTGGTAGGACCAATAATCTTGCTTATCTAAGTATAGTAGTAAGTTTTAGAGTTTCATTTCTAGGCTTGCATAATTTTTTATGCCCCCTAGGGTTGTCATGAGATAATCCACAAAAGGGAAGGGAGTGTATTTGTTTGGGTTACCCTTACAAATAACAAATAAAAAGAAGGTCCCTCAGCCAAAGCCTACACCTATCCTTTTTGTTCTCCCTATTGTTTCTTAGAATCCTCTTGTTTAAGCTAGTATTGTTTAGCTAAACACTATTATAAACCCCATACCTCAAATAGCCATTCCTAAGAGGCAAGATTTTATCTCATTAAATGGTGGTAGCCCTCTAAATCTCACTCAATGGGATGATATCCCAGTCTCATGTTTGAAGGCCCTTACCTATTATATAGGAGAAAATCTAGTTACTCCTATAAACCATATGGTAGATGTTGCTAACCTTTGTTCATTACATCATGTAACCCAAGAAAATGTAGCAATAAGGTTATTAAAAAATTCTTTCAAGGGAAAGGCACTTTAGTGGTATAGATGTTTACCCCCCACATCAATCAATAGATGGGATGGGTTTAGAGAGGTCCTATACAATCACTTTGAAGACAATAATTATTATCTTTCACTTGTGGAGTAACTCACAACAATCAAGAGATTCCATAATGAGGTTATGATGGATTTCAACTATAGATTTGAAAAGACTTGGGATAGAATTCTTATAGTAATTAATCCTACACCCAATATGATTTTTTATACTATTTAAAGGCTCTCAACTTAGATGTAGCTATGATTATTCAATCCATGGGATGGAACACCCTACCTGAAGCTTTTGAAGTAGAAATTAGGGCTGAGAATTGCCTCATAAAAGTAATCATGTTGGCTCTAAGGCCACCAATGCCTCTCTTTCTATAAATACATCTTCCTACTCCAACTATCATTCTAGTTCTAGAATTAACAATTTTTTATCAAATATAAGGTGAGCAAACTGACAAACTGGGAAAGACAGAGTCTCCTCAAAGCCCAGAACAACAAGTTGGTTGTAATGGAGAGGTAATAGGCTCCACCATATAGGCCATACTAGAATAATAATTAGAATTTTTAGTATAATTAACCACCTTATCAAACCAATCAATAAGGACAAGGGTAGAAGCCTTAGTCAAGGTAATACAATCCTAATGCTCTAAGTAATTCTAGAAATATTGTGCCAACTCAGAATAACTATGTATAAGAAGGGTCATGGTAGTCAAAAACATAGTCCAATGAGATGGAGATGGACACTAATATAAATATGTATTAGGACCCTGATTGATAGCATGCTCCCTCATTTCAAAGTCATGCCATGATGCTTCCTCCACCACAAGCCCCCTAATTAAGTCAAGACAACATGCGTGCCATATCATGATCAAAATATCAAAGCCAATAATAAGGGATCATGAGTAGAGTACCTATTAATACCACCTACATAAATTTCCAAGATGGGGAATATGTGTTTGATCATGTGGAAACCAATATGGGATAGGATTTTATAGATGATAAATGAACTAGTTGTAACTCAAATAAAATATAAGAAAAGGATGTTGGAAGACAACTTGGGATAACCTAAGGATTCTACATCACCTCCTCAGAATAGTCAAAAACCAACTTCTTTGGGTACAACTACTAAAGCTCCTACAAATCAACAAGTGCCTAAATCCCATGGATAACATTAGGGGTCTCCTTTTGTTCCTCATGTTACTTAAATTTTGTGTGATGCCTCTACCTCTAAAGGTTAGTCCAAAGGTACTAGTCTTCATTTTAATATTATTGATCATTTAAATAAGGCTAATGTAACTATGTCCATGTTTTATCTATCCCTAGGCAAAAAGAGATTCTCCATCAAGAGCTTTTTAAACTTTCCTAGGTAGAAAATTTGGTTGACAAAGTGAACTTTGTTTTCATAAATAATAGTTAGCCTAAATGAGCCCATAGACAAGTTCCCAATCAAGTTTCAAGCACAAGATAACCTCAAAATGTTGTCACTCTTCCTAAGGTTCTAAATCCTCCCCTATTTCATCTGTTAGTCATAATAGGGGATTATTTGGTACATAATTGCATGATTGACTTAGGTGCTTCAACCTCAGTGATGCCTAAAGCCATAACATACAACTTTGGGCTCAAATATGTGCCTAATGAAAGGTGTGTGCTCTAATTGGATGGATCCCCTGTTAAGATAATAGGCATCTTGAAATATCTTTACATCACCCTAGCTACATGACTAATTTGTGTCATTACTCAAGATGTGATGGTGGTAAACCTACCCCCTATTTTGCCATATGTTTGTCTAAGGACTTTATTGCTAATATTGGGGGATATTTATCATTTGATTGGTCGTATATGGTTTTTAAAACTAGGTATAGGACCAAAGTCACCATAAAGTCTGAGCCTATCTCTAGGTTCCACCTAGAACCCTACATGCCCAATCTTGCGAATACTAATTGTGCCATATTTGAGGAGGTTGAAGAGGTTATTGAATAAAAAATACATAGTCATCTAGAAGGCATCTTAGATCTATACTCAGATAAGTGGGTAGATGATAACCATGGATTTGATCCATAAAACATCATTGAAAAGACAAATTTGGGAGTGTATTTTATGCATGAAGAAGGTGCTACAATACCTTCCTTAACTAACACTACTCAAGGAGAGGATGGTATATGGAACTTATTATTTGATGTCTCAAGGTCTAAGAATGAAAGAGGAGTGGTAGCCATGTTGGTTTCACGCTTAGGTCAAAAGTACCATCTTTATACAAGACTCTAATTTAGTTGCACCTCATATACAACTGAATATGAAGCTCTTTTGCATGGTTTGCAATAAGTAATAAAGAGAGGTATCCAGCTCCGTAAAGTCAAAGGTGATAGTGAAATTTTAGTAAAATAGGTGAAAGGCCTAAGTGAAGTCAAGATTAACCATCTAAAATCCTATAAGCATCAGGTATGGGACCTCATGGAAGATTTCTTGGCATTTGATATCTAGTCCATACTAAGAGAAGCAAACCAACATGTAGATAGGCTTGTTGCCATTGGTGCCCAATATGAGATAGTAGAAGGATTCAAAGGTAACCAAAGCCAAGATAAGGTTAAGATTATATTTAGACCCATTGTAACTAAAAATGAGGTTAGTTGGCAAGTATTTGATCATGATGATCAAATCAAATGTTTTATAATTCAAGAGGTAGAGTTCTGCTATAGGAACCAAGATAAATTCTAGAATCGACATGATAATCAAATAGTATAGATGAGATCAAACAATCTTCCCAAAGGACTTATGACATTAGATAGCATATTGAATGAAAATTACCAAAAAATAATGGGGAAGGCATGCATCTCAGCTAAAGAGGAACACTATGAAAAGATAGATATCTTTAAGGGCTAGTTGTTAAACCTAGGAAAGTTTAATATAATAGAGGAAAGAGATGCGTTTGTTGCTCTATGCAAATAATTTTCTTATATATTTGTGTGGGAATACAAATACTTGAAAGGGTTTAACCACAAGCTAGCATAACACACCATTGAATTAGAAATTAATGTCAAATTAGTCATGCAAAAATAGACACCCGTCAACCTAAGAGTGGAAGATCTCATGAGAAGATAACTCTATAAATTGATTGAATCTAGGATAATATTTCCAATTAAACATTCCTCTTGGGTGGAAAAGCTTGTGCTAGTAATAAAAAAGAATGGAGGGATTCACTTATGTGTTGATTTTAGGGATCTCAATAAGGTGTCCCTAAAGGATCATTACCCACTTCCCTCCATGGATAAATATTTTCAAAAAGTGGTAGGTTATCAAAGGTTTTCATTATTGTATGGAGATTCTAGATATAATCAGATCATAGTGAAAGAAGAAGATAGGCATAAGACTACCTTCACTACAAAATGGGCTACCTATGCATATTGTAAAATGCCTTTTGGACTCTCCAATGTTGGAGAAACCTTCCAAAGAGAAATGAATGTTATTTTTCATGGTCTTTTGAATGATATGGTTTTAGTTTACCTTGATGATATAGTAGTTTTCTCAAAGAATCCTAATGATCATCTAACACATTTGAGATCTATTTTTGATAGATGTAGATAGTTTAGGGTTTATTTGAATCCAAATAAATGAATTTTTTTAGTACATAAGGGAATAATTCTTGGGCATGTAGTATCTAACACTGGTCTTTCCATCGATCCAAATAGGGTAGAAGCAATTCTTGCTCTATCACTACCCAAACACAATAAAGGGTTGTAGAGCTTCTTGGGCAAGATTAACTTCATTAGGAGGTACATTCTAGGATTTATAGAGATGGTCAGACCACTCACTCATATGATGAGAAAAGATAAAGATTTCACATGGATGAGAGAAGGAAAGAAGAGCTTTTAGGCCATCAAGGAGGTCATATATCATACCCCCACTCTGTTAAATTTGGATTTCAACAAGGACTTCTATTTGTATGGATTTTCCCTATTAAATGATTTTTTTTCCATGCTCATGTAGTAGAATAATCAAGATCTAAAGAAACCTATTGCTTTCTTTAGTCAAGCTTTTGAGGGTTATGAAGAAATATATAACTTTGTTGAAAAGCATGTGCTTGATATTGTTAGAAGTTTGAAGAAATTCAGGCATCTAGTCTCAAATAGTAAGATCATACTAATGATGGCTCACCCAATGTGGAGGATTTTATCCTCAACAAATACTTGAGTGAAAGGAGAGATGGATGTGTCACAAAGTGTATAGAATATGACATTAAATTCAAGGTCAAAAAACTAGTTTGAGTAAAGGCATTATGTGAACATCTTGCTGAAGATGTGAGAGAAGAAAAAGAAATAATCTTGGTAATCCAAGACACCCAAAAAGAAGGTGAGGACACTCTTCCATCTAGTTGGACATTGAACATTACAAGATTTATCCAATTAGGAGAGTGTCTAATTGGTTTCAATGAATCACAAAGAAGACACTCCAGGCTACAATTAGTGCCATACATTTTGATTGATGGAGTGTTGTTCAAAAATGACATTGGAGGTATGCTCTTAAGATGTGTTGAAACTAACTAACTTGATAAGATTCTATGGTAATTACATGATAGTCCTTAAGGAGGAAATTTTGCATCCAAAACCATAGCTACAAATATCATCAGAGCTGGTTATTTTTGGCCTAATTTATTCAGAGATGCACATGCATGTGTGAATAAGTGTTCAAAATGTGCCATGTTTATGGGGAAACAGAAGCTAGTAGGTATGCCACTGAATCTTATTCAAGTTAAGCAACCTTTCATAAAATAGGTCTTATAATTCATTGGCATGATTAATCCTCCATCTAGTGCTAGCCATAAGTGGGTTTTTATAGCCACATACTACTTCACCAGGTGGGTGGAATCAGTTCCCTTGAAGGAAGCAAATGCGAACTCTATTCTTGAGTTCTATGAAGACCTAGTCACTCATTTTAGATCATCACCACCATAATATTAGATAATGTTTTGATATTTAACAACAAAAATTATGTGAATGGGATCTTGATTAGGGTATGTATCTAACATTTTCATCAAATTATTATCTATAAGGTAATGGTTTAGTTAAGTCTACTAATAAGAGCCTGATTCAAATCATTAAGAGAATGGAAGATAATTAGAGATATTAGCACACAAAGCTGAAGACTTCCTTATGGGATGACAGGGTCACCCCCAATAAATCCATTGGTAACTCCCTTTATCTCTTAGTCTATGAAAGATAAGCAAGGCTACCGATTTTACTAGAACTTCCCATTTTAGAACTTGCACACCAACTAGAGCTTCTAGAAAGTGATGCAATGGAGGCTAGGATGAATTAAATAAGAGAGATATAGGAAATAATGGATGATGTCATTCATGCCATGTGGTCTAACCAAAAATAAGTCAAGATGAACTTCGATAAAAGATCTTCATAAAAAATGTTCTAGAAAGGTCATGTAGTCCTCAAATGGGATGAGGACCATGCAAAACTAGGAAAACACTCTAAGTTTGATAGTCTTTGGAGTGGACCATATGTCATCATAGGCTGCAAAGAGAGTAATGATTTTAAGCTTTCCAAATTGAATAGAGATATCCTTTCCATCCCTATCAATGGAAGGTATCTCAAGTTCTAATACTAGTCCCATATCTCACCTCTTGTACATTAGTAGATAGATCTGTTCTTTTCCTCCAAGTGATTTACACATTACTATTATTAGTCATACTTTATTTTTTGTTACTTAATAATTGTTTTCCCTCCCCATGAATCCAATAAATGCTTCCAAAATTTAATCAAAGTCTATTTTTAAATAGTAGTTTTTCATTTTTGAACAACCTTGATCACAGTCTGAGTTCTTTTTCATAGACAAACATGTAACCAACTGAGTCACCAAAATTGTTGGCCATTTTAGACCACATGCCAAGACTCTACTTGCTTTGAATAAGATTAATGAGTCCATTATTGAGTGGATCAAGTGTTTAGAGATGCGATCAACATTACAGTTGTTGGGGATCTAGGTAGGTGTTCATGATGCTTTAATGGTTACAGAAACAAGTCAAGCTTTGCCTATTTACACTATTTCAAATTTTGCCTAAGTTTATACTTAGTATTTTTTTCACTTTCAAATAAGTATGGAATTTGGATTTCCTTTAGAGTAAGGGTTACACCAAAAATGCCATAGAAAAATTATAGGGTTTATTTATTTTAGAAAAATTGTTCCACAACAATTGTCTTGAAGGCACATTTCTTTTGCGAAGAAAGTGTTTCAAAGAAAAAAGTGCTAAGTGTTGGAATTATTTTGAGAATATTTTTTTTAGGATTTTTTCTTAAAGTATCATGAATTATTTTCGACATTTTTTTTGAAATAATTTCCCCAAAGATTTGTTTCTTGGGAAAGGGGTTTTTCCAAAAGTAATGAAGGCATCATTTCCTTCAGGAAAATTATCTAGGATAATTTTCCCAAAGGGTCATTATTTTGTAAGGTGGTATGATACACTTTTAACAAAGGGCTCTTTATTTTTGTAAAGTTACAAAATAGATAATCCAAAGAGTCTTTTCTTAGGAAATATGGAATTTTTACTTTCCCCAAAGGATATCATTTTCAAGCAAGTGCCCTACATAATTTCCTTGAAGGGTAAGTTTCTTGAGAAAATGGTTCATTTTTGAAGGGTAATTTATTTTAAAAAATGGTCTACTTCACTTTTTTGAAGGGATTTTTTTTCTACAAAAGGGGTCCAAAGTAGAGGTATTGAAGGATATATTCCTTGAGAATGTAGACTTTTGAAAGGATAAAGGGTATCTAACATCAACAAAGTGATCTGATTCAGAGGTTCTGAAGGGAACTTTTTTGGAAAAGTGTCATTCCCAAAAGGTTTAGTGCAATTATTCCAAAGGATATTTTCTTTTGGGAAAATTACCAAGGCAAATTTTTGAAGGGTATTTTTTTGAAAAGTTGGTCCTTTAATGAAATCCTAAGGGATACTTTTTCAAGTAAGTGCCCTAGACAGTTTCCTTGAAGGGTACTTTTATTGGCAAAATGGTCTATTGTAAAAGTCTGAAGGGTTAGTTACTTAAGAAGGTATCCTCTAAATTTTCTTTGAAGGATATTTTTGTAGCAAAATGGACCAATCAAAGTTGCCAAAGGACCTTTCTAAGGCACATTTTCCTTCAAGAAAATTGTTTAGGACAATTTTCCTAAAGGCATTATTTCTTTCAAGGATTTTGTTGTAAAGCAAGTTCTAAGACATATTTATATAGACATTTTGTTTGAGATAAAACCTTAAAAATATTTGGTTAAGTAATGGTGAATCAAACATTTCCCTTTGGAAAAAGTGACTGAAACAAAAGCCTAAAAGAGTTGTCCAGAAATAAAATTTGAAGGAAATAAACCAATGGAAATTATAGTGATAGGATCACAAGTATCAAGTTATAGATTTTGAAAAATTGATCTATGTTTAAATTTGATGGTTTTTGGGATGTAAATAATGTTATTTGAAACATTAATTTAAAGACATGAGTAAGATAATCTGATTAAGCTTAAATTTAACATTTGCATGACCGTCATTGATGGTCATGCAAATGTTAAAGGATGTCCCATAGACCATTAATTTTAAAGACCATGGACTAGCCATTGGATTTCAAACAATGGGTCATAGCAAGATCAATGGTCCTTTCTCAATCAAACATCTCAATCTAATGACATGAGAAGGTTCATGGCAGTCAAGAAGCATGTGAGACCAACTAGTGTCACATTCTCAAAGGCTAAAACTAAAGACCAATATGGGGGTGCCAAGTGGCATGATCTCACAAGCTCATAGATAGATCCAATGGCGCATGGAGGTTAAAGGGTCAATGAATCTCAAGGGTGAATATGTGCATAACAAGTGTCAAAGACATGTTCAACTGGTAGAGTATTAACGACTCATGGGCATTTGTGCATAGGTAGATTGATGTAGTGAATTGGTTGATGAGTTAAGGATCTAGATTAAAAATCAACCACCATTGAAAATAAAGGTCAAGATAAAGAGAAGCCAAAATGACTTAGGTAGAGTTCAAAGAGTCAATTTTTGACTAAGGTAAGCAAACATGATGGATCTGAGCTCAAGAATGTTTTAGTTGGAGTTAAGAGCAAATTTTTTGGGATCAAATGGTCCCATTGAAGACTTATAGGACAAACATGTAGACCTCGATGGATGTTACCAAAGCTAGCTATAGGAAAGTGACCTTCCCCCCTAATTATACACACATCAACAAACTAGTCACTAAGTAGTTTGGCACTAGGATAAAATGAAAGAAACTTGCTCTTGTTGATTTTAGCCATCATGAAGTATCATGAAGAAGATATTGTAATGATACAATGGAGTGAAATGAACCTGATTGGTGGAGGTAGTTGCAATGTATTTTCAAATGGATTTTTATTATTTAAACTCCCTCTTTAAGCACCAAAACCCCCTCTCTCTTGTTTCCCTTTTGCTATAAATATAGCCTTCAAGCTATTATTTTTGATCCCTTATGCTCGTATTACTAGACTCTATCAAAATTGTATTTGACACCTCTTATAGTAGTGGATAGAGTATTTTACAGTCATTTGCTAATTTGTATTTAGTGTTCTCTGTTTGTTTAATATGCCATTGTGAATGTTATCTTTGTTTTGAATGCCCAAACTCAGCCTATGTGTTACAAACCTTTTTTATAGGTCATATAACATGTCTCAACATTGATCTCTCAAAGATATAGTGGATAACTAAACTAAAGTGTCTTTAACCAGACCTTAGTTTCATTTCTCCCTATTTTGAGTGAATCAAATAGACCTCTATATGAAATATTGTTGCATATAAGAATAGTGATTATTGTATTATTTTCTTTCATATTTCATTAGTGTGTTAAAGAGTCTAAGTTCAATAGTGGATCTGTTAAATTGTTGGTACATCACCATAGCTTAGAGTAGGTTTCCATTTATGAAAATCTTTATCCCTTTTCACCCTAACCAATTTTAGGTTTTAGAAGCAAAGGTCAAAATGATGAATCAAAGGATCTAGCCTCATTAAATATCTTAGAGGTCTAGTCTAGATATAGGCAACCCAGACTTAGACAATTCCCATGTTAGTTCAGGTATAGGTGTGTCTCATATAAATTTGACCCCTATTATGGTGATATCTAGATAGATAACACCTTCTTCTCAAGTTTGAAACCAATTTTAACTACTCAAATAATCCTTTAGGTGGTTATTTGGGGTTTGATTACATATTAGAGTCTAGAACCTTTCACAAATCACTAGGTACTTCAATGACCTTCATCACAATGTTGAGAGTTTAAGACCTTTCTTTGACCCTATATAACTTTTCAAGATCTCACATCCTCATAAATCTAGCCCTTCTCTCTCATGTCTACTCAAGATGTGGTTGTAGGTGGTGATTGAGATTATTTTGAGTGTTAGGCTTTGAAACTTGGCCTTATTCAACTAGGTAATTGACACCTTGATACACATTTGAACTTAATTAAGGATTATTCACATTCAAATTAGCCTTTTTCAAACTTATTAACATTTTATTCTATTTTAATTGGATGCCTATGTGTATTCATATAAAATGCAAAAAATGGTAACTTGAGCATGGCTAAAACACCCAATCCTTAGGTCCCTCTTGCTTGCTCTCATGACTCTCTTAGGCTTGTTTTCATTAATTTACAATCATTCATGGCCTTTCAGACTTGACCCCAACTAAGCTAGGGCCCTATCTTCATGACTAATCCATCCCCCAAGTCCCATCTATTTAGGACAATAGCACCAAAGCTAGACTATAGCACTAGACCCTAGGGTGTCCCATTTTTAGTGCTCTTGTCCAATCATAATTTGAGCCTAGGTTACCATTTTTCCTTGATTCCTCTTATTCATTATGTTGACCTAGTCTAGTTTCATCTAACCCATGACCAATATATCCCTATAAAAGCCCATTCAAAGATCATTTGGAAAGGGTTGGAAAATATAATTCAATCAAGAAAGAATAAAAGCAAGACCACTCAAGTAATCTTCCCTATTATCTGCATATAACCAGCCTATACACTTTCAAGTCAATTCAAGTCTTTACACCAGTCCATAGTCATCTCAAGCATATTTATTTTTAGCATTTATTTCATTTCATTCACTATTGCACCAAAAAATCTTAAAGGGATAAATATATATGGCTTGATCTCTCTTCAGAGTATTGGTATGTAGGTAGTGTGCCCTCACATAGGGTGTGAAACAAGTCCAATACATCTTACACACACTAACCTTTTTTCCCCATTTGCCAAAATTTTATTTCAATTGAATAAAATATATAAGCACACAAAGAATCAACTCTATATGGATCTCTATTGATAGTAAGGACCTAAAAATTGGTACATAGGCTCACACTGAGCAGGTGAATAAAACCTAAAAGCTTAAATCTTGAGGACAACACCAGGGAGGGAAAATAGTGCCTGAGCCTAGGGTGTCTTGTTATGGTGAACCTATAAAATTATAAAATGAATTCAATCTCCTATTTTTGATAGTGTCCCAACCCTACACACAAATTTGTAGACCCTGTCTTAGTCGAAATAGTTTAGAATAAGCTAAGTTTAAGTTTCTCTCTCTTGCTACTATTTTTAGAAAAGGTCTAATTAAAATCTAATTTCACAAATCAATAGATTTAATTAGAAATATTATTTACTAATTTGTCCCACTCATAATTGTTTATTAAATAGGAATATAACTCCATTATTCCCAAAAATAACAAATCATTTGGTGAACTTGACTTCAAATTTTGCATAAAAACCCTGGAAACCCTAGGGTAAATTCCTAGCTGATTTTTACCATTAATTTTTGAATTTTTTCTTGAATATTAAAATTAGAAATTCCTCTCAAATTTTAAAATTTTGTAGCAAATTTTAAAATAATTTTATTTCAAACCCTAGTTGCATACACTAAGTCTTCGTAAATTTTCTAGTATTAATCCAATAATTTTTTTGATTTTTTATTTGCATATCTAAAATCAAAAATAAAATTCAAATTAACAAATTCAATAGTAATTTCAAAAATAATTTTTTTCAAAACCCTAGTTGCATCAACTAGCACCCATTAATTTTTTGATATTTTTTTTAATTTTTAGATGCATATTAAAATAAAAAAATCACTTCAATTTTTAAAAATTCATAGTAATTTTCTAAACCCTAGTTGCATCTACTAGATACCGTTAAACCAATCACTTTACTATAAAATTTTGAATTTTTTTCTTGCATACTTAACTTAGAAATTCAATAACAATTTAAAAAAGTAATAGTATTTTGTAAAAATAGTTTTGAAAAATCCCTAGTAGCATGTATTAGCTCCTATTTTGCTTCTTGAGATATCACCTTACATGTTTGAGAGATTCATATCCTTTCTATGCATATTAAAGTTCCTTGTTTAGATTATATCATTTTAATATTTTCTACTATTATCCAAGTTGTTTTACTTATTCCACCTAAGTTCCTTGCATTTCTTCCTTCAAGATGAAGTTCAAGACTTAGTGACAATCCTCCTGAATTCACCCAGATTCCTTTAACTCAACCATATACTATGGAAAACAACTAGTTCAGAGTCCAACTATAGATTCTACACAACCAAATTACACCAATTTTAATGAGAATGATTCAAATAATGAGCAATATTAAAATACCAATGATGATGTACACATTGATGCTAATGCTCCACCACTTTGGACTATTGATGCACTTCCACCCATTATTGATAATGAAGTTATACTCAACAAAGATTTGATCCTCCAAAATTTCAGAGAAAGACTCAATGAACAACATTGAGATCATACTCTTATATTACAAAATCTCATGAAAATTAAAAAAACTAAATAACTTGAATTTTCCATTCCTATAGAGCAACCAGTTGCAAATGACACTACGGGGGCAACTATGTCTCACCAACCCCATATAACAACCCAACCTGCTTCTATGCCACCAAATACAACTAATACATCCCTATCTCTTAATGTGGAAACCCTTGTGCAAGAGATAAGATCTCTTAGATCTAAGGTGATACATCTTGAGTAAGGTACCACTAGACCTACGTAGGCTTTGATTCTTTTACTCTTCTACATACACCATTGGCATGTCACATTGCTTATACACCATTTCCACAAGGTTTTTTTCAACCTAAGCTTACTCTTTATGATGGCAAGGGTGGTCTAGAGACACATTTGAGAGATTTTCATGTAGCATGCTTGGATTATGTACCAAATGACTGGATACTTATAAATATATTTCCATAGAGTCTAAAGGATTATGCTTTACAATAGTTCTATAGTCTATCAAATTAGTTGATCAATGCATTCAATCCTTTAGCTGACATGTTCCTAGCACACTTCAGTATCAACATTGGTGATAAGGATTCATATACTCAAATTTCTCAATAGAAACAATGATCAAATGAACATCTCATAGACTATGTTATTTTTTATAAGACCATCTTGGCTACGATGACTAGCCCCATGGTAGATCAAGAGTTATAGGAAAATTTCAAACAAATTGTTCTACCATCTCTTCATGATTCAATCATGTTTAAAAGATTCTCTTCTTTCACTTAATTATGTCACACATTAAAGGAAAGAGTAAACTAATTTCAATGGGAAAACTAAAGTACACTAATACATCAGACACAACTAATAAGAGTAACAAAAAAATACCATATAAGTTTAAGTTTAATGATACTAAAGGGTAGAATCAACTTATAGTTAATGCAATTTTAGAGCCTCCTTAGTGAATAGTCTTGTCAGCACCCCTTGACATACTTTTTCACATCTTCCAGTTCTTCTAGCCAAGGTTTTACAATAGCTTTTAGATTTTAATATCATATCTCTCCCTCTTATTTGGGAATTTGATCTAATGAAGCATCTTCCAAAGGGATATTATAAATAGACATTTTCTGATTACCACAATGCATCAGGCCATATGAAAAATATATGTATCAGTTTAAAGTACAAGATATAAGACCTAATAGATTCAAATGCTATTGATATTAACACTTTAGTGGAGCCTCTACCAACAAAGTAAATAGAAGATAAAGCATTGAAAATCTTCTCAGATCCATTTTCACAACATTCAAAATAGGATATAGAGGACACATCATGGGTTCATCATGCATATATTGCACATCCACCACCAAATGCAAATAGGAAACTTTTAGTTGAGTTACATCCTTTGAGTGACATGATCAGTGTATACAATTATTGAGTTCCAACTAGACCTTCTATCTTCTTCTCAAAACAAGAGATCATCAAGGATGATTTGGATTATCATTCACTCTTTATCAGAGCTCACATTCATAATCAACCTATGCTTATTGGTAATGGTTCTAGTCTTAACATGTGCACCTTGATACTACTACAACATTTGGGTTATTTAGAGCAGGATATCACTATGATAAACATAATTATCAGTGGTTTTAGTGGGCATATATAGAGCTAATTAGGTAGGATCATACTTCCATTATAGGTTAGTCCTACAAATGTAGCCACACCATTCACTATAGTTCCCATTGCAAGAGTTTTTGATATGTTACTTGGTCTACCATGGATTCAAAAACTTAGAGCAGTACCTTCTAAAGTTCAAAGATGCATGAAATTCATTCACATTCATCAAGTTTTTATAGTCAATGGAGTTTAATATGAGTTACCACTCCCCACTTTAGAACCATATACTAGTTTGTAGTCACCAATTTTAGTTTCACCACTAGTTTTAGCTTTGCCACTAGTTTTAGCTTCTCCTCTAGTTTTAGATCCTATTCCACTTTAGATTTAGACATAGTTGAGGCATATATCACTAGTACAGAGGGTTCATACACCTCTATAGCTTTAGGAATCCAAACAACTTCTAGCTACAATATTCACACCTAGATTAGTTTCATTGAGATCTCATGCATCTACACATAGAGCACATGTTTAGAGAGCTTCTCCTACTTCTATATGGGTCCCTAAGAGCCCTACAGTTGTAACCACTTCTTAGAGTTATAGATTGACCCCACAGTCAATTTCTAATTTAGAGATTTTAGAATATTTAAAACATATACAACTTTCAAATCCATAATCTTAGCATTTTCATCATGCTTCATGATCACACACAATTCCAATCCTTGATATATGACACCATAATAGGGAATCTCATATGAGAATCATTAGTTAGTATCATTTCTCCTTAGCATTAATTTTACATAGTTTCTTCTGCATTGATTGTACATAGTTCAAATTTTCCAAAAATATAAAAATAATATAACATTTCAAAATCTGAAAACATTAAAAAATGTCAAAACACCAAAAACATTTCAATTATATGCATCATCCATGTTTTACATTGATAATATCATGTTAGGACTTACATTTTCTATGCTTATTGTTTATTGATTTATCTGCATTACCATGTTTTACTTGATCTTCTTTGAGTGTGTGCAGTTATATCTAGCTCTTTGATTGCTTCACTCTACCCATTGAAGGGGCATCCTACATTTACATTCAAGACACACTTCGATATACATATCCCCTGAGGGAATATTCTACATGACTACATCTAGGTTAAGTCATTCCTACAGTACACACTACAAGTTATTATGCTAATGTACGTTACTTATTTTATTACATAGATTACTATATCAACATTTCACTAGTATCTAGCACTGGTATATCTCTTAGCATATACCTAGTCTTGTAATAAACATGTCTTGTATACTTTCACTCTTGCTTTAATTATTTATATGTGATTTTATCTTTTCAGTTATTACATGCTTTCTATTCTTGCTTAGCATAGTTTGTTGGATTGCATTTTGAGTTCATGATTATCTCCTATATGTGCCTTAGGACATTTACTAGTATCCTTCTATTCATGTGTGTTCCTTAGGACATTTGAAAATATCCTTTGCTTGTACTCATCTATGTGACTATGGCTTCCATGCCAACTTGCTTATTTCAATTGTATGTGTATGTGGCATTTGAACATGCCGTGAATGATTTTTTCCAATTTGAGTGACATGTGCCCATGTCCCTTATTTACTTGGCCCCTTGGCCACCCTTGTATGCATCTTGCTTCTTTCTTGATTGATTTCAATTTCTTGCAATACCATGATCCATATCATGCATTTTTCTTGTTTTTTTGGATGTTATGATGAACACCATTCTCCATCCCTCCAACTAATAAACTAACAATCTAAGAAACCAACAACTAATAAAACTATAACTAAAATTTTTAGTTCTAGTTAAATACATTACACATGCTATTACATTATTACATCTATCTAGGCATATCCCTATTTATCTAACAATCTCTCAAATCAAACCATGCTGTATCTTGAGATATCTTGTTGATTATCATTGCTTTATCATGTATATTTCTAGCTTAACATAATTGTAGGGCTTCTTATTTTGAGGATAGTCATCATAGGGTACCTATTCCTACCCTCAAAAGAGGGGGCAATAAATAGGGGTTTTTCTATAGAGATTAAAGCTCTTATCGATCAAAAAATCTAGTTTTAGAGAAACCAAAACAACAACCAGTCATCAAACCACTTAGAATAAACTAGGTAGGCAATCGATATTTCAGATTAGTGATCAATTTTAGCCCAAGATAGTAGTGTCAAGGTTGGACTATAATGTCAGATACCAGGGTGTCTATTTTTGTCACTCTTGTCTACAAAAAAAAACCAAGATTTATAGAAGTAGGTAGAAAGGTATGTTTAACTATAGTTTTGCACAATCAGATCAATTTAGATCAATAATTTTCAATACAATTTTATTAGAGAATACATACATAGGGGGCATCATGCATGAAATGATTGGTCCTCCTTTCCATTTTTAGATACAATAGTTGGTATAACTTCCAAAAAACAATCCATATTTTAGACATTAGTGATTTGGGGTAGATTGCACATCACTTTTGCTTCTTTTCTTTTAGTTTTTAGCATTACCTTAACATTATTAGTAGTTGTGTTCCTTATTCCATTTGTAGGTGGTTGGCATCATTTTGGAGTGGATTTGATACAAGAATAAACTCCACATTCTCATGTACCCAAGTGGATTCCACATAATCCAAAATTTTAGTTTTGGAGTGGCTTTCATATAATCCCAATCTCCATCTTTTTTGAATTGGCCAACATTGGCCTAGTTTCTATCACATATTTAGCTATCCACACCACATTTTTAGCTTTATAGAACATTCATGGGCTTCAAGATCCATATCATATGACATACTTATTCATATCAGTATTAGTTCTTAGATTCACTTAGTGGGAAAGGATGGAGCCAAAGGGCCGGCCTTTGTATTCTTGAGCCTCCTATTTAGAGGGATTGGAGACATAGTCCAAACATTGACTAACAGATGCATGCTATTATAACTTCACTCAGTAGGTGATAATGGATCCAAAATGCTAGAGTTTGCATTATTGAGCCAATTTATAGGGAATTAAACTCTTAGATCTATTTGTGATATAAATTTTGGTACAACATCATCCAACACATCTAGCATTAGTCAGCCTTACTCAATATCACAACATGGTTTTGTAT
Source organism: Torreya grandis (assembly GCA_037957365.1). Lineage (NCBI taxonomy): Eukaryota > Viridiplantae > Streptophyta > Pinopsida > Cupressales > Taxaceae > Torreya > Torreya grandis. The sequence continues at coordinate 2,978,060 of JARHVA010001550.1, forward strand.
TGGTTCATGTACTCAGTGAGGTGTATTCATTCCTTTATCTTCCTATCTCATACTTAGATTTATACATTCTTTTTTTATATTACATATAATAATAAATAATCTACTTTTTATTTTTCTTTTATAGATTCACACTCACACAACATGCTCTATATGTACTATCCAACATTACTCAGCATCATAAGCTTCATAGGCTTCACCGTTGTAAGTAAGTTTAAGTACACTTTTCATTTTCATTTATCCTAGTATTTCACTTTTATGCATCACTAGAATAAAGTGGGGGAATGTATTCATACAAAATGCAAAAATTGGTAACTTGAGCATGGCTAAAAACACCCCATCCTTAGGTCCCTCTTGCTTGCTCTCATGACCCTCTAAGGCTTATTTTCACTAATTCCTAGTCATTCATGGCCTTTCAAGATTGACACTTGTTGATCCAAGACCCTCTTTATGAATAATCCACCCCCCTATGTCTTAAATAATTAGGACAATAGCACCAAAGTTGGAATATAGTATTGGACCCTAGGGTGTCTCCTTGTTAATGCTCTTATCTAATCACAATCTGAGCCTAGATTACCATTTTTACCTAATTCCTCTTATTCATTGTGTCAACCTAGTTTAGTTTCATCTAACCCATGAATGATAGATCTCTATAAAATTCCATTAAAATATAATTTGGAAAGGGTTGGAAAATATCATTCAAGCAAGCAAGAATACAAGCAAGACCCCTCAAGCAATCTTCCCTATTATCTGCATACAACTAACCTATACACTTTCAAGCCAATTCAAGCCCTTACACTAGTCCGCAATCATCTCAAGAATACCTAGTTTTATAATTTATTTAATTTCATTCACTATTGCACCAAGTAATCTTAAAGGGAGAACTACATATGGCTTGATCCCTCTTCAAAGTAATGATATGTAGGAAGCGTGCCCATACACAGGGTGTGAAGCTCATCTAGTGAATCTTAAACAAACTAAACCCTTTTAACTATTTTCAATAATTTTATTTAAATTACATAGAAGATACAAGAATAGGAAGAATCATGTCTATAATGAGCTCTAAAATTGGTATACAAGCTCACACTAAGCAGGCAAACAAAACCTAGAAAGCTTAAATCCTCAAGAAAACAAAATCAGGGAGGGACTATAACACTAGATCCTAGTGTGTATAGTTTTGACACTCCATTCTAATAAAAAATGAAGTCCAAGATCTTGTTTTTGATAGTTTCCCAGCTCTACACACAAATTTCTAGATCTTATCTCAGTTGGAACAGTCCAAAATAAACTAAGTTTAATTTTCTCTCTCTTATTATTTTTAGAAAATGTCTAATTGCAATCTAATTTCAAAAATCATTATATTTAATTAATAATATTATTTACTAATTTATCCTACTCAGACTTATTTATTAAATAGGAATAAAACTCCATTATTCTCAAAAATAACAAATCACTATGCATGTATGCTTCTTTTGCTCTACCTATAGGTCTATTTGTGTTCTTTACTTATTAAATTTACTTGATCATCCAATGAGTTTATTATGAGATATTATATTCTATATGAACATATCCCCTTTGAATCTCTTGATCTCATACATACATTTTAGATGTCTTCCATGTTGACTTGAATCCTTAAACTATTTAAGTTTTGCCAATTCTACTTGTAGGTAGTGATTGGGTCCTTGAGCATTAGGTTTTAAAAGAAAAACTTTTCCATTAAAATTTAACTCTTAAAAATGTTGAAACGTTGTATTTTAATTATCATTTATGCCTTCAAAAACTGCTTTGATATGCATTTCTAAACATCTATCATGAAATGTAGACTTATAAGTCTGTAGACCTATAGGTCTACATTTTCATGTAGACTTTGATCTATTTTTTGAGTCTAAGATAATTTATTCATTACTAATCACCTTTATTAATTAATTTACGACCATCATTCACCTTTTAATAATGCAATATTATAACCTCATAAACCAATTTTAGAGGCAACTTCAAAACACAGTCCTCAATCATGAAAACATGAGTGTGACTTAGAGGACTAGTACATAATGACTATTCAAGTTAGAGATCCTTGAATGAAATGGGAAGATGTTTTAAAACATTCAAATATACCTTGTATGCACTAGAACCTATCAAATTCTCCAAAAAATTAAAGGAAAACCTATGACGTATCTCACATGGAGGCTCCCCTTATATCCCCTGATGTTCACACATTCCAACATATTAGAAAAAAATGTAAGATGGTTTTTCATATCTATACAAAACATATAAAATAATCCTCATGCTCCAATGAGTTTCAAACTACATGATATTGGTGTAAAACATGAGCATGTGGGGTTACTAGTTATTTTTGATTGGCTATCTTGTTAGTGATGGTTCATATAACTCAATCCCTTAAACCCTAAATTATTTTAATGAATATTAAAAAAATGAAGGGTAATTATTATTCCTAGGAGAATTTAAACCAACTCCTCTATATGTTCATGAAATAAGCATAAACTTCTAGCCTTTTTGGGCTTGTGAAGAGATTGATTGGGTTTCTAACTATTTTAATGCATTTGTTGACCTCTCAACACCTATGAAAGTTTATTTCCAATGTGAATAATTTTAAAATAAACTTTTACACACATTTTCACCTCAAGGTGGATCCTCTTGGCTGTACAAGTGACTTAAAACTACTTTCTTTGGCATAGTTCTCCATCTTTGGATGTTGGTCTATCAATTTATCTAACTCTAACTATTCTCTAACCATATCCTAACACCATACATGTTATAACCTCTCTTTTAATGTTTTTCCTTTTGAAAATTATGTACCATTTTTCAAATTGACTTAGAAATTGACTTAAAGGCCTTGGGGTGCTTGATAAACATGGTGGGAGATTAGTACATGACTAGATGACTTCCAATACATAAATAAACCTCATAAAGTGACCTATCATGATGATATAACCCTAACCACACATGAAAACAACATTATCTCATGAATGACCTTGAATACTATATAAGTACACAAGAGACCAAACCTTAAACAATGATAAACAAGGACTAATTGACTACTTTGAAGACCATGACAAGATCTAGATGAAAATATACAAGCTTGGAGATCCCTATGAAAAAGTTTCAAACTATAGGGGTTGACTCATTTTGACTTGGGTGTCAAAATTGGTCAATAGTTCACAAAGGCATAGTTGATGCATGCAATTCTTAATTAAGGTTTGTAATGAAAACACTAAGTGGGATTTTATTTATTATTTCAAAGTGAATAATTTTAGTGATTAAGAAAAAAAATTAAAAAATAAAAACTCATACCTCATGGGCTTTCATCATCTTCATTATTTTTTAATATATATATATATATATATATATATATATATATTAGAATATGTATACGTTTGAAAAAGGTCTTAGGAAAAGTCATTAAATTTATTAAAGAGGAACCTTTGTGGCATGAGAATAATATGTAGGGAAAGCTGCCTGACTTGTGAGGTTTGATTTAGAGTTGGAAAGAATGTTAATATCTAATAAATGGAACAACAATGATGTGAGAGGAGAGGAATACTCACTTTGAAAGTAATTAGGGTATAATAGACCTATTTAGATAATCAATGTAATGCTGATATAGTTGTTTTATTATTATTATTATTATTATTATTATTATTATTATTATTATTATTATTATTATTATTATTATTATTATTATTATTTTCCAAAATATTTAGTATCTAATTGAAGTCCCTTTGTTATTGTGAAGACATGGTATGCCATTTTATTATAGATACATGTTGTTATACGGATGATTGCTTCATCATGTCAAAATTCAACATCTCAGGTCCTTATATATATATGTATACACACACACACACACACACACACACACACACACACATGTTAGGTTATGGAGCTAAAAGCTTCACCAAGATGCAAACAGGAGGAGTTATGGAGGTTATGGAGGTTGCGAAGAGTTGTAGAATATGTTGCAGGGCAACTGACGTCAGTCTGATCAACCGACATCGGTCAGATAGTAGTGAAGAAGCAACTGACGTCGGTTACAAGTTGGCCGACATCGGTCAGGGAGGAGCCAACGTCGACAACTTGTTCGTGAACATGCAATTTGCATGTGGATTTTGGAGAGTCTATTTTTGGACTGTTAGTTTGCATGTTAAAGGCTAGTTATAGTCTTGAGTTACGTGTCTAATTATTGTAATTAAGATAGTCTAATTATTTTAAGCATGAGATATATATAATAGACTCATAGGCTATATTGTAAATTAGTGCTAGAGAGTAAGAGAGCAAAATAAGCTCCTTCAGAGAGAGGAGAGCAATGGTGTGTTCCTCATAGTGCCATAGTACCAAGTGTGGGTGCTGGTTTGGAGAATTAGAAGGGTTCTTCGTGTATGTATGATCTTGGTCAGTAGGTGTGCATGGCTTCTTTTGGAGATCTACAATGGTGAGTAAGGTCTAGTGATTTGCAGGTAGCAGTAGAGAGTAGGAGATCTACTTGGAGTATGATTGTGTGCTTGGTGTACTGGCAGCGTGTTACTAACTGGTGGAGGTGAATAACAATTTTGTATTTGAGTTGTGTGTTGGGACCAAGAGAGAGGGGGAAGAAGGTCTTAAGGTGTGGCAAGCCTTTGAGGTGGAAGAAGAAGTGGCATCTTTTTTATTGTATTTTCTTCTGAGTGATTATTAATACAATTTTGTATTGTCTCTCATATCCTGTGTTGTTTCATATTTCTAGTTACTTATTCATTCTGGTTAAATTCCATGTTTAGTTGCTAATACAAGAGGTAATCATATTGTTTTTATTGAGGAGCAAGATATTGATAGTTGGTATCAAAGCTTTTGGTTGGGTTGACTAACAAGTGGTTTCAGATCTGGTTAGTGTTTGTTGATTACAGATCACTCTTAGGGGTTTCAGATTGAGTGGGAGTATATCAATGGCAGAAGAAAGTAAGCTACGAATGGAGAAACTGAATAGCACGAATGGTCTGATTGATGGAAAGAAAGAGCAGGGAAAGGAAGATTGTTGGTCGGTAAAAGATCAACATGTAGAAGTGGATGTTGCAGGTGTTGTCACACAGGTTACTCTGGATAAAGTAAAATCTTGGTTTACAGATTCTTTTGCCTCTTTCCATGTAGCCCAAAATAGAGCATCTTTTCATGGGTGTCTTTAGAGACTTTGGAGAGATTTATTTAGGGGTTGGTGAGCCTTGTCAGATTATTGACGAAGGGGAAGTGAAGCTGAAATTGCAGATAGGTAACACACAGGTGTTGAAGAAGGTCATGCAGGTACCAGTCTTGGAGATGAGTCTAATTTCTTTAGAAAAGTTGGGTGATGGGAGATGCACAGTAACTTTCATAGCAGATGCACTTGAATTAGATGGTGGTAAGAAAGTAGGTATCTTTTATCTATCTACTTATATTACTGATTCACCTTTTGTTACAAAGATGTGGCTTTGTAGGCTTGGTCACATATGTAGGAGGGGAATGGATGTTCTTAAGCGGAAGACGGATATCTTTGACAAACTTAAGAACTAGAAAGCCTTGGTGTTCATGGAGGAGATGACAGATAGAGATCAACTGAGGGGACTAAATTATTCTGAGCAGGGCTATGTTGATTTGAACAGGGTTTTGATCCATGGAGAGCTCATGGGTAAAAAGTCATCACTCACAGGCGAACACAAGTATCAACATCAGTCACATAAGAACTGATGTTGGCAACAAGTACACCAATGTCGATCAGGAAATTGATGTCGATAGATAGGGTCAATCGTAGGAAACTGACGTCAGTTAGGTGCAGATTGGGAGATGGCTGAGATCGGTCATTAGAATGGATGTTGGGTAGACAACAAGTTGTCAAGGAGTCTCAAACGCCCATATTGAGGTCAAAAAGGGGTAAGTGAACCTCATATTCATTTTTCACCTTCTTTATATTACTTACTGATAGTCGAGAACTAGGAAGATGTGAAGAGGCAATGCAGGTAGAATCCAAAAATAGTGGGAGCTTGGCATGGATGAGGAGTGTGAGTCCTTGGAGAGGAATCAAATAGGGATTTGTTGGTGGAGTTGTTAGCTGGAAGAAATCACTGATAGAAGAATGGATTCCCAAGTTGAAGAAGAGAGTGGATGTATACGTGAGACGGAAGGCCAAGGTATATGGTCTTGAGGAAGCTGTAGGACAGTGGTACAGGTTTGACAGGTGGATGACAAAGCAGGGCTTTAGTCAATGTCAGTGTAACTATTGTGTTTGTCTTACCAGGTGGATAATGAGTCACGACATTATCTTGTTATTGTATGTGGATGGTATGCTTGGAGCAAGTTCGTACATATAGGGTTTTGCTGAGCTAAAGGTAAGGTTAGTTCAGTGGCATGTCATGAGGAATTTGGAGCAGCAAAATTCTTTGGCATAAGAGACATGGAGATTTTTTGGTCTCCAGTGGGAGTTGATGTGAAGAAGGTGTTGGCAAGGTTCAAGATGCAGGATGCAGAATCGGTAAGCACACCAAGGGCTAGACAGTTCAAGCTTAGCTTAGAACAGGGTTCAAAATCACATAAGGTCTAGTGTAGGCCTAAGTTTTCCCAAGCAGTGGGAGTTGTCAGAGAGTTTAGAGCCAATTTAGGGAAGGAGTATTGGAGGGCAGTTCAGTGGATTCTCAGGTATTTGAGATGGACTAGCAGCAGGTTAACATGTTATGCAGGGTCAAGGTCTTCACTACATGGAGTTGTAGGTTCAGATGTGGCAGGTTACTTGGATGATAGGTGTAGCATCACAAGATGTGTGGTGGTTGGTCTTCAGGGTTGATCTTGAAGAGGGATACAAGCTAGGGAAAAATTAGATGGTGTACACGTATAGGTATAGGTGTAGCTATTTATCTCCAAGTGGGAGATTGTTAGGTTGTGGAGCTAAAAGCTTCACCAAGATGTAAACAGGAGGAGTTACAGAGGTTGTAGAGAGTTGTAGAACATGTTGCAGGGCAACCGACATCGGTCTGATCAACTGATGTTAGTCAGATAGCAGTGAAGAAGCAACTGACATTGGTTACAAGTTGGCCGACATCGGTCAGGGAGGAGTTGATGTTGGCAACCTGTGCATAAACATACAATTTGCATGCAGATTCTGAAGAGTCTATTTTTGGACTGTTAGTTTGCATGTTAAAGGCTAGTTATAGTCTTGAGTTATGTGTCTAATTATTGTAATTAAGATAGTCTAATTATTGTAAGCATGAGATCTATATAATAGACTCATAGGCTGTATTGTAAATCAGTGCTAGAGAGTAAGAGAGCAAAATAAGCTCCTTCAGAGAGAGGAGAGCAATGGTGTGTTCCTCCTAATGCCACAATACCAAGTGTGGGTGCTGGTTTGGAGAATCAGAAGGGTTATTCATGTATGTATGATCTTGGTCAGCAGGTGTGCATGGCTTCTTTTGGAGATCTACAATGGTGAGTAAGGTCTAGTGATTTGCAGGTAGCAGCAGAGAGTAGGAGATCTACTTGGAGTATGATTGTGTGCTTGGTGTACTGGCAGCGTGTTACTGACTGGTGGAGGTGAACAATAATTCTGTATTTGAGTTGTGTGTTGGGACCGAGAGAGAGAGGGAAGAAGGTCTTGAGGTGTGGCAAGCCTTTGAGGTGGAAGAAGAAGTGGCATCTTCTTTATTGTATTTTCTTCTGAGTGATTATTAATACAATTGTGTATTGTCTCTCATATCCTATGTTGTTTCATATTTCTAGTTACTTATTCATTCTGGTTAAATTACGTGTTTAGTTGCTAATACAAGAGGCAATCATATGTGCTCTTATTGAGGAGCAAGATCCTGACAATACACACACACACACACACACACACACACACACACACACACACACACACACACACACACACATATGAAATATTTCATATGCAAAATAATAAAAGTTGATGGGTTTGCACATGGATGAAAATATTAACATGTTAAAAGATAAAAATAAGTCACATGGATGAGTTTTCTTTAGGGAAAACTTGTCTTTAAAGGGAATTAGAAGTGTGAGGCCCAATTTATATGTTATTTATATTTATTCCATATGTATTATACTTGTATTATGTGATTTATCATCATTCATTGATTTTGAGGCATGAGGTGTTGCTGTTATTAATTATTAGTATATGGATTATATCTGATTATATATATGATGTGTGTTTTACCTTATTTTGATTATGTGAATATTAATTATTATAAAATTATAATATTAATTTAGATTGTAATATATGGTAATTAAGCATAAATTTTAATGTAAAGGATTAAAATTGATTTTAAAATTGAATATTTTAAATATAAAAAGTGTAATAGAAGTTAAAGTACATAACTTTACCCTATTCTATGTAGGATTGAGATAGGTGGTAAATGGTAGGGAGGATGATAAGCTAGGCTGTGATTCTCTTAGATTAGGTTATGGATCCCTACCTATGCTCAAATGGTATTATCAACCTTTGGTTGGTACCATTTGGGATGATATGTTTTGAGTTAAATAATTTTGTCTCTATAGATTTTCACCTTTTATTTATTACAAAACTCTACAACTACTTATGATGTGTCCCTATGTACAATATCAAAGTTTGATTGTTGGCACATTACCCAAAAATTTGTCTCCACTTCAAAACCCTAGGTCCACTTTAGTAGTAGTTTATACCTAAAAATAGAGAAAAAGATGAGATGAGTTGTCCCCAACCAGTCCACAATGATTGGTTGAGTGTTGCCTAGATATATAATCCTCCAAGGAGGGAAAACAAGATAAATGTAGTTCTCCCTATTAGGTATGTGCAATTATGATTTTTCAATGTATATAACCTATGATCTATCTTTCAAAACTTGAAAAATGATAACTTTGACTTGAATTCAAGGTGTTTTAGACTTGGCTAAGACTTCCTCCTTGTGATTGATTTGAAAATTGAGAGAAATAAGACAATTCCTTTAAAGGTGCAATAGTGTACATATGTATACTTGATAAATACTAGTTAAATGCTAGATGATTGCTAGATGATATTAAGCCTAGAATTAATTTATATTTATATGCAACTCTTTAGGTAATTTCTCATGCCATTGACATGCTAGGAAAATGCACCACCCCATAGGAATAATTTGATTTTAAAAATTGACCATTGATTAGCAGGAGATAAAACCATCAAATTTAGACATAATTATCTAGATTTTATATTTCAAATTTGAAATTTCCATCTATAGATATAGGAGTATTGATATAATGATATAAAGATTTTTAAATAATATATATAGTTGGTTTGACACAAATTATACATTTCTTATATGTGACCATTGATGTGGGTTTTATGCACACTAGGGAACCTTACAAGGGAGCTTCTAACATTTTAGGACTAGTGAAGAGAGATTCACTCCAAGGCACGAGTTTTAGAGTATTAGATTTTATAATGAACCTATTGGTTGAATAATGGTGATTAGAATAGCTTTACCTCAAATGGTTCAACTATGACATGAATCTAGATATACTTGAGATTGATGGATTTGTGATTAATCTAATTTAAGGTGCGTAAGATTAAAATAAACTTTAAAAAATGAAAGATAGGACATGAAATAAGGTCTATGGATAAACCAAGAAGAAACCTTTCTAAACTAGCTCTTGAACTAAGGGTTAGATAAGTGCTCAGGGGACAATGTTTGTTATAAGATACTATAAGTATACAAACAATCAAACATAGTTAAGAGTCCAAGAGAATAAGAATATGAAAAAATTTAGCATATATATCAAAGGTCACTGTGTTTGTGAGATTATGATTGCACATCTATAAAGGGAGATTATGATTATTATACAAAAGACATTTAAATTAGCACTAACACAATTTAAATAAATGTAATTAGAATAATACTCATGCACAACCAAAATACTAAGATACTAGTTTGATGTAACTTCTTAAAAGATTCATAAGTTTTGGAGAAGAATAATATTTTCACATCAAAACCAATTGAACATCAATCTATAGAATTTCTTATTAATATTAATAACAAAAATTCTCCCCCCTTTAGGATTGGGAGGATATGAATATATATAAGCTTGAGGAGGGGATGCATCATCCTCCAAGTGAAGTCTAAATTTACATTTATAATAATAAAATTATGTGTCAAAATCATGTGGAACATGCATGTACAAAGCTTATACATAAATAAGACCCCTTGACCAAAATACAATATGTATGCCCAATGAATTTAGAAATATCAGCCCAAAATTAATTTAAACATGTAAATATATATACCTGCTTAGTATGGTGTTGATGTGGCACCACTAAAAGAAACAAATGGTTGTGTGATAGCTATATAGATATAGGTAATCATTATATCTCCTTAAGGATCAAAATGGGATTTGTTGAAGTATGTATAACTACATATCCATAAAATTAGGGACCCTATGATGATGTGGTAATACTTATAGTTGACTATCTGTTTGATACCAACCCTAACATTCCCTCTATAGATTTGAGTTTTTCAAATAATGCATGGGTTGTCTCAAACTCTTTATTAATAATATCAAATTGAGTAGGGAAATCTTAAATACTTTCATGGATTCAACCATCAACCTTGTGTGCTCTAATTTTGAGCTCTTAAACTCTGTTCCAAGGGTTTCAAACTTGGTTACTCTATCTTTATAAAAATTAATCAGTTGTAAAATCTCATCATTAGTTTTGTAGATAATTATCTCAACTTCTCTTTGAAGCTGTCTACAACTAATTAAAGGAGTGTCTTTAAATTGGGCTAGTTTACTAACTCTCTAATAGAGGTTATCACATCTGTGACTCTCATATATCTCAAAATTTATAAGGCCTCATTCTCATAGATTGAAAAATATCTTATCAAAGCCTTTATTTGTCTATTCTAGTTAAGGGAACCATCCCTTTTTGTAATTACATAACTTAGGGCCCATGCAACATCTTGGTTAGACATTAGGTTCAAGTAATTAAATATACTACTTCTAGCACACTGAACTAAAAAGGTAAGTTTTTTTTCAAATTATTTCAACTAGTGATAGAATTTAAGCACCTTCACCCTCTCAAATTGAAATTCAATGCTAAAGGATAGAATATTATTCAAACTATTGTAAAACATCGTGGCTACACTCTAGACACTATCTACAATTTTTAAACAACATGGATGATCTATTGTTGCAGTAGCAATTGTTATGCATCCTCCTTACTCCTATACATCTCCTTAATTGCCTATCTAACTAAATCCATAAAAGAGAAAAAATACTTTGTATACTCTATGGGGCCATTTAAATTCTTTTTGGCCTTCTTTTACAAGGAAAATAAGTTTTCTCTTTGTTTAAACTTTATTTATTCCCTTGTACTTGTATTCACTGATTTCTTCTTTCTCACCCTTTAAATTGTACCACTATGTTTATCAAATCAAGTAGAGATTATGGGCAACTCAATGATGACTATGTTTTATCTATCATCATTTCATCCTTATATCTCTTTGATAGATTAGGGAACAATAAGTTCCCCTTCTTATTCTAGATGACTTGGGTCTTTAGAAGTAGAGGGTAGAGTGATCATTAGAGGGAAGTTATTGTTGGAGGTGTTAACACTTATTTGAATAGGGAATTGGAAGGGTGACTGATTAAATTTTTACCATCTTGATGTTTCCCTCTAAGGGGTGAATTTATCCACATATTTAGTAAAGATTAGAGTTTTCATAATTATAATTATGGCTGACTATATAGGTGAAAATTATGGTAATTATAGCTCTAACAGAGATAAATATTTTGGAGGAACTAGTGGCCCTTGTGGATCAAAAATAGAAATTTAAAATAAAACTTTAAAATAAACTCTTTTCTTTAGAGTCATTATTTGGGTTAATGTTGAAAGAATAGAAGAATTAAATGAACTAGAAGATGGTGGCCTTGGAAGGGTAGGTATAAAATCTATAGATTGAATATATACAAAAGTAATGGAATAAGTAAAAGAATAAACTACCTTATTAATATTGTCTTTCCTTTTTAGTGAGGATATGCTGGTCTAGTGTCCCAACTATAGTTTCTTCTTCTTGTAATCTTCTTAGGCTCATTGATTAGGCCTTTTTTAGCTGTGCCTCTTCTATTTCATCTTGGGTTCTTTCCTTAATTAACCTTAGTTTTGATCTCATAATTTCTTGTACATTCCCTTCCTCCTCATCCATAGGATAATCAAATAGTTAATATCACATGTTCATGCTCTTATTCCTCTGCTTCTTGATCAAGGGATCCTCTTGGAGTAGTACGAACTAATGATGGTCTTTCCTTTAGCTAGTGGAATTTTAAGGAGGTAGGGAGGACTCTATATTTCCTTTGGTAGATGATTATGGGGGGAATAAGAGGCAAGGGAGAAGGTGAAACTAGTGAATGAACCATAGTATTAGGGACTACCACTGTAGGTGGTAGTGAAGGAATGGAAAGTGGCACAACAATGGTGGAGGGAAGAATGGATGGAGAGGGGATTGGTATAATAGAGATTATTTGAGGAGATAACACCTCACTAATGGTGATGGAAGGAGATGGACCATTGAGGTGGTTGAGGGGATGAAGGAGTGGATGGGAGAGATGAGAAGGAAGTTTTCAAAAACTCGAAGAGACTTACCTATGTAGGTATTATAAATGGAAGGAGATGTGTCAAAATTAATGTACTCTTTTATCTATCTTGAGGAAGTGAAATCCTCTCAACTACAGTGGTTATTCCCATGATAATAGTATTTGAATGGGTAGAGGGTAGATGAGGACTAGGAAGATATCTGAGAATTTTCTAATCTAGAGGTTTTCCTCCCTTTGATCATTGGATTATCCCTCTTAGTAATTGGTATATTCTTATATAGGAGAGGGAGGTTGGTCCTATTTCTATGTTGGATGCCATTGATGTCTCCAAAATTGTTCTACCTTCCTTACCATTTCATTTTCCTAATCTTTGGTAATGTTTAGGTCATATTAAATGGCCTGGGCAATAATTATTGACATTTGATTATCCCTCATATGGGTCCAAACTTAAGAATCATATGATGTATTCATAATAGCTTCATATTCATACTCTTGGTGACCATATATAATGGTCAACCCCTTATTCTCCTTGAATATTTAAAGATAGTTTTTGATTTTTTCTTTGGGGTCCCATTCCCTAAATTGGGCCACCTTTAGATTGTAATGGGATCTTACTTTTCCCATTTGGTTAAAATGTGCCCTTATCACAAACTGAAGCTCCCTGATGCTTAGAGGGGTATTATAGTAATAATATTGATATTTGAGGCCCAAATCCTCATCTAAAATATTTTATAATTGGTGGGAAATCTCTTGTTTAGCCACCTTGTCTAGGACATGGTGTGGTAAAAATAGATGGGGTGTCCTTATCCCTTCAATTCTTATTATGGTACAATCTAGATAGTATAAGAAATCTCCCATCTTGGTTATGCTTCTTTTCAAATTCTTAGATATTCTAAGCATTTGGGTACAATGAATGGCTTGGTAACTTGCGGATAAATTTCCTCATAGATTATTGTAATCTCATTAAAAAATCTATAGATAAACATGAAATAGTAATCCTTATAGATTATATTATCCACATATTCTATAGATGGATACCAAAGTTCTCCATGGGCTATGTGGACCATCTTGATGATTATGTCCAATAAATATGACATTATATAAATTTTTTCATCAACTAACCTTTATTCATGTTTGAACATCTATTCCTTCAATCTGACACTAGTAATCTCTCTTACAACAATAATTTTGTCAAAAGTTAGGATAATGTTTAGCAATGGAATCCATTCTATCTGTATAATAAAATCATATAATTTATTTAGAAGGGCCATGGCTATTCTAATACCAGACCTAAATTTGATAATAATATTGGTGGAAATGCCTCCCTTAGGTTTCAATATTTGGCCTTTTATTAGACACTACTTTAATTTTCTCTCTACAGTGTTGTGCTTGAGCCATATGTTGGACGATACTTGGTTATAGGAAACCTCAAGCCCTAGAAACCTAAGGTACCTCTAAAATAACTTTTTAAAAAAATATGAAATTGCATTTTATCTTTTCAAAGATGTATATAATTTCCATAATAAGAACCATTGAATAAAAAATCATGAAGAAAATTGATACAGGTTATTACATTTGGTTTTGATGTTGCTTGATGGAGGCCCATAGTTTATATTGACATCAAGTCATAAATGTATTATTTATCCTCTTGAGATAGAAAATCTTGTAAAGAGTATAACACTATTGATTATAATACCTTTAAGTTTGATAAATAGTATGGAGAATTGAAATCTATGATACTTTTGTCAAATATAATATTTGCATATTTGGTGTTTCTAGGAATGGAATATGTTGGAGCCTAGATATTTGGTGGTATTGGAGATGCCATTTAAGTAATCTAGGACAACATATTCCTTGTGTAATTTTTTTGAATGCTATTGTATGTTTTTTGAAAAAAATATAGGGCTTTTGGTTGTTTGATAGCTCAGGATTACAATGTTTGATTAATGGTGAGGTGACTTATCTTTGCTTAGATTTTGCATATATTGTTAAATCCCATGCCTTAAATGCATAATTCATACAACATCAATGTGAATAATAGTTCATACAACATAAATGTAAATAATAATTCATACAACATCAATTTGAATAGCTAATTTTTATTTTGTTCCATTTGGATTTAAATTTGCCACTCAACTTTGGCAGGTTTTTTTGTTTTCCAAATGATAACTTTTCATCCATTCATGTGTGTCTAGTCATATACTTTAAGACATGTGTCAGTCTCTCACTTACCATATTTATTTATTTATTTATTTAACTCGTTTATGTATACTCTAGCCATGTATCTCTTATATTATGACACTTGTTTGTTTTTATTTCATCCTAGTCTTCAAACTTATGATATTGATTCATATACTCTAGGCCTATGAGTTAATAAAATTAATCCATGTGAAACTATCTTAGGGTTGTAATAACTAAGATACTTGGGGCCATGGCTATTAAGACTTTGAACTATGTATTTTCTCTAAGAGAGATTTGGGTACCAGGATGTTGATGTGTGACATCATCTCAGGGCCATGGAGATTTAGATACTTGAGACCATGGGGTCATGGGGCCATTAAATTGATATTTCCCCTTTGAAGCTTTGGGTTAATGGAATTATGCAAACTATAAAACCCTCATATCTTAAAACCTCAGGGTAATTAGATAATGTAGTCATTGGAACATTAGGATTTGTTTTAACCTTTTAGGTTTTAGATTCATAGAATTGTGCCAACTATTGAGCCTTCAAATCTTGGAATGTTGGGGAAATTATACTTTGGGGCCATGGGGCCATTAAGATTTGTTTTAACCTTCCATTTTTTGAGTTCACAAAATTATAACATGTGGCATGGTCTCAGAGCCCTAAGAACATAAAGGATTTATAATTTTTGTGAAGTGAACTTCATCCTAGTTAATATGGTCTTGACACATAGATAGTCTATAGTAACTTAATTATCAATAAGGTACAAATTTTTTGGTAAACTATGGTACACTCTAAGCAATGTGATAATGATATTTGTCCTAAAAATTTGAAATACCTAAGAATTTTTGTTAAGGTAGAAGGGTTTCAAGTAAGGTGATAGTGCCACTTGTACTGATCTTAGAGTTGAATAAACTCCATACAACATAATGAAGGTGGGGCTTAGACATAGATAATTCATTAGTCTTTGTGAATAGTCCTTAAAACATACAAAAATCAAAGAGACATTGGGATGTGATATGTTATATCTATTAGTCCAAAAAACAAAATGTCGGTTTCCAATTGAAAAATATGAAAATCTAAGGTTTAGAATAAATCAGAATTGATACCCAAAATCTAATTTTCATATTTTAAAATTTTATAAATTTAAGCATATAAGGACAATATTAACGTTTTGCATATTAAAAATAAGATCAAGGATATCTAAGGTTTATTATACATTGAATAAATATATTCAAACAAGTGTGGATTCTCATTTGAATTCATAAAATGGGTGTGTGTGTGTGTGTGTGTGTGTGTGTGTGTGTGTGTGTGTGTGTGTTAGAGCACAAAAAATGGTGACTCAATGGGGAAATATTCCTAAGTATTTGAGAACCCAAGATTTTAGTAATGCATCATAATAGAATTTTAGATCTAATAAGTAAAAAATGAGTAAACCAATACCTAGGAAAAGACTCCTCCTTCCCCATGAAACATACTAACCCTTTTAATCTCTGAGATCTTTGTGTGATTTTGTAAGATTCATTTTCTCCTTGTTATGAGAGTTTTAACAAAGTCCTAGATAAACAATATAGGTTTCATTTTGACTTCAACTATTATAAACAAATAGTAAGGGAAGTGTGGGCATTACTTCTATGTTAGCCAAACATCCATATCTATGAAAAATCTACCTCTGATTCCACTCTAAGCCTTGTTTTATTTCCAATTAGGCATCCATAGCCTCGGTAGGTATTACTCAAATCACCCTTTTTCCATAGGTTTGCATAATGTTTTTGTTAAAACATAGATAAAGGAAGGGTTGGGAATGATCATTAGATAGGTGTATGTATAATAAGAACATATTTTAATCAATATGTCCCTACTAGTGTGTACCCATTTATATGTTTAGTATCTCTCATCTAAATTTTAGTATGCAATAGTGTAACTGATCTTTTTCAAATAAGAAGTCTTTCTAAAGTTTACATGAGTATATCAGAGTAAATCCCAAAGGTCTAGAAAACTCACTCATTCTAAGTAGAACCTAATTCAATCATAATATATACCTTAATCCCAAAAATGTAAGAACTACTAGAATAAATCCTTGTGAATACCAATTATGCTTCCATTTATTTTGTTCCTTTATTTTTGACAAGTCTTTTGTAATTATAGCATAGGAAATTAGTTGGTTTATTCTATAATTTTGAGTTAACTAATCTAAAATTCATAAAAACTAATCCACCCCCACCCCAAAAAAATTCAAATAGTAGGAAACACTAATCTAGAAAAATAGGAAACATTAACCTAGAAATCATGAAATCTATTCTAGAAAGTAGGAAATTTGCTCTACTCCTACATTTATATTTCCACTTACAATCATTCAAAAGCATCTATATTTGGATCAGCCATGAAATAATGTTTCAAAAATTATTTATTGATTGTATAGATGAGGTAATTATCTTAGAGGTCATTCAAGTAGAAGACATTGTTACCTAGTATCATAGATATTTGATATGGACCAATCCATAAAGAATTAAACTTATCATGTTGTCATATATTCTCATGTGCTTTATCCCAAAAAGCACTAGGTCTAAAATTATGAAAGTTTTGATCTTGGATCTTTTTTCAAACCATATTTTGAAATTATCTCTATGTTTGTTGAAGCTATGAAGTGCTTCAGTTCATGCATCTTCCATTTAGACTATATCCAATAATCTGGACTAGATTCTTTCATTTTTCCCTATGTATTCTTACATGAATTAGTAATTTGGTATTTTAAGAGTGATGGGAAAAACTAGATAATATACATACACTAACAAAAAAGGTGAAGCCTTGAGGGCTTTCTTGTGTCTTTTTCTGTCTACCCATAGTACATATTTTAGTAACATGTGTCATTCTCTTATTTTTATTATGCTAAATTCTCAATGGAATCCATTAAATTATTATTTATATATTTGGTGAATCTATTCCATTGTGGATAATAATTTAAAGAGAATTGATGATGATTTGATTGTTATAGGCCCACTTAATAAATTTAGTAGATTGGAAAGTTGGACCATATCACATACTAAAGAAATTGGGGTGTCAAAACCTAGTTAATATGTTCTCTTCCAAATTTGTTTATAACATCTAGTGCTCTAAAATTATTAGTGTTTATAAATTCTATCCATATGATGTAATAATAAGTAGCTATTAAGACAAATTTAAGGTGTGCCGAAAAATTTGGTTTTATAAACCCAATGAAGTCAAGACCCCATTGAGCAAAAGAGCATCCTTCAATGATTAGTTGTAAAGGCACGACAAATTTTAATTCCCTCTTTCCAAACACTTGACATTCATGGTAGGTCCTAACATAGTTATGGGAATATTTGAATATTTTAGGCAAGTATTATCCCATTCTCAATATTTTATGAACCATTGCATTGCCTAAGGGATACCCACTACATATCCTATGATATAGATTATCTAAGATATCCACAAATTCTTATTTTGAAACACACCTTAAATATATGCCTTCATATTTATTTTCGTATATGACTCTTTTTTATCATATAATGGGATAAGTTGAGCCTAAGGGCTCATCTATACTCTCTATTTAGCTCAGGGAGACATGTACTTATGAGTAATTAGTGGATTATTTCAGTATATAATTCACCACTAGCTTCCTAAGTCTCATTTTTTTATTCAATATAAATACGTAGATGAGTCTCAATAATGATTTGGATGATTCCTTGGCCTCTCACCATCTTGGTTGATCTAATCTCAAAATCAAACTCCTATTATTTTTCCATTCACTTGCCTCTTCTTCTGCCCAATTTATTCTAGCTGAGTGTGAACTTGACAACTGTGTCAGTGACAATTGCATGTCTTGTTCCTTAGAATATAATACTTGAACTTATTCATAACTTTAATCAATACATGTATCTATTTATTTATCATTGAATATTTCAACTCTACATCTTTCAAGTTGGTACTCATGAAGGAAATTAGATGTTAATTTTTATCTACATTTTATGTGAGTATAATTTATATAGTATTTTCTAAGGCAAATGAATAAATCTAAAAATATTTATTAAAATTTAGGCTGATCAAAACTAGAGCTTGAACAATGATAATTTTAATGTCTTGTAATTTTGTTTTATTTTCTATTATTCATTCTATTTTAGTGTCTTGCTTCAACATGACATTTAATGGCTTGATAATCTTTGTAAATCCAAAAATTCATTTTCTTACAAAGTTTATCTTACCAAATAAAGACTTCAACTCTTTCTTGTTGTTAGGATATGTTATCTTTGAAATGAAATATATTCATTTTAGCTTAATGGATATACCATCCTTAGTGATGACACGGCCCAACAACTTTTCTTTAGTGAATCCAAAGATGATCTTCTCTAGATTGAGTGATACTCCATATCTTTTACACCTACCAAATAATCTTTGTAGATGGATTCCATGATCAAGCCTATATTTTGAAAACACTTTTAGCTCATCCATATCAATGATGATGTATTTTATAAGTCCTTAAAAGGAAAAATCCATAGCTCATTTTAAGGTTACTCCTACATTGATTAGGCCAAAATGGATCTTTTTATATGTAAAAGTTTTCCATTTGGTTATAAAGGCAATATTCATTATATCTTCTTCTTTTATTAGCACTTAATTATAGACCAACAATCCATCCAAGAAGGACATCATCTCAAATTTACTAACCATTATAATTGCCTCATCTAGGGAGGGTAATAGATATCTATCTTTTTTGGATGATTGGTTCAATTTTTTAAAGTTAACATAGACCCTGATTTCCCTGTTATTCTTCCTAATTGGCACTAGGTTGGCTATCGAGGTACAGTGACTAATTAGAAAGACAATCTTAGTATCTAATATATTTATACTTATATTTGGATAAGAAGTTCCATAATTGGATTTAATAGCCTCTATATCTACTTGAAGGGCTTACATTCTCAATTTAGTGGGATGGTACGTGTGATGAGCCTAGGGTGAAAGAAATTTAGATCATTATATGTCTAGGTGATCACATATTTGTATTCTATTAGAAGACCCTTCAAATTTTGTTTCTCACATCTAATGAAAATGAGGTTAATGTTTACATATTGGGGATGCTAGTCAGTACCTATATTCTCCTTAACAAAATTAGATTTAGTTGCTTTGAAATGTTTCTAATTCTAGGCTTACAAATATACATTGAAATATTTCTCTAGGGAGACCATCCCCATGGGGATGTAGTTCTATTTTAACTATAATACACCATATTCTCTAAGATATTCTATGCTCATAGGTTCAACATCCTTTTTATCTATTACCTAAGATTCAAAATCTCCATAAATATTCATAATGTGTATAAGTTTTTGGTCATCCTTGAATACCTATAAGTTATCCACATTATCTAGGATAGAGAGGAAAATAACCAACTCCATAGATAATTTTTGCATTTCAAATTTTTAGAGTGGCACTAGATTGGTAGTTAAAGTTGCTAGTGAATATTCCATATGGTTTATTTTCCTTGGGATGACCCTAATATTAAATGCTTTAAAGGATTCAATAAATTCCCATGCTTGGTGCTTTTATTTATTTAATTGAGTCTACATTGATATTTATTTCTTATTTAGTTAATAATTAGATCTGAATCACTACATATTTACAACTTCTTGACATTATGCTTTAGTGAAAACTACATACCTAATATTAGAGATTCATACTCAACTTGATTATTGGTGTAATGGAATTTCAACCTATAGACAACTAGATATCACTTCCCATCTAGATTGATCAAATTTATGCCAACACCTTAACCTTGTTTTGATCTTGCTCTATCAAAATTTAGAGTTCATAATTGAGAAAGACCTTCAAATTATTGTTCTTGATGTTCTTATTTGGTAGTTAAAGTGTAAACACATGCATGTGAGGCTACAAAATTAACATTTTCATTCTTAACATTGTACTCTATGATTACATACTTCATATTTGGTTCTCAATCTACTCATACATAGTTAGCTACTCCGTTCCAAGGTATCCACATGTGTGAGAAATTTGTAACTACGTACCCATTTAGTGTCTTTGACCAATCATGACTCAATAATAAGCCATAAACTTCTAGAATGTCAATGACCAAGATATATATGCACTATTATACACGTCTTAGATTTAAGATGGATGTGTATGTTTGTCATCTCTCCAACACATGGGATATAAAATTTATCTAGTTATAAGAACACTCTTTTTGACTTATTTGGGGTCAAACCCAATTTATTGCATACAAATTTAGGTCTCACATTAGCTAAGAGACCTGAATTAACCAAATAATTTGCATGTTCTTCTCAAATTTTTTGATGGTTAATAGAAAATGTGGTACCTTAGGATTTTACTTATAAATAACCTTGTTTGTATGCACCACTTTTGATTTGTCAATATATGATCTTCCAGTCAATTTTTTGAGTAGAAACTCTCTTTGTTTAATGATTTGGGATAGTTCATGAAGACTGATGTTATCCTTGATCTTCTTCATGTCTTTAACTTACTATGTGGCTCTACATTTTAAAATTGATCATTCCCTTTTGGAGGGGTAGATTGTTGTTGGTCTTAGGATTTAGAGGAGTAGTAGCACTATTATTCATGGGTGTGGAATTATTAGTAGACTACTTGTTCCTCAAATCATAATTTTTCCTCTAGAACTACTAGAAAGCATAGATCTAATCTATCTTATCCTCATATTCATTATCATTTTCCACTAGGAATGAGAAGTCATGTCTTAATGACCATGGCTATGCTGAGAGGAACTAGAGTATTAGAGGAAAATGGCTCTAGATGTCTTGTAAAACCTTTATTTCTATCCATTTCCTTATAAAAGATATCAAAGATAGTGAATTATTATATACAATTTAGTTCAATGTGTAGTGCTATGTTGTGGACTCAACACTAGTTAGGGAGGACTACTTCCAAGATGTTTATCTCTAACATCTTGTTAGGTGGCTACTGCTCTATATTGTTTCTAGGTCTATTGAAAGGCCTATTTTACCTATGAAATGCAAAGTTTTGATTATAATTATGTCCTATGGTGTCTCCCATTTGATTTTTCATGCTCAAGAATTCATTACTTGGTTTTTTCACCATTTAATGTATGACATCTAATTATGCTTTTGTAGAGTTAGTAGCAATACCTTTTGTAGTAGAAATATTGGCTGGTACAAAGATTGGTTCTAATTTTGATGGTTGATGTAGACACATGATTATTTAAGAAGCTAAGATGTTGGTTATGTGGAGCATGGGTTGAGGTCAATTAGGTGTACACCTAGTTCTGATTCAGAGCCATAACATTCTGATTAGCATTTGGAATTAGGTTGAGGGCTAAAAAATTAGGATCAATATAAAGTGGAGACAAATCTTATGATTGAGGATTTATTTATCTATTAATGTTAATAGTTTCAACATAATATAGTGATAATGAGGTAATGTTGGGTTCTCTATGGAGAAAGACAACAATCATAGGGTCTAGGTCATTCTTATACATTTCAAAGGCTAAAACCTCAATAGGTCTATAAGTAGCTTCAAGTTAGCTGTATAATTTTTGAAATATTGCATTAAAAACTTGAACTGGTTCATTCAATTTTCTTGGCATACTTGAAAAGTGTAGGTATATGATTATTTGACTAGTGACTTGTCCAAATTGTGGCAAAAAGGTGATTTGGAATTGATTCCATAATGTGATCTAATCTTTTGGAATATTTAGGAACCAATCATAACATATTGTAAGGTAAAGGGAAAGAGTGTACATGATACATATTTATGGACTATCTTTAGTATTTATAAATCCATCTTGAAAACATTTATGTGTTCTTTCATAGTTCTACCTCTTGAAAGAGATAAGGTACTTCTTAGGGGTTTTAGGTAGATCATACACATATCTAGGGACAATAATAACCAAACTAGTTAGCCGATGTCGGGCCATTGGGTGTAAAGGAAGATGTGGTCATCTATTTAGGGAATATGATTAGGAATGGGGTCCTCTCAAAACACCTTTGTCTGACATAACTTTTCCATGGATTTACAAAAGTGGTTATAGGAATGTTAACCTTCTGGGTATATTTAGTGCAACTCAAGTGATCTCTTTTAAGTAAATAAAAGGGTTCCCTCCTTATATCTATATATAAATATATATTGATGTGGATTTTATGCATACAATGTAAATTTATGAGGTATCCTCTAAAATTTTATGATCAATGAAGAGATTTTCACTTCAAGGCATGAGTTCCAAGGTATTGGATTTTGTGAACAACCTATTGGTAGAATAATAATGAGAAGACTAGTTGTTTACCTCAGATGTTTTAGATATGATATGAGTCTAAATATTCTTGAGATGTATGGATTGGTTATGAATATAACCTAAGGTGGGTATGATTAAAAAAAACTAAAAAAATAAGTAAAGGTAGGCAAGAAAGGTGGTTTATGGATCAAACAAAATGAAACCTTTTTAAACTAGCTCTTGAACAGAGGTTTGGACAAGCACTTAGGCAATAATGTTTGTTGTAAGCTACCATAATTATACCAACAATCAAACACATGTAAGAGTTTAAGGGAACAAAAAATAAATTTAAATTTAACATATATAATCAAAGGTTAATGTGTTTTTGAGATTAAAATTGCACATCTACAAAGGGATATTATGATTATTACATAAAGGAAATTCAAATTAGCAATAACATAATTAAAATAACTATATTTAAATAAATACTTATGCACAACCAAAATACTAAAATACCAATTTGATAAAACTTATTTAAATATTCACAAATATTAGAGAAGAATAAGTTTTGCACATCAAAATCAATTATATAATAATCCATATAATTTATTATTAATCCTAATAGCTAAAATTATCATACCTTTGGGATTGGGAGGATACAAATATATATAGGCTTGGGGAGGGAATGAGTCATCCTCCAAATCAAATCTAAATTTACATCTCTAATAATAGAATTATGTGTCAAAATGATGTGAAGCATGCATGTACCAAGTGTATACATAAATAATATCCCTCAAATAAAATAAATCACACATACATACATACATACATACATACATACGTACATACATATCCTATAAATTTGAAACTATCAGTCTCAACTTAATTTTAACATATAAATATATATGCATAGGGTGGTGCTGATATGGCACTACTAAAAGAAAAAAAAAAAAAGGTTACATGATAATTTTAGAGATAAAAGTAACCACTTTATCCCCTTGAGGGATTAAAATTGGCCTTATTAAAGTATGCATTACTACATATATATAAAATTAGGGACCCTATGATGACATGGCAATAATTATAGCTGATTGCATGCTTAATATCTATCCCAATGTTTCCTCTGTGGCTCGAAGTTTTTAAAATAATGCATGTGATATCTCAAACTCTTTATTATTAATATCAAAATTGAGTAGGGTAGACTTAAATAATTTGATATAATTGACCAACAACTTGTGTGCTCTACTTCTAATCTCTTAAACTCTGCTCTAAGGGCTTCAAACTTGGTTAATCTATCTTTAGTAAAATTAATCAACTACAAAATATCATTATTAATTTTATAGATAGTTCCCTTAACTTCTTCTTTGAAGCTATCTATTATCTTCAAAATTGGGCCTATTTACTAATTCTTTAGTAGAGGTTTTCACATAACTTAAAATTACACAATTTAAGGCCCATGCAATATCTTGGATGTACATCGGGTTTAGGTGATTAGATGCACTACTTATAACACATGAAACCAAATAGGTAAGCCTTTTTTCAAATTATTTAATTGATGCTAGAGTTCAAGCACCTTCACCCTCTCAAGTTGACTTTCACCCCTAGAGGTTCGAATATTATTCAAAATGTTGTATAGCCTTATAGCTACACTCTTGACAATATCTATAATTTTTAGAGGAGCATGGATGAATTGTCCCTATAGTATATGCTATTGTGACTCCTCCTTGATTATATATAATGCCTCCATAACTTCTATAATTTAATCCACAAAAGAGGAAAAAAATTATATACTCTATAGGGTCATTTGAATTCTTTTTGGACTTCTTTACCAAGGGAAATAAGTTATATTTTTATTAAAACTCTATCTCTTCCTGTGTACTTGTATTCATTTCTTTCCTCTTTCTAACCTTTTGAATTTCACCTCTCTATTTATCAAATTGGGTAGAGACTATGGGTAGCCTAATGATGATCAAGTTTTATATATATCCTTTTAGAATTGTATTTCTTTGAACCATTAGAGATAAATGAGTTTCCCTTCTTCTAGTTAACTTGGGTCTTCAAAGGTAGAGGTTGGAGGGATCATTAGAGGGGTTGTTATTTATAGAGGTGTTCATGAAGCACTTATTTGAATAGGTAAATAGAAGGGTGGCTAAATAACCCTTTGCCATCATGATGTTCCCCTTTGAGGAGTGACTTTAGCCACATATTTAGTCAATCCTATACTTTTCACAACTATCATTATGTCTAACTATATAGGTGCAGATTATTGTAATTATATCTATAATTAAACTAAATATTTTTGGGGAACTGGTAGCCCTTATAGATCAAAAATAATAATTTAAACTAAATTATCAAAATAGACTCTTTTCTTTGGAGCCATTATATGGGTTGATATTGAAATAATATAAGAATTAATTGAACTAGAAGATGGTGGACCTAGAAGGGTAGGTGGAAAATCTACAACTTGAGTATCTAAAAAAATAATGGAAGAAGTAAGAGAAGAAACTACCTTATTCTATCTTTCCTCTTCAGCTAGGATCTACTTGTCTAGTTCCTTGACTATAATTTCTTCTTCTTGTAAGATTCCCAGGATCATTACTTTGGCATTTTCTAGTTGTGCCTCCTCTTTTATTTCATCTTTCATTACTTCCTCACTTAACCTTGGTATTGGTCCCATAATTACTTTTGAATTACATTCCTCCTCATGCATAGGATAATTTATTAATGATATCATGTGTCCATTCTCTTCTTCCTTTGCTTCTTGATGAATGGATCCTCCTAGAGTAACAATACCTAATGATGGTCTTTCTTATAACTATTATACTTTGAAGGAAGTAGGGAGGACTCTAGATTTAATTTAGTATGTGACTATGGGGGGAATAAGAGGAAAGTGAGAAGGTGAAACTAGTGAAGGAACTGCAATAGTAGGGACTACCACTATATGTGGTGGTGAAGGAATGGAAAGTGACATAATAATGGTGGATGGAAGAATTGATAAATAGGATATTGGTATATTAAGGAGTACTTGAGGATATATCCCCTCATTGGTGGTGATAGATGGAGATGGACCTTGTTGAGGTAATGGAAGGGATAGAGGAATAAATGGGAGAGATGAGAAGGAAGCTTGCATAAAGTCTATGAGACTTACATGTGTAGGTTCGTATGTGGAGGGAGAGGTGACAAAGATAATGTACACTTTTTTCAATTTTGAGGAGGTACAATCCTCTCAACTATAGTGGTTATACCCATGATAATTTTAGTTGAATGGGTAGAGGGAAAATGAGGACTAGGAAGCCTATGAGAATTTTTATAATATGGAAATTTTCCTCCCTTTGACCATTAAAATATCCCTATTTTAGAGTGGTCTCTCATTTTATAGGAGAGGAAGACTAGTCCTATTTCTATGTTGGAGGACACTGATGACTCCAATATTATTCTACCTAACTTACCATGTCATTTGCCTACTCTCTGGTAATGTCTAGGGAAACAATCATTGACATTTTATTATCCCTCATATGGGTATAAAATTTTCAATCATTTGATGTATTCATAAATATAACATCATGTTCATACTCTTGGTGACCATATCTAATGGTGATCCCCTTATTCTCCTTGAGAAGTTGAATATAGTTTATGATTTTTAGTTTGGGGTCCCATTACCTAAATTGGACCCCCTTTGAATTGTAATAGGATCTTATTTTCCCCATGTAGTTTAAATGTGTCCTTACCACAAACTAAATCTACCTGATGCTTATCTACACTATTTTATAATTGGTGGGAAATATCTTGTTCAACCACCTTGTCTAGGATTTGGTGTGGTGAAAAATGATGGGTGCCTTTATCCCTTAAATTATTATTATGTTACACCCTATGTATTACCAATAATCCCTCATCTTGGCTATGTTTCTTTTTAAATTCTTATATATTATGGGCATGTGATTGACATGAATGGATTTGTAGACTTGCGGATAAATTTTATCAAAAATTATTATAATTTCATTCCTAAATATATATAAAAAAATAAATAATAATCCTCATAGATCCTATTATCCACATATTCTGGACATGGATGACATAGTTTTCCATGGGATCTATAGACCATCCTAATGACTACATCTAATAAATATGACATCATACAAAAATTACCATTAACTGGACTTTGTTCATATTTAAACATCTTTGCCTTCAATATGACACTAATAATCTCTCCTAGGGTAATAATTTTGTCAGAAATTAGGATAATGTCGAGAAATGAGACCCATTCCACATGTACATAAGTAATGCTAGAAGAAATATACAATTTATTTAAAAGGGCCATGGATATTTTATTAATAGGCTTAAATTTGATAATATTATTGGAGGAAATATTTCATTTGGGGTTTAATCTCTAGCCTTTCACTAGAAACTACTTTAATTTTCCCTCTACAGTGTTGTGCTCAATCCATACATTGGCTGAGACTTGGTTATAGGCAACCTTAGGCCCTAAAAACCTAATGTACCTCTCAAATGGCCTTTCAAAACCATTGACAATTACATTTTTTTCCTTTATAAGATGTAGACATTCTCTAGAACAAGTATCATTGAAGAACAAATCACAAATTAAATAGATACATGACATTATGCATGGTTTCATTATTGATTGATGGATCCTCATAGTTTTTATTGGCATCAAGTCATCAATGCACCAATCTCTATATTACTTCTAGTTTCATTATCACTTGATAGAGCCCCATAGTTTTATTTGGAGGAATGATCACCTCTCAAATCTCCATACTCTAGGTACACCACCACCATGGTGCAACACACTCTCACCACTTGTAGACTCACTCATCTTCCTAGCCAAAATATGGATGAGGTTACAAGTGCCCCTATCTATTTCTCTAGTTTCCAACACTCTATAACGAATTAATATGTGACACATACACATTTAATGTATCCATGATCTTTCTTTATGCTATTTTTAGTGTCACTCATATATAGATTATATATGTTAATTTACCTTTTCTAGCATATCATTGGTTGTAGGTAATGATTAAGGATGAAATATTAAAGGAACAACTTCAACAAAGATAAGGTGTCTTGTCTACACCATGGTATGCATTTATTTTCCTTTAAATTAGCAATTTATATTTTTCTTACATTACTATAATAAATGGGGGAAATGTAGACACCCATTTTGGTATAAGTACACATATTTCTAGTCTTCTGATATGTATAATCCTTTTTACTAAGAGTTAAACATCTAGTGATGTAGTCTCTCATGGACCTATTCGGTTCCATCTTATTTCACTTGATTTACTTTCCCCTTGGGCTTGTGTGCTATATTTGTTTATTATCATACAATGTATACCATAGACCCCTACCTATTTTGATTATTTTTTGTATGTTTTAGCCTTTAGACACTTGAGTCTGACCTAGACACTAGCGTCAATGTTAGTGTCCAACCTCGATGCAACTGTATAATATTATATTTTTATCTTTTCATATATATTTATTTTTATGACCATTTTATTATCCCTCTTTTCCTATCTTATGGTTATATTTTTGCATGCCACTAGGTTATAATTCAAGATAAAAGGTTCCTATATATATAAAGTCTATGGTCTAATTAATACACCTTCCAATTTGATAAGTTAACTCTATAATATGAAATCACTATCTATTTCAATCTATCAAATTTCATTACAATAATGTTTGAATATCTGAAGCATTCAAGAGGTCAAATATACTATTGCATCACTTTTACCAAAGGTTACTAGGAGAAAGATCATATAGTTGTACTATTACAATTCCAAACACATGCATAGGAGGGAGAACTACATGTGATTCTGAAGCCCTCTTATGAGTAATGTTTGTATCGGTAAAACTTAGTAATAACATGGTTACTAGGGCTAGCTCGACTCACATTACTAACCTCTTTTTACTAGTTTGTAAGAAGTACAATGTAAAAGAACTAGGGTTGCTTATTATCTATATTTGACACATATGCAAACATAATTTGAGACATATAATGATTACACATGGGGAAACATAGGTCTAGTATAAATTTTAGGTCACTCCTATGTATATCCCTCACTGGACACTAGCATCAAATATAAACATAAGTGTTGATGTTACTATCTTAGATCGATGTATCTATATGAAAGTCAAAAGTAGTCAGAACACAAAACAAACAAAATATAGATCTCTAACATGGCCCTGTGATGACTCTTGACCATTTTCATGATCCAAAAAAATATATTAAATACTATATGTTCACTTTGTCCCTTAGTTACTTTGTACTTATTGTGGTTATTACACATGATAAATTTGGTAAATCTATATTATTGACTATATTTTAGTGTAAATTTGAGTATTTTTATTCCTTTAAAATAGATTTATTTTCTAGGGTATTATATTTTAAAACTCCTAAAGTAGATAAAGTTTTTGGTGAACTGACTTCAGTTTGCTAAACCAAAACCCTAGTTTCCATATTAGGGTTTTTACCTTCTTTCAAATTTTCATTTTATATTTATGTATTTTATTTTCAGATCTAATTTGTGCTTCTATGAGATTAGCTTTGGAATGTTAAATATCCTTATTACTTTGGTCCTCATGGTTATGATTTTCAAAATTTTCATAAAAGCTCAAACCATTATGGACTTCTAATTTATGGCAATCCAAGGGAACCTCAACCAAAAAATACTCATCCTTTATATAGTTGGTTTAATGCATTTTATGATCAATGTATTTCATATGAGGTTCTTATGGAACACTAAAAATGGGCTCAAACCCCCGCTTTGATTATAACTATGACAATGAAAGAACAAATGATGCAAATACAAAACTCAATGACTAAGCTAGTAATAATGACATTTTTTTCTTACGGATATGAATGTAATGATATTCATCTTGGATATATTGAACATAATTCTCCTACTACTTTGATTTAAAATTGAGGAGGAGTCTCAATAACCAAGAAAAATGCAAAATTATACTTTTCCTAATGTTAAAAATCCAATTATTGCATCTCCACCTTCTTTCTTATCATAACAACCAAGTGTGAGTCCCCCCTTCTAATGTTGATAAAGTCAAGAATGTTTAATGTTACTTTAATATAGGTCATAATGGAAATGTTGATGAAATCAAGTGTGCACCTTCTCCTCCACATAATACTAGTGTTAAAAATCCTATGTCTTACTTTCATGATTCAAGTAAACCTAGTCCAATTTGTTCTTCCCCTCTAGTATGTAATGAGAAAAATACATGTCCTATGTCTCCAATTGTGAGCCTTGAAGAAAACCATAAGATTACTAATGAAAATCCTAAGGAAACACTTAAAAATATTGCATTATTTGGGGACACACAAAAAGTTAAAATTCCATTTGATGTACCTCATTTTAAGGTCAAAACATATAAATCTAAGAAACCTAAAAGTAACATTACATTCTCTCTTACTTTTATAAGTACACATTAAAGTGGAAATTTCATTCCCCCCTCTCATGATATTAAAAATTAAGTTCCCAATGTCTCTTTTTATCCTTCTTTTGCCTTTTTGGCTAAATAAGAGCAATATTTACAAGTGAAATTATTTCACCAATTCCTATTGAATGTAACCAAATTCAAAGTAAATTAGCATCTTGTAATGGAAATCATATTAACCTTCATGATATTAAACATTATATATGTATTTAACCATAGGTACTCGCTTACCAAATGTTTCAAATGCATGCGATGATTCTCCTCTTGAGAGTGATAAAGATCCTACCATCCCTATGTTTCATATGAATGGTGTTTTACAACCAATAACAAAAAATTCAACCTTCCTCATGATATTGTACTTATTATGACCACCATGGGATATTTGTAATAATAATTCAACACTCTTAAGTTATAAATTTCTTTTCATGAGTCTCTTTTTGAGGAGAATACATTACTAGAACAACTTATTGCTCAAAATGTGTTTGAATAAGCTTATCCACATAAGATTATAATACCTAGTTTCTCCTTATTCAATGGTCAAGGGGATATTACTATTATTTTTAACTAATATATACACTCCTTTGGACATTGGGCCTAAAATGGAAGATTACTATTAAAACCATCATAGTTTAACAAAAAGGGGTTCTTGATTGGTTTTATGGCCTTCCATATGGTTTATTATCAACTTTAAATAAGATTGAAGATGTATTCCTATAACATTTTCATTGTTTACCTTATATAAGTTACCATTGCAACATTTACAAACATTGACCCAAATTGAGAACAAACCTTTAAAAGATTATGTTATTTGATTTAAGGATGGTTTGTATTCATTAAACTATACACCTTCATATTTAGAATTAAAATTTATATTTAGAGGGGTATTCTCTCTCCACTTAGAGAGATATCATTTCAAAAACCCTTTAATTCATTAAATACCTTGTATTGAGGTAAGCATAAATATGCATGTGCTTTAATGAATACATAAACTTAGTTACCTATTTTTCTGTAAAAAAGCAAACATGCTAAGACTCATGTTTTAAGGACACATAAATAAGTTATGAAGGATCAAAAAACACTTAAATTTTTTTATGTATAACTTCCAATAATTACTAAATAATTTATAATTAAAGTATTGAACAAAGGAAAGGAACATGTTTTTCGAGTACCTCCCATAGTTAGACCAAATAACACTACAAGATGACATCTTCACTTTGTTTGGTACTGAGATAGACACCATGATAGATTATGAACCTAGTTGGATAAAAAATTGATCAAAATCCATATTAATTCACATTACCCACATCATATATTTGATAATGTAAAGAACGCCACTTTTTCACTTATGGTATTAATGTTCATCAAATTAACAAGTGTTTTTCTCATGAGTAAAAGCTTACATAGCTAAAAGATCATGGAATCATTGAATTTAAGAAAGAGGCATCCAAAAATAATTCATATACTTTTATTTATGACCCATATAAGAGGGTAAAACCATCCCATGTTGATAACTATAAGGAAAACATGGTCCATTGACCTTTGAAAAAGATTCTCACTAGTAGAAATCCTTCTCCCAATATGCTATCTACCAAGACTGATCACTCCCACACTGATCTTACCTAGGAACCACTAGTTGATCATGTCTTGGATAAATTCATGTGTGGAGGGAGTGTACCTACAAAACATATTTGGGTTCCTAAGAAGGTACCTATAGATTCACTAGTTATTCCTATGATTACATCAGAGTTAAATACAAAATCAAAACTAATAGTTACTTGACCACATGATCATTATAGTAAAGCATTTTTATTTCCTATAGTGTTTTATTGTATACAACGAGTAATTTTATTATTCAAATCATACAATTATTTCATTAAATTGAAATATTTATTATACCTATTACCATATCCTCAACATACACCATGAAAGTAAAATATAATTAACAAACCATACAATGACCAATAGAGAATAAAATAGTGAAAATATATTAGATAATAAATAAAATACACGTGAACATTATGATATAAATATAAGATGATATAATGTTTAAAAAAAAATATCAATCATAAGTTGGGGGCATATCCCCTAGGGTATACTCCTCATCACTATCAACATCCATAAATCCAACACCTCTAGAGGTAGATGCACCAAGGTAAAATTGTGGGCCTCATGAAAATTATAGGATGTGTAATATCTCCTCAAAAACACCTATCTAACTTACTATATCCTCATTCTCTTGTCTCAAAGAATCATAGTTATCAATAAGTGTCTATATAATCTTAGTGAAAATCTGCTATGTGATGTGCCATCTATCAATCTCCACCATGTAACTCCTCATTATTTATGGCTTTAGTATGGTATGCTACCACAACTATCATAATAAGATAAAAAATGGTGTATGCACACTAAAAATATTAAAAAATCTCTCAATAAATCCATCTCTAGCTATGTCCATTGGCACACTATGAGTAAGGGCCTAGGAATGGGGATAAATCCACTATAGTGGGTGCTAGCTTATCATGTGACCTATGACCACTCCATACTATGTGATGCCATGGATGTGGTGCTAAGGGAAAACCATAAATAATCCCAAACTAATGTAACAATATATCATACTAAAATAAATCATACACACCAAAAAACTAATCAATTAACCACACACTAACATGAACTCTCTGTAACTCATCACCATCCTTAAGCCACCCAATAAAAGTCCTATATGGATGCCACATAATTTGATAAGGAGATATCCTATCCAAAGTAGTCCAATATTCCATCATGGTATGAAGTATACAATGTGAGAGTACCCACTACTCAGTAAACACTTGTGGGTGGGCCCATCTACAAAAAGGACCGTAAACTAGCCTCACTATTATGATATGTTATATGCTTAGACATGGAATAGAGTTTTCATGCCAATACTACCATTATGGCCCTCCAGTGTAAATATATAGAGCTCCCTATATAAGTGAGATAATATAGTGTGAGACTAAGAATAATCAGTCCTATCCAACTCAAATGATAAACTATCTAGTATATACTATAATAAAACACAACTATCCCACCCTCCACAACTAAAAAGGATTCCAGTAACACACAAATAAAATTCTACAGTCACAAAATATCAACTCTAATAATGTCTTAAAACTAAATAATATTCCTCATCTCTAAATCAAGAGCCCTTTACCTAGTATAATATACATGGGATCACTAAATATAGTTGTGACTACCATTATTGATAACCTGCACCCTCTTACCCCTAATAGATAGCCAAAACATTTGATATACATCTTCTAGGGCGAGGATCATCTAACCAATAGGAATATAGAATGTAAAGGTGTATATGTTCCACATCTTTTATAGAGCTAAAAGGAGGTGGATATCATATATAATCTATCGTAAGTAGGCCACATTCCTCAATGTTTCTTAGTCAATAATGACTCAATCAAATGCATCTAAACCCAACTCTGCAAAAGTTGAATAATGTTAATCACATTAGAACTATTGAATATGCACATACTTATGAAACAAATAAATAAAAAATAAAAACTTGTTAATGATCACATTTCATTATGAAAATCCATAAATATCAATAAATTAAACAAAAAATATAAAGATATTATTGTAGGATGCTAGCATCCATGCAGGATAAATGCAATAGATGCTAACATCTACACTAGATAATTTTTTTGGATGGTAACATATAGTAGCATACAATTAAATCACCATCCTGAAAAAAGCATATGATATTCCATAAAAATGCCAAAAAAAATGCTAAAAACACAAATTTTCAAAAAATCAAATAAATTGTCAAAAAGCTACTTACTAGCTTGAAAAAACCCTGGCCAACTAGGGCACTCCAGAGCATATAAAATTGTAAAGGAAGATGATGTATTACAAGTACCATTGTTCTTATTGAGACTCAAAGATCAAAATTTAAAAAGTTTAAAAATATAAATGATTTCAAAATTATATTCCAACCCACCTAATATACCACTTTGGCACAACTTCAAATGGTCATATATTGAGCCCCAATTATCCAAATTTGAAACCACAAGTTATGTTGGGATATAGAAAATTATCCCTTCCATATCATACCTAATTTTAAATTTTTTAAGAATTTAAAAAAATCATTAAAAATTTTGTTACATAGATATCTTGTTATATTTTAGATGCTACCAAAAAACTATGTTACAAATTCTTGGCTACAACATTACCAAAATATTACCAAGTCAAATTTTATCAAGTAAACTATTCATTATTCCTTTTATATGGATAAAAAAAATAGACACTATATCATCTCCTCAAAAAATGGGGGAATACAAATTTGGGCATGCTTATAAACATGTCCTATACAATTGAAACACACTTTCATAGTTCTCAAATTTAGTGGGGGCATGATTGGGAAACATGTTCTCCACACCTATTCAGTAATCAACATCTCCAGTTTATAGTGGGGTTATGTTTTCAAAAACATGTCCTCCACATTGGTACTTATTATAGTTATAAATTCATTTATACATATTGGGGCATGATTTGGAAGCATATTCTCCACACTTATACAAATTTCCAAATTAACAAAACATACATAGTATGTGATCCAAATTCATAGTTATGGTAAAATCTTATACATTGGTACCATTTATTATACATAGTTTCATTAGGAGAAAAATCCAAGGTGCATATGATATGAAACATGTTCCTAATATTGAAAAATTCCAAACTGGTTTCAAAATTCTAAAACTTTTATCTACTAATACCTTGACATACTAATACTCGATTGAGAATTTATGGACTGTATTGAGCCTTAGCATTATATAATGGTTGGTTCTTACTTTTGGTGTGATTGGAGTGATTAAATCATCTGATCTCAAAAAGTTTTTTGGGATAGCTTTATTACATCACTCACCATATACTAAGCTATATATACATATATTTTACACTCTAATTATGTTCATCAAGAAATGATACTCCTGATGGCTAAAACACCACTCTTCTTATTTTAGGTTGGGGGCATGATCACATCCAAAATATCATTACTCTAGGTAAAAAACCACCATGGTGAAACACATTTTTACCACTTGTAGAATTATTCATCTTCCGATCTAGAAGATGGATGAGGTTGTAAGTCCCCCTTTCTACTTCTTCAGTTTCTAGCACTCTAGACCTAGTTCCTACGTGACATGTACAAAAGTGTACTTTATCCATGCTATTTATTTTTGATAATTTTTAATGTTGCTAATATACATATTATATAAATTTATTTACCTTTTTTGGCATATAATTGGTTGTGGGTAATGATCAAGGAAGAATATTGAAGGAACAACTCAAACAAAGACAAGGTGTGTTGTCCACACCACAATATGCATTTTATTTTCCTTTGAATAGTAATTCCATTTTTATTACATTAACATATTAAATGGGGGAAAATTTAGACACCTTTTTTGGTACAAGTACACATATTTCTAGTCTTATTATATGTATATACTTTTTAACTAAGAGTTAGACATCTAGCAATGTGGTCTCTCATGGACCTCTTTGGTTCCATCTTATTTCAATTTATTTACTTGCCCCTTGGGATTGTGTAATATATTTTTAAATTATCATAAAAATTATACCAAATACCCATACCTATTTTACTTGTTTTCTATATGTTTTAGCTTTTGTATGCTTGCATGCAACCTAGACACTAGCATTGATGTTAGTGTCTAGACTTGATGTAATTGTCTGGTCTTATATTTTTATCTTTTTTAGTATCATTCACTTTATAACCATTTTATTATCCCTATTTTCCCATACTATGGTCAGATTTTAATGTGTCACTAGGTTATAATTTAAAGTCAAAAGGTTCTTATATATACAAAGGCTATGGTCTAATTAATACCCCTTCCAATTTGATAAGTTAGCTTTGTAATAAGAAAACACTATCTATTTCAACTTATCAAATTGCATTATAACACTAATTTGATATCTAAATCATTCAAAATGTTAAATTTACTATATCATCACTTGTACCAAGGGTTACTAGGAGAAAGAGCATATAGTTGTACTATTATAATTACACACACATGAATAGGAGGGATAACTACATGTGATTATAAGGCTCTTTTGAGAGTATTATCTATGTAGGTAAAACTTATCAACACCAAGGTTGCTTTGGATATATCAACTCATGTTCTTAACCTATTTTTACTAGGTAGAAAGAGGTACAATGAAAAAGAACTAGGGTTGCTTATTATCTATATCTAGCACACAATCAAACATAAATTGAGATATAGAATGATTACACAAGGGACATCACAAGTTTTTTATGAATTTAAGTTCACTCATATGTATATCTCTCATTGGAAACTAGCATCAGACAAAGGCATAAGCATTTCCATTACTATCCTAGGTTGATGCAATTGTGTAAAATTCAAAAATATCTATAACACATGATAAACAAAATCTAGATCTCTAACATGGCCATGTGATGACCCTTGACTACTACCATAATATAGAATAGAACATTAAATAAGATACACTCTCTTTGTGCCTTAGTTTATTTGTACTTACTATATTTATTATACATGCTAAATTAGGTAAATTTATGTTATTGATTGTATTTCAAAGTAAATTTGAATATTGTCATTTATTTCAAAAACATAATAATAATAATAATAATAATAATAATAATAATAATAATAATAATAATAATAATAATAATAAGGAATTATCTTGTAAAACTCTTAAATCACATAAAATAACTGAACACAATGTTTGTGTATCTGGTGTTTCCAACAATGGAATAATTATTAGGAACTTGGACACATGGTGGTCTTGGAGATGCCATTTTAGTATTCTAGGACTATGTACTCCCTTTGAAAATTGTTTGAATGATCTTGTAGATTCACTAAAAAAACTAGGGCTTTTGGTCATTTGAGAGCTCAAGATTATAATGTTTGAATAATGTTGATGTGATTTGTATTTTCTTATATTTCATATATATTGATAAAACTTGAACCTTGAATGTATAATTCTTAGAACATCAATGTGAATAATGGATTTTAATTTTGTTCCTATTTGGATTAAAATTCACTAATCAGCTTTTCTAGGTTCATTTATTTTACAAATATAAACTTTTCATCCATTAAATTATTGATTATGGTTTTACATTTGAACTAAGTTTATAATCCAAACATAAAATACTCAATAAAAATAATCACATAATGAATACACAAAATAATAATTCTCATACACTATATTATTAGAAGCATTACAAGGCACTTATATACAAAGTGTAAAACATATATATGGGGATCTCGATATCCCTATAAACACTCAATAGACATCCTCCAAATAATATATAATAGATACATATATATTATTATTTTTATTCATAAAAATAACATACCACACAAAAATCTATTTATGTAATATTGTTGTTATTCTTGTGCAATGTTTTCAGAATCTTCTCCAAATAATTTCTACTATCAAAGCCTTAGATAATCAATACTATTTTAAGTAACAATCTATAAGTTATTATAAACTTAATAATGTGAAAACACCTTAACCTTCACCCTCTTTTGAACATTATTAACCCCTAGTCTACACCCCCTTAATGTGAATATGGGGAAAACATCTATCCCATATCTAGACCTGTATTCATGATTCAGTGATTTTCATGGGACAATCACAAACCTTACTAATGGTTTTACATATGGATTACCAATAACCAAAATGGGATGGTTTTCATATGGATGACCAACAATCACAATTTTTTTTTTACAATTAGATTACCATAAACCACATCATGACATGTAATACAGTTATTAACTCTCTTCACTATCACATATTCAGAGAAGTTACAGAGAAATTTTTAGTTCACTTATTAAAAATGTGAACAAGTATACATCATCTATTCTTATTCACACAAAATTGAAATCAAACACAACTAAAAAGAAAATGTGCCACTAAATCAGAAGTGGCCCCATTGCTAGTGGCTAATGAGAGGCTCTAAACCCTCCAACTTCCGTTTCTTCCATCCTCCAATTTAAGAAGCTTTTTACTTAGAAAATAAAATCTTCTGAAGCATAGCCATTGTTATCTTTCATTAGTTCATTATCATTATTTTATTCTTTTTCAATGATGATATTAGCTTCATTTGTTTAAAGTTTTCCATTGAGCAAGTCTTTAGATAGAATTCTATAATATGAAGATGTATGTCCCTTTTTATTGCAGTAGAAGCATTGAATTTCCTCCTTATTTTTGGAGAAATTCTTGTGCTTATTTTTTAGTTACAAAGTTTCTTCTTTTACATCTTATTTAGTCATTTTTTATTTAGTTAGAAGAGTTGAAATCATATCTTCCAGTGACTGTGAAGGCATCTATCCAAGAGTGAAAACAACATTGCTATATTTGGAAGGCAAGCTATTCAATAAAATGGATTTTTCATTTTCATCTTCTATTGGAGCTTGGATTTTTTATATCTATTTTATAAGTGATCTTAGATCATTGATGTGACTAAACATGTTGACCCCATCATTCATTTTGAATCTAAATAGTTTGAGTTTAAGGAAAACTTTGTGTTGACTGCTTCTACTCCAAATAGTTTATTCAAATTTTCCCACATTACATTTGATGATTTTTCAAGATCTACATAATGTAACTTAGAGTCAGAAAGAGCCAATCCAATAATGTATTTGGATTTATCATCCCTATTCTACCATTCTACTAACTTTGTTACATTTATGGGTGCAACTTCACTTCCATTCATTATCCTCCATATATTTTTGTTCATTAACTTCATCTAAATTTTGACTTTCCATGTGTGGAAATTGAGCCCAATAAATTTTTCCAATGGGATGTCCATTATGATTTTAAACCAACATAGGATGTTAGTTTCCATCGATAATGCATCCTTTACAAAAATAAGACTGACTTGAATATAAAAACTTAATTAATGACTTTGACTCTCTTAATAAAAGTGATTTATAAACATAAATTTTCATGACTAACCATATTGACTATAAAATTAAAACATGTCATAACTAAATGACATTATAGATCCTTAATGACTATAAACATAAACAATACTAAAAACTTGAATTGGTGACTCGACAATACTCTTTTATCATTGACTTAGTTTTTGGACTTTTTACAAATGTAAAAAATAAAAAATAATAAAACCTATAAAATAATATATAAATTTTTTTATAAAGTACAATAATAACTCGACTCATACAATGAATTTAGTTTGAAAATTATCACATAAAAAAATAGACTGTACATAACAAATAAAACTGAGACTTATGATTTAAGAATTTAAATACCAAGTCATGGAATTAAAATTCAAATAGAATACATGGGTTAACTAATGAAATAATGTATGTTAATGTGGGGATACATGGTTGTATGGAGATTTGGCATGCCACATAAAGAAATAATTTTGAATGAATCGATATTTACCACTTTTATGAATATTTGCACATTATCACAAGCTTGAAAATAATTTGGAGGTTATTTAAACATAGTATATAAGGTAAATAAGACAATGATTAAAGAGTATTTAAGATAAAATATCCAATAGTTTGAATCTCATGTGCATATCAATAGGCAGGTTGCATTCAAATAGAGATGTCTACACTGGATCTCTATTATTATCTAAGGATGAGTGAACACTTATCAAAGATGAGAACTTCAATGCTAATGTAAATTAAAGACTAATTGAATCAAATCCATTTCCACATCAAATGTGAGACACATAAGCATAGATATATATGTGTCATGAATAGCTATAACACCAAACAACTTGCAAGCTCCTCAAGACAAATCTCTTATCTCATGAATCAGGGAATTCAAAAATCTATACACTACCCCCATTTTGATTAATTTCTCATGAACAGATGGATTTGATATTAGATATTGATTTTGGTTTTATATTTGAATTGAGTTTATAAGCCAAACATAAAATACTCAGGAAAAATACTCACATAATGAATACATAAAATAATAATTCTCATATACGATATTATTCAAATCATTATAAATCACTAATATAAGAAGTGTTAAACTTATATATGGCAATATTATGATCCCTATAAACACTCAACAGATATCTTCCAAATAATATATAATATCTACCTGTATATTATTTTATTATTCACAACAATAACATATCACACAAATAACTATTTACATAATATTTTTTAACTAACAATATTTACATTGTTAAAAAATTAGTAATGTGAATACACCTTAACATGTCTAATAATCTACTTTAAGATAGGTATCAGTCTCTCACTTAACATATTTGTTTACCTATCAAACTCATTTATGTATACTTTGGCCACACATTTATTGGATTGTGACACTTGTATTTTTCTCTTTCACTTGGGTCTTTAGACTTGTGATCTTGCTTCATATTCTATAGGGTTACGAGTTAATAGATTTAAGCTATGTGGAGTGGTCTTAGGGATTTGAGAACTTATAGACTTGGGGATATGAATTTTTGGAATTTAAAATATGTATGTCCTATGAGAGAGATATAATTACTATTATGTTGATGCATGGAATGATATTATAACCATGGAGACTTGGAGACTCAAGATCACAGGGCCACGAGGCCATTAACTTGATATTTACCTTTTAAAACTTTGAGTTAATATAAGTGTGATCATTGTCAAACCCTAAAAGATCAAAACCTTAGTTTAATTAGACTATGGGGCCATGGGGACATTAGGCTTTGCTTTGACCTTCTTGGTTTTGGGTTCATGGAATTGTGCCACCTATCAAACTCTTTGATCTCATAACCTTGGGGCAATTAGATTGTGGGGCCATTGGGACATTAGGTTTTGCTTTGACCTTCTAGGTTCTAGGTTCATGAAATTATGCCATGTGGTGTAGTCTTGAGGCCTAGGGAATATAGAGGACTTAGAATTTTCATGAAGTAAACTTCACCTTGATTAGTGTGGTCTTACCACATAGGCATCCTATAATAACTTGACTATTTATAAGGTACAAAACTTTTGTTAAAATGTGATGCACTCCGATCAACATGATAGTGCCATATGTATTATAAATTTGAAACACTTAAGACTTTTTATGAAGGCTGAAGGGTTATTAATAATGTGATAGTTCTACTTGTCCTAATCTTGGAGTCTCATAAACTTTATGAAACATAATGAAGGTGGGGCTAGATATAGATAATTTTAAGTCTTTGTGAATAGTCATATGAATATAAGAAAATCAAAGAGACACTAGGATGCAATATATTATTTTCATTAGTACAAAAATCATAAATTTAATTTCACAAAAAAAACAATAAAGTCCAAGGTTTAAAATAAATCACAATCGATGACAAACCTTTGATTTCCATAATTCAAAATTTTATAAATTTAGACATTTAAGGAAAACCTTAGCCTTTTACATTTAAAACCAATATCAAGGATATCTAATGTTTATCAGATCTTAAATAAAAATATTCAAAAAATAGTGTGTCCCTATTTGAATTCATAAAATAGGATGTATGTGTGTGTTAGGGCACAATAATGATTAATAACAACTTAGAAGGATTTGACCCATAGATAACATGCAAGTATAAGAGAATGGTGAATTAGAGTAATATATGTACACAAAGTCATGTAGGGTAAAGGTATGTCAAAATAAATTTTCCAAGTGTCTAATACCATATTTATATATCTATAAATGACCTCCTTTTATTCTAGTATTAAAATTTAATATATTTACTAAAGTAAATGGATTAAAATTTATCTGAATGCAGATAATAATTTTTGTCTTTCAGAGAGGGCTCTAAACATGAAATTTGTTCCAACAAACCTAAAAAAATGTATTAATCAATTCCCATAGATTTAAATATGAAATATGATCTATACTTGAAATTTTAAAATATTTGAAGGGAAATGAATGCATAGACTTGTATGTAGATGAAATCATGTTGTCTTGTAACTTGTTAGAGATAATGATTACCTATTAAATCATTGGATAATGGGTCCTTATGTTAAACCATTGAATAATTGAGGGTGAACAAATCTAGTTTTGTATCAATATGTTAGCTCATGGGTTGGGAAGAAAATGTCCTAAACCTCATGTGTAAGGAGTAGTGCCAATTCCATTGAGTGTCCTTAAACCTCAACTACACTAACTCAGATAAATAATTAGATTTGGTCTTGAACCTCAAGTGGTAAGGTGGGAGCCACATAATGGGCTTGATATGAGTAATGCCAAGGCCATTAAGCATCATTAAACCTCAACTACACTACCTCAAAAACTGTCATGTCCCCTTTTTAGGTGACATCTTCAAACTTGATGATTAGCCTATTATGCGACCTTCGTAGGCTAATAGGATGGATAGAGGGTCATAATGGAGCTTGGCTTGGCTTCGATTAGAAAAACTCCTACAGTTGGCTTTCATTTGGGCTCTTTCAAACACATTTGCCTGAGCTCCTATTATTTAGGGGTATTTAACATGCAGTAAAGCACCCTTATTTTGGTATGATTATGTGCAAAATCACTCCCTGATTCACCAGCTTTAGTCGGTTTAAGGATCTGACATGTATTGATGGAGATATTAATATTTGATTGATTTAATCAAATATTAATTATTTGGTCTAATTTTAATTTAAAAACCCTAATTCTAATTTAAGGAAACCCTAATTAGGGCAAACAATCTTTTTGAGGGTATAAGGGTTTCACATGGAGGCCATTATTGTTTTATGCATTGATTATTGATATTGATTTTGAAGAATTCTTCTGTGAAGATTGAGCCAAGGGTTCTAGGATTCCATTTGCAGTGAAGAACATCCACTCTTCATTGTATGTGATTCATAGGCTATGAGATATCAACTGATCTATTGCCAAATTGAGAGATAGCTTCATACAAAAGTTATCATAGAGGTTTACATGTTTGAGAGATAACTTCACATAGAAGTTATCACATTATTCCAGGTATTTATTTTATTAAGTTTGATTCAATAAATTATACAGATAAATCTTTTTCTGTATTAGAGCCATATATCTTCAGATCACGGGTTGAAACAAATAGGGTGTGCTTTATTGGTGGCCGTATGAAGTCCATACAGATCTGTACAGATCCACACAAAGACCGA
The DNA here is from genome assembly GCA_037957365.1 of Torreya grandis. Lineage (NCBI taxonomy): Eukaryota > Viridiplantae > Streptophyta > Pinopsida > Cupressales > Taxaceae > Torreya > Torreya grandis. The sequence goes on from JARHVA010001550.1 coordinate 3,021,609, forward strand.
CATCGGCAGGCAGAGATCCACAGTGACCGACATCAGCTGACCTATCACCAACGTTAGCAAGTTAACGACCCCAGTCGACTAATGATGGCAGTATAACTGATGTCAGCGACTGTGTTTTTGACATATCAGGTTGAGACACACAAATTTAGGGTATTTTTTAGATTGTTGGAAGATAATCAAGTTTTTAACATCGTATCTGAATATTCCTTTTTATGCATGACTGAGGACATCTATTGTAACCATCTGGACAATAATAAGATTAGTGATTTTCTAGTCAAGAGATTTACTGTGATTTATTTATTTATTTGAAATTATCTTGCAAAATCATATCTTTATTCAGAGTTTTTGTGTTTTTATATTCCCTTTTTGAAGGGGATATTACAGTGGTATCAGAGCTTTTGATGGAAAAAAGGAGCCCCTAAGTTAGGGACATTATAGTGGTATCAGAGCCAAATTCTTGCCATCTTGTTGGGTAGTTTGGGTAGATTGGACATTGAATCAGTTAGTAAATCATGATGACTTCATATACTCAGAAATAGTGGGACAAGGATATGGAGAAGCTGGAACAAAGTTTGAAGAGGTTAAATGAATTTATTTCATACCCTACATTCGAAGACAAATCCACACGGTATATGATAGTGAATGAGGAGTGGGACTTATTAACTCCTCGAGTTTGGGAGAGGTTGTCTTTTGATCACTTTTTTAAGCTGAGGAGAGAGCACTACAGATTAGTTAGACAAGATAGCAGCATGTCCCATGATTATTATGAGATAAGAGATAGTGAAGATGAGGATGAGTTCGATGCTTGCACTCAGAGTGGGGAGGTGTGCTCAGATGTTGGTGCACTGAGGGTTGATGATCTCTCAGCAATGGTAGAGATTGTAGAAGAGTCCCATGATTTGATTATTGTAGATGACACATAAGAGGATGAAGTGGACAATTTTGAGGACTTAGTTTCCCCGGCAGTTTCTTTTGGTATGGAGGAGTTAGTTAGTGATGATACAGCATTTGATACTCTGGATGTTGATATGAGCTATGGAGTTGATTCACAGAGCTTGGACGGTAGTACTCCAGAGATCAGTGATTTTGAGTCTACTCTTTTGGACCATGCATTAGAGGAGGATTGTAGGAGACAATCTAGCCAGTGCCACCCTGTGTCTAGTCAACTGAGAGTTAGTGATTGAGACATTGCTACCACTTACAAGCATTTTGATGATGCTCATCAGTTGTTAGCAGTTTATGGATGGGGTTCTCCTACTAGCATTGAGTAGGGAGGTAGTTTTTTATCCTTGATAGAGATCCACTCTTTATGGGGGGCTATCCAGATTTTGAGATAGGATTATATGCAGTTGGTAGCTGATAGAGATTATCTTATGGAGTGGGGCAGCATAGCATATGATGCATTATTGGTCAAGGGAGATAAGGTGAGTGAGATTACTCAGTAGCTCGAGGTGACTTTTGAGATTCTTGAGAGTACGCAATTATCTTATGAGGAGTCATAGTTTCATTTGGCTGAGGTGACTGTAGAGTTAGAGCATTTGCGGTCTTCACCAATTCCAGACCCAGTCCATTTGTATATTGAGATGGTTGGTGGTGAGTACATTCCTACAGTGGTTGCTGAGGAACATGTTGTTGGAGCTGACACACATGTTCAAGATTTAGGAGTACCTAGTCCTGATGAGTTTGGCATACCAGTGGAGTTGAGTTTCTAGATTGATTCTTTTCACACCGATGATAGTGTGGTATAGTTGGTCATACCACCTTTACAGAGGGATCAGTTATGGGATGGATTGGCACCATCTTTTGTAGATGGAATTCATAGTTTGAGTTGTCCATTCTACTTGGGTTATGATACTTTGAGCGTTTGTTTATCATGGGTTCCTAACTATGATAGTTGTGCTTTTGGAGTTTGGTTAAGTTGCATCCACTAGTTTGATTGTGGATTCCTTTGGGTTATATTTATAAGGATATTTCAGGAGTTTGCATTGATTGTCATCAATATAGTTCATGAATACATTTGGGATCCAGGTGGATTGAGTGGTTTGTTGTTTTGAGATTGCTTGGGGGCAAGCAATTTTAGGAGGGGTGGATTGTCATGTCCCCTTTTTAGGTGACATCTTCAGACTTGTTGATTAGCCTATTATGCAACCTTCGTAGGTTGATAGGATGGATAGAGGGTCATAATGGAGCTTGGCTTGGCTTTGATTAGCATAATTCCTATAGTTGGCTTTCATTTGGGCTCTTTCAAACACATTTGCCTGAGCTCCTATTATTTAGGGGTATTTGACATGCAGCAGAGCACCCTTATTTTGGTATGGTTATGTGCAGAATCACTCCCTGATTCACCAGCTTCAGTCAGTTTGAGGATCCACCATGTATTGAGGGAGATATTAATATTTGATTGATTTAATCAAATATTAATTATTTGGTCTAATTTTAATTTAGAAACCCTAATTCTAATTTAAGGAAACCCTAATTAGGGTAAGCACATCTTTTGGAGGGTATAAGGGTTTCACATGGAGGCCATTATTATTTTATGCATTGATTATTGATATTGATTTTGAAGAATTCTTCTGTGAAGACTGAGCCAAGGGTTCCAAGATTCCATTTGCAGTGAAGAACATCCACTCTTCATTGTGTGTGATTTAGAGGCTATGAGATATTAGCTAATCTATTACCAAATTAAGAGATAGCTTCATACAAAAGTTATCATAGAGGTTTACAGGTTTGAGAGATAACTTCACATAGAAGTTATCACAGTATTCTAGGTATATATTTTATTAAGTTTGATTTAATAAATTATATAGATAAAGCTTTTTCTATATTAGAGCCATATATCTTTAGATCACAGGTTGAAACAGATAGGGTGTGCTTTATTGGCAGCCATATAAAGTCCATACAGATCTGTACAGATTCGCACAGAGACTGACATCGGCGGGCAGAGATCCACAGCGACTGACATCGGCTGACCTATCACTGACATCTGCAGGTTAATGACCCCAGTCGATCGATGATGGTAATATAACTGATGTCAGTGACTGTGTTTTTGACACAGCAGGTCGAGATGCATAGATTCAGGGTATTTTTCAGATTATTGGAAGATAATCAGGTTTTTAAGACCGTATCTAAATATTCCTTTTTATGCATGACTGAGGACATCTATTGTAACCATCTGGATAATAATAAGATTAGTGATTTGCCATTCAAGAGATTTACTATGATTTATTTATTTATTTGAAATTATCTTGCAAAATCATAGCTTTGTTCAGAGTTTTTGTGTTTCTATATTCCCTGTTTGAAGGGGATATTACAGTGGTGTCAGAGCTTTTGACGACAAAAAGGAGCCCCTAAGTTAGGGACATTACAAAAACATAAATAAAATATTGAATACAAAATTATAGATTCTATTAGATTATTGTCAATTATGTCATGAAGGTGTTATGGTGAGTGGATGAAGTGTTTTGATAGCCTAAGTGATAATGAAAAAGTGTGCAATGTGCTTGTCCTAGTGTGCTTAAAGGATACTTGGTTGCTCTTCAGTTTTGGCATGGTTAGAAATGTTTAGGGATGATTATGGTGTTTTTAACATGTGTAAGGGGTGTTATAAGAGGTTTTATAAGCTTTGAGTGATTATGTTCATGATTAAAATTAATATATTAGTCTATTATTTTCATTTAGACATGTTGGGTCTAGTGGCAAAAAATCTAAGTAGGCAGTTTACTGACATCACCATTACCACATGTGGATGAGTCAAAGGGAGTTGGTCATATGGTTGTGATCACATTAGTACCTAGCTGTTATGATCTAAATCTCACATCATGCACTAAATTTTATTTAAAGATATGTGGGTGCAAATTTGAGCTCTTAGGCATTTTGATAGTGTTTTCCCATACTTAGCCAAATTTGCATGAGGCAAGAAAAAACTAAGTAAGCATTTTGATGTGATCATATCTCACACATGTGGAAATTTCAGTAGAAGGTGATCATATGAGTTTATTTATTTTTGTGCCTATTTTATTTATGACAAATTTTAGATCATGTGCCAAAGTGCGTCAAAATATATGCATATGTAAAGTTGGCCTTCTAGGAAGTTCTTGACTTAGTTGCCTCTGTGGTAGAAAGAAATTTGAGTGAGAATTTTAATGGAGTTATATCTTATATGTGTGAAGGTTTGAGGATAATTTTGACACATTTTTGGATTTTCATATGTAATGAGTCTATATGGTACAAATTTTATATCATACGAGTGAGCGAGGTAAAAGATATGATGGTGCAAGTTGGCCTTCCAAGCAGATGATCAATAGTCCCCATACTCAGTCATTTTTACATAATGTTAAAGATCAGGAATATATGGATATATAATGGATCATAAGTGATCATATAATGAATATATATGGTGTTTATCAAGTCAAATAGGTCAAAGTGTTTTTTGGTTAACAAAGTTAAAGATCAAAACCAAATGAAGATCCAACGATACATGGGCGATCATAAAAGAATGATCTAATGGTGCATGTTGAGTGAGATGGTATGAAGTGTTTAAGGTTTAAAACTAAGAAAAGGTATATTATAAGCATATAATATTAAATGGGTGTTCATATATACTGATCAAATAGTGCATGTTGTATGATAAATACCTGGGTAATATGTAGAGATCGACGGTGTGCGATGAGTCAATATTACAAGATTACATGAGATAAGGCCAACATGTTTAAGGTTTAATGTTTGGGAATTGGTGAAATATGAATTAAATATTAGATAATATTGATGGTTTATTTTTAATATGAGTAGTGAGGACATGATATGTGAGCATAGTGTTTGAGGTTTAATTGTGACTGTTTGAATTCAAATATTTGAATTTAACAAAGGAAAGCCTAGTGTCTAGTTTTTGCGCCATAAAATTTGATCCAGGCAAAATTTGACCATGTAGTAAAAAGTGAATTTGTATAAAAATCCAAGAAAATTTTGAAATATAAATTTTAAGGTCTAATTGTGTATACAGTCAAATATATTGAGGTTCAAAGTTGGCTATGTGTTCATACTTGTTCTACAAGTGACCTGAGAAGGATAATTGATCCTATGTTGATATTGTTTTGACATATATTGATGAATTGGATATTTGGGAGTGTATTATACTCCATAAGGATTAAATTTTTGAATTATGAATGTTTGACCAATCATATGTAGTATGAAGAAAGGTTTATAAAGTGATTGTGTATTTGTTCATAGTGACTGTGTACATAGAATATTGTTTGAGTGATTTGTGTTTACGTAGAAGGGTACAATGATGATTTTTGGCACTTAAGAAGGACCTATAGATCATGTCTAATGGGTGGGTCCATGAATTTGGAAAGTGTTCCTATGTTCTTAATTTTCTTAGAGAAGTGTCAAAGAGCTGAATGGGTTTCCATAGGACCTAAAAGTGACTTAGGCCTATTTGAAAGTGGATTGTGCTTAAGTGTGACCCATGTGAGATGTCTTAAGGGTGAAGGAATGTTTTTTGGATAAAAAGGAAATATTTTTATCTTGTTAATTCATGATTTATATATAAATGGTGAAACCAAATGTGTTAGTTTCTATACTTTTGAGAAAGACATGTGGAAGACTTGAGAGAGAGAGTTGTGCAAGGTATATGTGAGAGTTATGAAACAAAAGAGAGGTAGATAGCCTAGTTGATGAGTTGGTAAGTAGAGCAGAGTGAAGAATATGTGTATGAAATATAGGTCATATTTTTTATGTCCAAATAGCGATCTTATAGGTTGAGGATATGTGAAGTGGTCTGAGTGTGCATATGAGGATAGTTTGAGTGAAGAAGGAAAGAGATTGTGGCATGCCTATGTGAGAGGAATATATGAGATAGAGATAGAGAGATTTTGTGCAAGGGTTAGATAATAAAATATCCATCATCAAGTGTTGAAGACATCTATTCTAAGATGTAGGTGTTCACCTCAAAGAGGGTCTAAAGGACTTGATCTTGCTTAGGGGTAATTGTTATTTGTGAAACATGTGTTTCATTAAATGCCTTTGGTCAAGAGGACATAATCAATGTTTTATGGTCTAAGGGACTTAACTAATATCTTGTTTATAATTTATTAAAGGATAGTAGTCTATGTGTTGTAGGCTTGAGAGTGGGTTTTATTTTCTATATGGGTTTCCCATAGGAACTATGTATTATTTATTTGATCTTGTGTATGCATTGAATGAATTAACTCTCTTGTTAATGTTGCTTGATCAATTTGATATATGTTGATTGCTTAATATATAGAAAGGATTGCAATTTAAATTGAAATATATGGGTTCACTAATTCACCCCCTCCTCTTAGTGATTATACATTTAACAAATTCAAGGTTGCTTACTACTTGGTGACATCAAATTATGTTAAAAAATAAATAACTATACTATTATTTAACTGTAAATCTGTAAATGTGTGTGGTATCATGCCCCCACTAAGTCAATGCTAATTTATTTATGAAGTAATGTGTATGTGTATGAAACAATATCATGTCCTACTAAATTGGTACCAGATTCTATAAAGTGTTACGCATATATATGCTAAATTTAAGAACCTATATATAAAATGTATATGTATGTGTACACCTATAATTTTTGTTCCTGTAGACTATGTGCACATACATGATGAAACAAAAAACTAGCAAAGTAAAATCTCAATAGACATAATTGACTCAAAATATTGTAAAAAATAATCTTCATTGATTCTTCATGAATGAAATAAACACATTACATAATAGTATTTAAATAAATCTCAACTTTAAATTGGATTTGACATGAAAAATAAATAAAAAAACTAAATAAATAAAAAGTAGCTAGAGTTAACTGACCTTGCCATTATTAGTAACTTTTTCATGTAAGTTTGATAATTGATCTTTTTAGTAACTTTTACATGTAAAATTAGATGGGACTAAAAGTATACAATTATATTAAACACACAAAAATCATACTAATGGATGAATTTAAACTCAAGTTCATATATAGTTACAAATATATGTAATGTCTAAAATTCTAAAATTTCTAAAAATAATCCTAAAATGCAATTTCAAACCCATAGATTGTCACTTATGGTATTTAAAACATAATTAATTGAATATAACCAATTAGATATACTTATGGATACATTATCATCTTTGATATATTCATTTTAACAAAAATGAGATCTCAAATGGATTCTTAGATCAAAATTTGTGGCCTCCACAAGATAGGTGTTTGCATCACTATATGACATGTGAACTCAAGTGTATTTGAATCCATACTCTATAAGGTGAGTAAATATGTCCATAAAATCTATATCAATGTGTGAATATTTGTCTCATATCTTAACCCATTTTATAATTGAATCACTCTAAAGTATTTGAATCCTATTTTCTATCACAAAATTTAAATTTTTGTCCATGAAGACTTATGTCTCTATGATAAGCACATTAATATACCCCATTTTAGGTGAGGAATGTAGCCTACAAGTAATTAATATTAAAAAAATTAAATATACTATGTAATTTATAAATATATAATTTAAAATCTTGTCAACATGTGGATAATATGTAATCATAATAATGCATATGTCATTAGAGCATGTATGTAACATATGCAATGCAAGGCATATGTGTCATGTAAAGATAAATGTATAAACTAGGAACACAATAGTAACCATCACTAATATAAAAATTTAATAAGACTACAGTGGATGATATAGATCATTGATCCACACAAAAATAAAGAGGTGCATGATAAGGATCATGACACCCTAAAACATAACAATCATACAAGCTCAACAAGAAATGCCACACAATAACATTTAGTGTCACACATAAGGATACATACCACATATAAGGGAAATAAATATGTCAAAAAAAATCCAAGGGCCACACATAAAGGGAACATAAAATTATACACACATAAGGCCAAGTGTCGCACATAATAAACAAGCAATGACTAGCCTATTATGCAAGAGCAACAACATCAATGCAGCATAAAACAAGTGAAAACTTGTATACATTATCCATGTTGTTTAACCCTAAAATGAAATGGTGGGGGGAGTAGTATTTCACTTTAATATTAGGGTTCATAATATAAAAATCAAATGGCACAAGGGTGATAATTAGATCTATAATATACCAATTAAATGTTAAACTCAGATATAAGTATACACTAAATTTATTATGTTAAGATAGTCTAAATATGGAAAGTACAACTATGATAGATATAGAAATGACAAATAATATAAGTACTTATATTTTTATGATGATAAATTAGTTTTATATCTAGAATAGGCTAAAATTAGGTAGGAAGATAGTTCTAGAATAGTTGTTAGATTCTAGATATAGTGCCTCTTACTATCTAGACAGTTACATCATCCTTAGATAATTGCATCAATGCTACTATTTGAGTCTAATAATAGTGTCATGTATTAAATATTTGGTGAAATAGGAAAGAACTACATGTATTATTATAGGTTATGCTTCATATTTACTTTAGTGTATTTAAATCTAGGTCATGGATCATTGCTCCTTGTGAAATGGCAAAACCTTAGCTTTCCATCTTCAATGTGATCTTGGGGAAAATGTGTTAGTGTTTAACCCTAAAATGAAATATTATCTATATGTATTCAATTTAATCTTAGGGGTAGGAATATTTAAATGAAATGGTATAAGGATGATAATCAAATCTATAATAGGCAATTAAATGCTAAACTTAGATATAAGCATACACTAAATTTATTATGTTGAGATAGTCTAAATATAGAAAGTAAAAATAGCATAGATATAGAAATGAAAAATAAGAGAGTAATTAGCTTGTTCTGACGATAATGTACTTTTGGATATAGAACAAGTTAAAAGTAGGTAGGAAGATAATTCTAGAATAGTTGTCAGATTTTGGATTTGATGCCTCTAGCTATCTAGACAATTACATCAACCCTTGATGGTTGCATTGATGTTACTATCTGAGTCCAATGATAGTGTACTATATAGAATATATAGTGAAATAAGATGTGACCACTTGAATAATTATGGGTTTTTCTTCACCTTCACTTTGGTGCATTTATATCTAGGTCATGGAATCTCACTACTTGTGAAATGGAAAAAACCTTAGATTTCCATCTTTAATGTGGCTTTGGGGAGAAATAGGTTAATGGAAATATGGTGTAGATATAACCATAATGACCCCATTATTAAAGGGAGTTACCTACATAGTCGATAATCCAAATAGGGCCTTAGATTGATGTAATTATCCCCTATGTGTTATTTTGTGTGTGAATCATGTAATATGTGTAAAGCAAGTACAACATTGACCTAGATTGTAACTTGGAAAATTGGGTTCTTAGGTTACTCCTTTAATAATTTAGACCTATAGATGTGTTGTACCTATGACTGGTATGGAAATAGAGAAGTTTTGATAAATTAAATGCTTTATGGATTAATTTTGATAAGTTATTTGGTCTCTTTGGTATTTTATAGGTGAAGAATGGATTAGGGTTGATCTTATATTTATATCAATCTCTTTGGAATAAAAACTCACAGTAAATCACTTGGGCCAACCATTAAGATACATTTAATTTTCAAATTGGATTACTTTAGGGCACTGGACACTTATGTTAGGGTATGATAGTAACACCAACACTACCACCTATCTTAGACATTAGCATCTAGAAAATATCAAAATAGGTAAATAATCATAACTTATAGAGGTGTAAGATAAATACATTTTCAGTATTCTAGAAAAGTTAGAATATATATATATATATATATATATATATATATGTATATATGCATATATGCATATATATATATATGTATGTATATATATGTATATATGCATATATATATATATACATATACATATACATACATACATATATATGTATATGTATATATATGTATATGTGTATATATATATGTATATATATATGTATATATATATATATATATGTATATATATATACATATATATATGTATATATATATATACATATATATATGTATATATATATATATACATATATACATATATATATATACATACATACATACATACACACACACACACACACACACACACACACACACATATACTGATAAGACTAAGATATAGGCCAAAGGACACAAGATAATGTAGATGCAAGGATTGCTAAAGTAAGGAGAGTGTATAATTAAGAGGAAAAACCAAGGTCTAAATTTGCCAAGTGTATAAGACTAAGGGGATACGTAATCACAAAATATCATCTATATTTAGTGGGCATATAGTGTCAAGTTAATCCTAATGAACCTATTGTCAAAAGACATTACCTACATAGCTAATACTTTGAAAATGGCCTTAGAATGATGTAATTCTCTCTTATGTGTTGGTTTGTGTGTAAATCATGTACAATAATGACCTAAATTGTAACTTGGAAATTTGGGCTCTTGGGTTACTTCTTTAGTACTTCAAACTTTTAGATTCACTTTACCTGTGAACAAAGAATATGTAGAGGGGAGGTTAGTCTTGTGTTAGTCTCATAAAATAAATGAAATAAATACACTAAAATAATAACACCTATAGAATAGAAACTATGGATAGCTTAGGTAACAAAACTAAATGAAAGCATAAAAAAATAAAATAAACAACTATTTTACCTTCCTTGGAGCTCTAAAGAGATTTCTCAACTTATGCATTAAGAAGTCTTTGATAATGGAGGTTGCTTGGATCCTTCTCTCCTTTGCACCTTAGCTTTGATGTTGTTTGGCTTAAGATTTGGGAATGGTAACTATTGTAACTTATATATACACCTTTTGAAGAGATGAAAAGGCTTTCCTCATCCAAGTGGCACAATGGAATCACCTCTAGGCTTATGGACAACCTAAGAAATGAGGTGAGTCTCTAGATAGGGATATCTCCCTTGATGTACCAGTATGGATTGAAACTAAGACTAACTTTAGGCAATGAAAAGGGAGAAATAAACTAAAATAAAAGATAAAGTAATGGAGGTGATATACCAAATTTACTGATTACATCCAACCATATGCATATTACACTTGAGACCAAGTAACAAATGAAACATACACTCTTCCAACCTAAAACTTCTCCCATCAATGTTACATTGTGAGGCCAAGATGAACATCTAGGCTACGGGGAATAGATAAGAGGCCTTGAATGTAAATAATTAAGAGACAAACTCACTTAATCCTTGACATATCCCAAAACACTTCAAATGCCCTACAAGAAGAATTTTTCCAACTGCAAATAGGTTGTAAGAATGAGCTAACATGCTAAGGAAATAAGAGTGTCACTTAAGAAAAATAAATAATTAAAATAAAACACAATATTAATAGTCATAAAATAGGTAAAAACTAGTCATTTTATTGATAAAAAGGTATACAAATGAGTAGGGCTTCACCATACTCAGGTGGAACATCCCATACAAAGCCAAAAAGGCTAGTTCTTATAGAGTTTGAGAGAGAAAGAAAAGAAGAGAAGTTAAAGGGTCCAAAGGAAACTTGTAAAGATGATAAAAAGAGTCACTTGTGCATCTTATACTTATTTGGGATGAACCATATAAGGTTTTTAAGTCTAAGTGTCAACTCAAGTCATCAAAGTTATGCAAAGTGGCATAAAATTCCTCCTTTTGTGCAGAAATAATTACCTTCATGATTGGACCTATTTTAACATATTATAACTAATGAGTAATAAGTTTTATGATTTAAATTTATGGTAGAGGAATCATATATTCATCTCCATGCATTTTTTGCATGATTTGTCCCTTGGAAGCCTCTAAAAGTAAGCCATCATCATTTACTATCTAGAAAACTACCCTTCCATGCACCCTACACACTTGTCTTCAAATTTAGCATCAGTTATCCATGAAAATACATCAGAGGAAGTTTATTAAAGCTATTAAGACTATAAATTTCCTTAAAGGCATCATTAAAGCTTTAAAAATTAGTTTAAAATAATATTTTCACTCTTGTCACTAGCTTGTGCCTTAGGCCAGTTTTGACTAGCTGAGTTGAATCACCTAGTTGGGGTACACAAAAGTTTTTTCAAGGAATAAAATGTCCATATTGAGTTATTTAAAGTATAAATATTTCATCCAAACATATTTCATCCTTAGGCTTCTCCTATAGCTTTCACAATACATAAAATAATGAAGATAAACCTATTTATGACATGTACATATAGTTTCATACATATAATTTGAATGTGGAGCATATTTAGGGGGTAATATCTAAGGTTAAATATTTTTATTTATCAAAATATTCCATTTTGTTGTATTTCCAATTCCATTTTCTAAAACTGGTCCTAATCAAGGTTTAGCAAGGGTTTTAGACATGTTTCAAGTCTTAAGGATTGTTTATAAAAATTGGATGTCAAAGTTGCCAACAAATTCCAAAAAATTTCTCTTAGTGTACCTTTATAATCACCTTAAAATTATTTTGACAACATGAAAACATTTATGGGAGATGTGTGCATATGAATATGTCTATTCGAGCTTGTTCCTATCCTTTTGCATGCTTAAGTTGATTTTTGAGCCAAAATTGACCATCCTAAAACTTTTATATGTTAAAAAATCTCAATTTTTTTATTTAATCCCATTAACATGTTACAATTAAATATAAATCTCACCTCATGTGAAAAGTAGAAACAAGTCTTTATTTGGCTTTAAGACTAGGTATGCCAAGTGGGCTTGAGTTGGATTTTAGCTCTAAAATAGACTTTTAATGGTCTAACATAAAAGATACAATGTTAAACACAATTTTATTAAATATATAAACATTATTCAAGAGGTATAAGGCTCATCTTAAAGTTAAAGTAACCAAACCTTTTCCTTTGGACCCCATAGGCCTAGCTTTGCCTAATAGGTCTACCTACAAAACTAAGGGTTTAGAGTACCCTATAAAGTTTAATCCCATATATAAAGGTTATTTATGTTGTATTATATTTAAAACATACCCAAACACCTTTATCTCATGTAAAAACAACTTCTTGACTCCTCCTTCATCTCTAAACTTCCAAAATGTAGGTTTTATGCATGGGAAAAGTGTCCCCTACCTTAGATAAAATATGGGGTAATTACCCTATTTTTTAATAAAAAATAGGTATTGGAGGGGGTCATACAAGTGAAAAGGATTAATTTAAAAAAAAATCAGATCTTTACTAGGTCATATGACCTCTTAACTCACTCAAAACATAAGATAGACTTATGCAAAGGATTGTGTGCAGGGTTTAGGACTGTAGGCTACTATTGCTTGCTAGAGGTTCTTTATTTGATTTTATATTCACTATGAGGGATATATGAGATTATTTTAATCATGATATTAAGTTTAAAAATACTTACCAACTTATACAATCCATGATAACCCTTAAAACCCCTTGAAAATAGTAAGACTGTGTCTTACTCTTGACTGTGTGTCTTGCTCTTTCTTCTCAAGAAAGACCCCTATGATTATAAATTTTGAAATATTTGAAACCTAAAAAAATTAAAATAACTACTTCCTAAGATTTATCATTGTGATCTATCAGTGGCTTGGTTCCATTTTATCTAAGTCCATGTTCTATTCATGCCAAGAATACCAACTCTATGCTCACTATCTAAGACAATCATAACTTACTAGGTTATAGTCTTGGAAACCCTGATTATGAGTTTTTATGCATGTTTTGAGATGAAACATAGTTTTATTATTATTATTATAACCTTATAATATCCATCACTAATTTTTTGAACCTATCCACTCATCCAACCTAGCTAGATCATCACATATACATAGTTCTTAACTCATTGTCTTTCACTCAGCTAGTTGTAGGTGTGCATTGGTGTGATTAAGCATGCTTTAAGTTGCTTTTCATGAGAAAATATTGAAAAATGGTTTTATTTCATTTATTTAATCCTCCATAGTGATTTATCAATGGTTGGGTCCCTATTCATCTTGAGTCAATGCAATGCTAACCCTAGATAACAAGTTTCATCTCCCTGCCTATAACAATCAATAGTGGTTAACTGTAGGTGTAGTTGTCTCATTTTGATTTGGTCATGACATGGGTGGACTCCCCATTGAACTATGAGAGCCATTTATAACCTTAAAAACATTGTATTTTCTCCTTTAATGATTTTCTATCCCTTCACATGTACTTGTAGCTCACTAGCTTGAGTCCTCCTTAGAGGATTGAAAAACCCTATTTAACTTGTAATAAGTGAGTATATGGGCTCCTTATACCTGAGTATTGATGTGAAATATTAATTTGAATCTACTTTTAGGTTACACAACATGTTTTTTAACCAAAATTACTATTTGGGAGGCCCTTAAACACCATTTGAAGACAAAAACAAATTCATTTTCCCTATATTGACATGTTCTGAACTATAGGTGTCCCTATGTATAGATTATGGGTATGAGTAGGGGTTTAAAACACAAGGTACCATCCTCCTTAAGTGGATTTTTAGTTATGAATACTCAACCATTCTAATAAATTCCATCATGGAGCATAGTCTCATACTACTAATCTTTAATGAAAAAGGTTTACTATGGCTCAAGCCTGTAGATGTTACTGTTTGATTTTAGTAGATTTATGAGCTACTTGGGGTTTCCTAAAAACTAGTCTCCATTCCTCTTTTTATCTATAGAATTTTAATTATTTTTGTATTATGTGGATAATACCAAATTAACCTATTTTTAAACCTTAAAAGTGTTTTTAAATAATTCATAAGGTTCCAACAAAAACCCTTGTTGCCTTTATTTTGACAATTCAGGGAAAATGGATCTGAACCCTATTAGCATCATAGGGGATAGTTTATAATTCTACCTTATGCCTCATTTAAACTTAATTTTTTTTGAAAATATTACAACACATAATATGAATTTTAAAGGTCTTTACCATGTTTTCAAATTTCCCATTCAATGTCTTCATTGCCTTAAGGTACAACATGTGGGTAATCATCAACCTACATAGGTAGTGGAGTGAGATTAGGAAATGTACCATATATATATGTTTATGAAATTTCCATGCCTTCACTAAATATCTCAATTCACTTTTTTCAATATTAAAATATTGAAAACCCTCTTAAGTATTTCATCATCTCAACATGACCTCAACAGAGGTCCTATAGGTGTACATTGAGCTAAAAATGGACAGTGAGAATGGAAAACAATAATGTCATGAAGGAAAAAACTTCATGTATAGCTCAAAAATTTAAAAAATATTATAATGAATGATTTAAATCAAAGAAAACTTGGGAAAATATTAAAAAATTCCTTTCAACATGGAAAACATTTTCAAACAATTGGAACAAGGTAGGCAACATGTTGAATGATTGGTCTAACATGGTGGAGACATGGGTTCCTTATCAAACTATGGGGTTATGAGGCCAAAAATTGTAATGAGGTGAAACTTATGGAATTTAAACATTAAATACACTATTTAACATTCAAATTAACCCTATGAAGAGAATACAACTTTTTAAAAGTAGTGAAAAGACTAAAACTGCACATGGTGACTTCATCTTGCAAAGTGAGCTATTAAACTTATAAAATTAAATTTAAAGGTGAAAAAAATGTATAAAATGATAAAAATTATCCAAAATAATTGAAAATAAATATTATCAAGTGGATTTTATGAATTTTATCAAACAAGACCAAAACTTGAAGGGTGCACAGATTGGTAGGCTATTTTAGAAGGTCAACTTCAAATAGATGATTCATAAAGCATAGTCCACCATTATAAAACTTCTTGATATTAAAATTTATATAATTTAGTATAATATAACCTCCAAAAATAGTTTGACTTAAAAGCCCCTGTGCTGATTGTACTGAGCAAAAACCTGAGTGTCACTTCAATCTGCTAGGAAGGGCAAAAATGCATTAAAATGGTTTTGGGCCAAAAATGGAACCTATAGATAAATTAAATAATGGAGATGATTTTTTAGGATATTAAGAGTCACTTTTACATATTTTACAAGTGGCACACTTCCAAAGGAGGCTATACAAGTGCTAGACTCACTCTTTTCTTCAAGAAAACTACCTTTTTCTAAGTAACCTGACAATTTTCAGTTAGTGATAGTTACTAAAAACCTCCTAGGACACATGAAACATGATAAAACTATTTTAAAATTAAAATATATTCAAAAAACTTGTAAAAATCACTAAATTCACTATTTTTGACCCTTAAAATGACTCAAATGATAAATGGACCTATAAATTAATTTAACAAATCTAGTACAATATTAATTGACATAAAATAACCTATAAAAAACCTCATGACAATACATTATACCCCATTATAGTCATAAAAAATAAGTTTTTTACTAGGGGTTCCCCAATTTGACCTAAAAGTCAAATTTGGTAAATAGTAACACTACTTACATGAGTCTTATGAAGAAAATCCTGCATAATAACTATACAATATCTAAGCTTAGAAATAGAGAGTTATGGCATTATATTTATAAAGTTTAGAGTTGACTCTCACCCAAGGTGTTCTAAGGTTGAGTTTAGGCTTGAAATGGGTTCAAAATAAACCTAGGTGAGTTAAAACTAACTCTAATTGAATTAATAGTTGTCAAATAATTATGATTTTCAATTACTAGGCATGGCTCTCAAATTAGATATTTTAAGATATTTTCAAAGAGCTTGATAATTCATAAATGCAATGATGAAAGGCTTTGATAATT
Source organism: Torreya grandis (assembly GCA_037957365.1). Classification (NCBI taxonomy): domain Eukaryota; kingdom Viridiplantae; phylum Streptophyta; class Pinopsida; order Cupressales; family Taxaceae; genus Torreya; species Torreya grandis. The sequence goes on from JARHVA010001550.1 coordinate 3,038,255, forward strand.
TTATTTTTGGATTTTATATTTTTATATATTCATTAATTATAAATGGATAATTTAACTAGGCATTTAATCTTATTGAATTAGATAATTGATTTTGACTAGCCTTTTAGCTCTTTCAAAATTTGATCAAGAGTCCTGTTTAATGGGTCCATAGGCCAAATTGATAGCTATTATGCTACAAGGTGATTAGAGATGAATCTATGAGAAATTATTGTGTATAGGCTAGAATCCCAAATAGATATGCCTCAACATGATTTTGAGATTTGATGAATAATGCATAAGTAAATTTAAGACATTCAATGATTTTTAAGCTTAATTTGCAATGGTTGGCAGGAATCAGTCTAAAGTCTAGTTTAAATATAATTGTGACCAGTTTTAGGTGTTTATAGTTTGCCCTTGTTTGGGAAGATATTGTAAGCTATAGGTACAATAAAATATTTTAAAATGAAAAAGGCCATTAAGAAGGAAATAATATAATTATTGAAGAAGAATATCCAAACAACATTTAGGAAGCCTTTAATGATTCTCCATCGAGGGAGTGTCAAACACATATTATTGATGGATGGTCCCTAAAAAAGAATAAAGAAAAAGAATGAAATTAACCTATGAATGAGATTAATCCAATAAAAATAATTCTTCTATGTATTGATTTAAAAAATACTAATTTTTCCAAAGGTGGTTATAATTAGTAGCAAAGGTTGAGACACTAATTTACCCAAAAATAGTTATAATTAGTGGCATAGGCACATACCCCAATAGGGAAAATGAGTTGAAATAATTATTTGACCATAGGTGGTTATAATCATTAAGATGACCTGGATTGAATAATTATTTTTGGTTGTGACCTAGTAGGGAATATTGGCAAACATAACTAAAGGATATAACCTATAATATAGATTAAAGATGAGTTGGCATAAATGTAGATGCAATGGTTTAATGACTAAAGAAACCACAAAAAACTAGGCACATGAGGATGCACAAAGTGATAAAAGAGTTGATTGGAATAATAAAGGCGGTTGAGCTAACCCTAGATACATCACGTATCCAAGCATTGCCTACATAGTCTAAATACACCTCAGACCAATGTAGTTCACCTAAAAGTGGAATAAAATGGAATGAGGAATAGAATAATAAGAACAAAAATTTATCAATGTGAATGATTTAGTTGTACCTACCAATGCAAAGATGCTCATCCTTATTAGAATTGAGACAACTAGAATGGTCAATGGGTTGATTTTAGCAAGGAGGGTGGAAAGATTTACCAAGGTTACCAGGGAGAAGTTTTTATGGCACTATTACTTGTAATATTTCCCAAGATGATTATTTCTATAGCACATATTGATATTCATCATGATATAAAACACCATGATGAAAATGTCATAATGTATAAAGGACTAACTCTCAATCCAATAAACAATAAAAAATAATGCACCAATGATAAAAACAATGATGATAATGTTGATCAACGAATATGGATGCAACTGATTATAATGCATAAAATATTTCCCAATGAATTCATATAGACTGACTCAAAGCATAACAAGGAAAGCAAATAAATAGGAAAATAAACAAACAAATAACTAAGCAAACAAATACACATAAAACTTGAAAGTAAAAACAATAGACCACATCCTATTGTCAACCAAGTCAATATCTATGTGTAAAGGCTCAATGGAATGATAAATGGGTAGTGCCCACAAGTAATTATATATGCAAAGGGAATGTCACACCCCTAATGGTAGTATAGTGGAATAGAAATAACAATGGATGTGCTCGAGTAAGGTAGATCGAGGATGAATAACCAGGTCTAAATAGAACAAATATTTTTGGATTTTGAGGCTTAATATCTCTCTAGGAGATGGTACATTGATTTTATATATTTTTATATTTTGAAATGTTTTGAATGTTTTTGGAAATTTGTTTGCATCTCAACTTGATTGAGAATGATGAGATACATAATGGTCTAACTCATAAAATGGCAAGAGCTGACTGAAACATGCTCAAAAAATGGTGATGAAACTAGCTTAGGTTACTCTCAAAATGATGAGATCATATGGAAAAGGGGGGCTAATCTGACCTCAACATGAATCGAGCACTACCTACATAGTCCCATTAGAACCTCAAGTCATTATAGTCTTGCCAACATAAAAGGAAGTGAGATTTGACCAAGTAAAAACAAGTTCATAAATTTAGGCAAATGGCAAGGCAAATGATAATAGTAAGGGTAAGGTGATGCAAAAATGCAAGGTAAAGGTGTTTTTCCTAATTTTCCCATAGATGATTATAATTAGGAAATAATAGCATAGGTCAATGATACTATATGCAGTTATAATTAGTAACACAAGGTGGAATACTAATTTTCCCAAAGGTGGTTATAATCAATAATACTAGTTAGGCATAAATAAAAAAGATAATTTATAGATCCAATATAGTTATAATTTTATAGAATGCCATTTGAACACATAATTCTAAAATTACTAAAACTAGATTAGAATCCCCTTATAGAATGTGCTGAAAGAACCAATGAAACCAAGGTCAAAAAGGATAAGGTATGACAGGTCAAAATAAGCTTTGGTCTAATAGTGAAAGTATGGTGGGATGGAAAATGACATTGCATTATTCAATAATAGTGATGGTATAATAATGGGATATAATGCTAATAAGGTTTCTAATAAGTGATAAGGTAAGGTAAATGGCAGGGTATGAAACAACAACAAGTCAAATGGTAAATAGATAAGGCAAGTTAAATGAAAAATGAAAATAACAATGTAAGGTAATTATTTTTGTTGTTCTTGATAATATGTAGATGCACATCCTGATCAACATATGATACAACTAGAATAGTTAAATTTTTTAAATTGCTAACCCACACCCCTTCTGAATAATTTTTCTATTAAGAACCTACTACAGATTTGAACTCCAATAATGTTATTGTGATATTCATTGGTTATTGATTTTATTTCCTTCAAATGTCAAGGCAAGATGTCTTTTTAACCTCTACAAAGGAAAGTGTGATTAGGAATGATGAATACAGATAAATATTGGATGATAGGTATATTTTGGAAATTTAAAGGTGGATGATAATGGAGTGTATGATGGTTAGGCAATGAATGAAGATCAAGATTTTTAGGCACACACAATGTTGTTGATTACAAATTCAACATAATTTTTATTGTGGTAGGGCCAAAGAGTTATGAATATGATCTTGATAGGATCACCATATTTTTAGATCATTTAGGCATGAGAGTAGCTACCATCTGATTATGCTATAAATTAGGAGTTGTACTGATTTTATCTTTCATAATGTCTTAATCAAGAAGTGAAGAAATGTTGTGCTTAGTTATTGACACCTCAAAGAGGTTTTCACCAATGAATTTGTCTTAATTTTCCCATAGCATGTTTGAAAAAGTTTCACTAAGGAATGTTGAATTTTGACTTTGATTATCTTTTAGTGCCTCGAACAAGGTTTCACTAGAAAATGCTAAGTTTAGACTTTGATTATCCCCTAGCACATCAAAAAATGTTTCACTAGGAGAGTTTTATTCTTCTCGATGAATGTGGTCTTGGTACCTCTAATATTCTATAACTGATATGCCACCATGGATGCAAATAAAAAAGGTATGATTTTGTCAGTCCCAATCAACACTTGTGGGAGGTGGAGGGTCAATATAATGGCTAGGTTGGTTGGTGTTAATGACATTTGGAATGTTAATGAAATGGAAAGAGGTAGCACAATCCTCATATAAGATACTATGATAACTTATGTCTATGATAAATTAACTATCCTAAAAAACCATGGAAGAATCATAAACATATTTAAACTAATCTGCAAGGTATGTGTAACCAATGTTGTAACAACCATGAGTGTATTTTGATTCTAAAGCTGATTTTGACTCAAGGAACTTTGAATTCAATGTTTAGACTGATGTTGAGTCCACTTTTGATGCTAAATCTCAAAACCTAACTTCAATGTTGATTCTTCATTTGGTGTGGATGTTACTATAATGATGTCTTGTTGAATGTTTGGTATTAGACAAGTAATGGACTATGATGGCATAATGGGATCCATATAGACTAGTTTGTCAAAGTGAGACTCCTCAACAAGGGAAAAAAGTCAAGATACAACTCCATAGAGACTAGATTTTCAAAGGGAGGCTATTTAAAAATAAGATAATGGTTGAGATAATGATTTGCCCAAAGGTGGTCATAATAATTAAGAAGTGACTCAACAAAGATCAGATTGTCAAAGTGAGACTCCTCAATAATAAGGATAACATAAAAAGGTGATTCATCATAGGTTAACTCATTACAAATGGGTGTTTCTATAAAAAAATTATGGATCAATTGGTTCTCTTGTCTTTGGTTTACAAGTAATTATAAAATACTAGTTTTGAACATATCTTAGTCTTCAAATGATTAGATTTGGATAGGTACTAATTGGTTATGTTATGGCTTAATGATCATCATGGATTTTATAAAGTAGGGAAAGGAAGGAAATGGATGAAGGCTGATGGGTGGTTGGATAATGATCTCTTTATAAATAGGCTCATTTAAGATGTGATTAACAAAAATTGGTTTCTGACCTAGGATGGTAACTATGACTTGTCTAGTCATAATTGTAAAACATTATTGGGATAATGAGCTACCATACCTAGAAGGACTTACAATAGTAATGGTAAAGCATTGTAAAGCTTGGTTGCTCACACAAGCCAAAAGACAAGGTCTTGGAATGGTAATGGTAGGGCATTATCAAGCTTGGTTGCTATCATGAGACAATGAATGAGGTCTTATAATGGTAATGGTAGGGCATTGTGGATCTTAATTGCTCAAATAAGAAAAAAGGATGAGGTCCTATAATGTTAATGATAGGGCATTACAAATCTTGGTTGTGTTTTCAAGACAAAGGATGAGGTCCTAAAATGGTAATCCTTGGATGATGTGGAGCTTGGTTGCTTGCATAATCTAAAGGAGGATTAATGGTATAGGTAGGGGATCGATTACCATTAGCCATGAAAGGGTGAATTTGATATGTTAATCAACCCATAAAAGGTATCAATGCATACTAATCTTGAGTATCTTGGATTTATTCTTCAAATTAATCATTTTAAGGAGGATAAGGATCCATTTCAAAAACTAAAATATCACCATAAGGGTCTTGAATAAAGTCATCTTATGCAACCATATTATCATATCTAGGATTGTACATGGTTCCACTATGAATATAGTGAGACATATTCAAATCAATGATGAATTTTCTATAAAAATGGGCCTAGAGTTCTATAAACTCTTAAAAATAATGTTTGAAGGATAAATGGTCCAAACTTGGTCTAACGTGGTCAGAAAGTTGAGCTATATCTCTAAAAAGGCCTATGCTAAAACTTGGTCTAAAATAGTGTAACGTTAAATGTCTTACATAAAAAGGTTAAGGAGATGAATAAAAACCAAAATTCCAAACTGAGGTAAAATATGTTTCAAACAAGTCTAATTTAAGTCTAAATAAATAAAGGTTGGTAGGTCTTCTGGAAAATAAGGCATGAAAGCTAGGCTCAAAACATGCTTTACTAGGTCTTTTAGGAATAAGGCCTAAAAGATAGACTTTAAAAAAAACAAATGTCTAAAAGGCAAGAGATTTAATCTAAAAAATTGAAACACTTTATCATAAGCTATGCATTTAGATTTTAATTTTTTTGATGATTTGGAAAAATACATGAAATTCTAGGTATATGGAAGATATATCACTTCCTCAAATTTAGGCACAAAAATAGTTTTCAAATTGAATAAACAATTAACCTAAGTTACACAGCCCAAAAGTGAAAGGAAAATGATCTAATCCAAAATTACACAAGGCCTAGATATAAACCAATCAATGTTTGGATCTAAACTTATCAAGGTTAATTTTGAACTCAAATTTAGAAAACTAGGCCTTTTAAAATAGACAACAAACTAGACAAGAATGTACATCATGACAGTACTATGCATATATCCAAAAGGCATATGTGATTTTGGTTTTGAAGTTGGAATTTGGGAAAAAGGAAACAAGTCATTTGAAATGGTTTAGAATTGTAATGATGTTATCATGCTCTAAAGGTATGAAAAATGGATGTTTCAAGACTTAAATGCATAATAATCAAAATGAATTAGGAAATGTAATGATACCCTTTTCAATCAAGTGACATACTCAAATAATTTTTTTAAAAGACTAAGGCAAAGGTATGGTATCAAAATGGCCAACATTATGCCTACTAAAACATAGGAGTGATGTATAAACATAGACTCATTTTCAATGTTTTAAAATAAACTAATAGTCTAGACTCAAAACCATGTAAGTAAAAAATACAAAAATGACATAAACACTTAAGTGTAACATCCTAAATCCTAAAATTAACAAGGTTGCATAATAATATCAAATTCCATCAAAAGAATCACTCTTGAAATTATTTTAATTGTTAATCCAAAAAGTAAAATCACATGAAAAGTAGGGTTTTTAGGACCCCTCTTCTCTCAAGAGTTTGTTCTATGACATGGAACTTTGGGCTACTCACCCTATATAAATAGTATGTCTGAAACAAGTGAGGTTATTCTAAACTATCAATTTTCACTCATTTATAGATGTTCCCAAGTTTGGCTAGCACTAGAGATGAAATCATTTCATTTGGATCCACATTAAACTTTTTGTCATGAAAAGGTATTGTTATTTTCATAACCACTACATCCATCACTTGCTCAGTGTGGTTCGATGTCCGAGTTGCCCCTAAATTCCAAGATTGAATACCACTAATGGAACTTGTTTTAATTTTTCAAAATATCTATCTTAATGGGTCACTCTCAATTTATATACCCCATCATGGAGTGGTGCTAAAATAATTCTAGGAGATGAATTCTTGAATCAATGCTTCCCTAGAGAACTTATGAGGAGGTGATGAACTCTTGCTCTCAAGCCAAAATGCATGAAAATAAAGATAAGTGAAAAGAGTTTATAGTCATTTTAGAGTCACCTAAATCATTTATATTTTTTGAGGGCCTTATAAAATTTCTTTCCACACTTTTATACCAAAGTAAGAAAGGTAAATAATGAGCATTTTTTATCACTTGAGTTCCCTAAAGGGGATGGAGGGAGATCATACACGCATCATTATTTTTGATTAAACAAACACTTTCAATAAACAAGCATAAAAATGAAACTCTTAAGAGTATTTAACTAATGTGAGAATTCATTTTAATCACCAAAATAAAGTGTGTTATGAATTTTGAGCCCCTTGTCATAAAATTATTTGAAAAAAATTGTAAAAAATTCAAAAACAACCAAGGCATGAAAATAACTAAGTACTTTTTAAGCACCAAAGATAAAGTATGTAAGATTTAACCATGATAAAATTTTGCATTTTATACCTTAGGACCTACAATTTGTTAGAGGGTTTTCCTACTTAGAATCTCAAAAGTGAGTGCTAAAACAACATTTAGAATTTCACTCTCAAGTTTTCAATTTTTTTATCTTAGAGACAGATCATTGTCGATCCACATAAGGATTGATACCAATCCATGGGAATCGACATTGATCAAGAAGATTATTGATGTTTCCTTATAAAACATAAGTTTTTTTGATAAAAAAATGATTAATAAAATGATCTCAAAACCAAAATATTTCACTAGATCCTGTATGAAATGAGTCAGACAAATAATATGTAGGTTATTAGACATAGAATGAAGACATAAAGATCAAGAAAAACTAGAGTTAGTTATGTCTCTACCATGATTTATTTTTCATATAGGGATCATGATTGATTATAGTAATCGATGTTGATCTAAAAAATTAACATCGATCGCTATCAATATTGAAATAAAATAATATCAATCCTTGTAACCTATGAGTTTCTAAAAACAAAAAGATGTAAAAATGAACTAAAAACTTGAAACATGAAGATTTTTAAGAATCCATTAGAAAAACTAAAAGTAGTATATTAATCTACATGGTTATATGGGATCCTTTCATCCCACTAGGTGTGTCAACACGTGAACAAGAAATATGTAGAGGGGAGGTTAGTATTTTGTTAGTCTCATAAAACAAATGAAATAAACACATTAAAATATTAATACCTCTAGCCTAAACACTAGGGAGATCTTAGGAAACAAAACTAAATAAGAGCACAACAAAAACATAAAATAAACAACTCTTTTACCTTCCTTGGAGATCCAAATGGCTTGTTGAATGGCTTGTTTGGCCTGTGCATCAAGAAGTATTAGATAATGGAGGTTTATTAGCTCCTTATTTAATTGGAACCTTAGCTTTGATGTTGCTTGGATTAATATTTGGGCATGGTAACACTACTTTCATGAGTCTTATGGAGTAAATATTGCATAATAACTCTATGATATCTAAGCTTAGAAATAAAGAGGTATGGCCTTACCTTTATAGCTTTTAGAATTAACTCTCACCCAAGGTGAGTTAAGGTTGAGTTTAGGCTTGGAATGGGTTCAAAATAAACCTAAGTGAGTTAAAAATAACTCCAATTAAGTTAATAGTTTTCAAGTAATTATGATTTGTAATTAATAGACATGGCTCTCAAATGAGATATTTTAAAGAGCTTGATAAATCATAAAGGAAATGATGAAAGGTTTTGACATTTTAATTTTTGGAATTTCCATTTTTAGATATTCATTAGTTAAAAATGGATAACTCAACTAGAAATTTAATCTTGTTTAAATAGATAATTAATTTTGATTAACCTTTTATCTCTTTCAAGAGTAGATCAAGTGCCTCAGTTAATGGGTCCATAGGCCAAATTGACAATTGTTATGCTACAAGGTGATTAGGGATGAATCTATGAGAGGTTATAGTTGTATAAAAGACAATATCCCAAATAGGGATGCCTTAACATGATTTTGAGTTGTGATGAATGATGCACGAGTAAATTTTAGACATTTAGTGATGTCTAGGCTTAATTTATAATGGCTGGTAGGAATTAGTCTAAATTTCGGTTGAAATCCAGTTGTGTCTAGTTTTAGGTGTCTACAGTACTTATAATTGGTATGAAAATAAGAAATCTTTAATCAATTGAATTCTTGATAGAGTGATTTTTAATAAAATCCTTGGTCTCTTTGGTCTTTTCTAGGTATTCATAGGTGAGGAATCAGTGAGGGTTGATCTTATATTTATATAAATCCTTTTGGAGTAATAACTAGCATTAAATAACTTAGGCTAATCATTAGGATACATTTCATTTGAAAATTGGATGAATTTAGGGCACTGGACACTTACGTTGGGGAAGGATAATAACATTGATACTATTATCTATCTTAAATGTTAGTGTCCACAGAGTAACAAAATGGGTATAGGATCAAAACTTGTAGAGGTGTAGGTTAAGTACATTTTAAACATTATATGCAATTTAGAATGTTCGTGTCATCAATATAGTATTAGTCAAACTAATAGATAGGTGAGGGGGCATAAGATAGAGTATATGTGGGCCTTGTAGAAGCAAGAAATGTGTAAAAATAAGAGGAATAGCCAAGGTCTAAGTTTTTTAAGTGTACAAAATTGAGGTTATACATAATAAAAAAATATCATCTATGTTTGCCTCCCTTCAATCTAGTAATGAAATTTATATTTTAGAGGAAAGGAATAAATACTTGGGTGTGTATACACACCTTGTATTTACTTGAGTTGAATATAAGTGATCTGATGGTGAATTAGCTACAACTAAGAGCATGTTACAATGTAAAATCAGTGCAAATATTTTGGGTTAAAATTACTTGAAATAGACTAAAATCAAATGAGCAAGGTTTAAGAGTATATCTATGTGTCGATGTAATCACCTTACCTATTGGCAAGTTATTTTGGAAAATATGTATCATTGTAAAAGGCTCTAAAATTGAGATTATGATAAATGTAGATAAATTTTTGAAGTGCATATATCTAAGGGGATATATATATATATATATATATATATAGAGAGAGAGAGAGAGAGAGAGAGAGAGAGAGGCACATGTCTCCAAATTTAGAACATAAGTGAGTTGTCATCTGGTAGTTGATATTAGCTTAATCATGTTATTACTTATATAACACACCCCATTTTAAGTATAGAAATGGGTACCCTCTTTTTGTTGTGAAGTTTGATATTATGCCCCCTGAATTTCATTATGGTTGCTTGTTCAAGTCAACCTTCTTGGGATTCCATTCAGCTAGATGTGAAGATGTGAAATTTGAGTGTGATTCACTATTTTAGACAAGCCTAAAAAAAAATTTTCAATAACACTTGGGATAGAAATTCACATCTTTGGATGCTACAATTTTAATATATGAGCTTGCATGATTTTAATAAGTCTTGGTTTGTCATGTGCTTGTGTTTTTTAATACATTTAAAGGTGTCATTTTAGGCCATTTTGACTTAAACTTATGCAAATTATATAACTTTTTAGAGTTTTATTTTTACTTTCCCTAAATAATTTATTCCATTTTGATCTAAATGACTAAGTGTATACACATAATATTTTCAAAATTTTATTGATTATTGACACTTTATATCTTACGAGAACTTGTTGAGTCTCAATGTCTTTGAGTGCGTGCCTTAAGGGGTGAGTCAAGAAAGGGGTAGGTAGACCATCGATGATTCTTAAGATTATCATTCCTTTTTCCACTTGTCATCTACACACTAGCCTCCTCAAACCATCGAACCTAAAATTATTCTTCTTAGTTCTATCCATTCCAATCACTTGTTATGTTTTATCCATCATTTCTTGCCTTAGAACCCTTTTAACCTATTAGTTGTGCTAGATAGACTAGGTTGACCTAGTATAGTTTAGGGACTTTTTCTCTCTTTTGGTTTTGTTAGCCTCTCAACTGACCTAACACAAACCTATAGAGTTAGCCCTGAAAACATGATAGGTCAACTAGGTCAACCTAGCACAACTGACATTCCAAAATTTTTTAGGGTAAATTACTACTATATATACAAGGTCATTTACTACCATTTATAAGAGTGAAGAATTAAGTGAATAAGTGTGAATGGAAATTTGCCTATTGACCATTCTAATTAGGGAGTTAAGCTTTAGGGTTTAATACTTTCTTTGGAGCTCTGATCTCATCTTGTGGATAAGTATTTTGGATGCCTGGATAGGTTGTTTAGCCTAGAGATGATTTATCTTAATTATCCATAAATACGATGATAATACCTTGTGAAACACCTTGGCTAAGGGGGAGATTGAGGCTTAGTGGATTTGTCTTCAAAGGTAAGTATTCTTAACTTTATTCCTCCTTTGTAAGAGTAGATATATTGAGCATTTGTATTCTTCTCTTCCATGTATTAGGATTCCATATACATTGACATGAGTATATGTCTTCTAATACATGTTTAGTTTAGTTGTTTAGTTGTTTTATTTCTAACCCCCACTTTGTGCCACAAGATTTGGTGAACACTAGGTTATATTTACTTTTCTTGTTATTAGATTAGTGAAATATTAAATCATAAGACTCTTTTAGGGTTTTTGTCTGATTGTGTTAGACTATAGGCTTTGGAACCCTATCTCACATGGTGTGTTATGATAAGTGATCCCTTAATTGTGTCTAATATATCCTCACATTGGTTATGCTCCTGCTTAAAATTTTTATGCTCTCTAATTAGAAGTGTAGGTGTGCTCTATCCCATCTGATCCAAGATTGATTTATGGACATGATGCATTTTTGATTGCATAAATTCTATAAAAACCCTTACATGATTTATTTCACTTATTTAATTTATATTTATCATTATTTTTATCATATCTTTACTATGCTATCTTGACCCTATTGACACAATTTATTTATCTCTGTGTGCAGGTTTGTAGGAATAGGTAACTGGGTTGACCAGCTCAACCCAGTATAGGTTTTCAAACTTGTAGAATTATGTTTAGATAAATGGATCAACCAACTTGACCTAGTATAATTTTTCAAGTTTTTATACTTCCTATTCAACCTATTAGGTTAACGAAGTTGACTTAGTGCATTTTAGCACTTTTTCAATAGGTTCCTATATAACTTGATCGACTAGATTGACCTAGTTTATAGGTTTTTGATAGTTTTCTTTAAGGTCTCAGAATATAAATCTTCTTATTTTTATCTCTAAATAATTTAGGTTAGTTTTCATTCCTTTGTATCTTTATTCTTATATTTTCCTTTCATAGTTTGTAGTCTTCAAAATTGCCTCTACACAACCAACTACGTCGACCTTATGGACTTAGTTCTATGTTTTAAGTTTTCTAAAATAACTAGGTCAACCTGATTGACCTAGTTCACTTTTAGACTTTGATTCCATAGTATAGGTTTGAACTTATAAATCTTGTTCTATATGATTATCTATAGAGTTTATCAACTATACATTTTTTCAAAGTTATAATGAGCAATATATGTTAATCACATCTTTATTTTAAGTTGTTTGTATGCTTAGAATAGTTCACATAGTCTATATAGGGATTTTCAATCAATCACTTAGTTGAACTATTTATATTCTTTTGCACACATGACCAAACCACATAAAATAAAAAAAACATTTAAACATTTGACTACCCAAGCCAACCTACTTGAATTTCATCACCAAGAAGGAAGCTGACTTGATGCTCTAGTCAAGTATAAAGCATGGTTAATTATATATTTTGGATAAGCACCTGAAATGCTTATCATTGTGGTGTGTGAAGTGAGGGTGTAGGCCCCAATACCAAGAATATATCATTACCACAATAGTCCCTTTTATCCTAAACTACATAATAAATCCATTGATTACTATCTAGTATCTTACTTATAGCCAATCTTATTTTACACTTAAAATCATTCTTAATAATCTAATCAACATTCTAGGTTAACCAAGTAGCTAGATTTAATTTCAAGTTATTTGTTTTCTCTTTGATCAATTATATGTGAAAAATATTGCAATTTCCAGTGTTAGTGCAAGACTTTAATTTGTGTGCATCAATTGGATTGGCCAACATAAATTTAATTGACTATTTGTTTCCCTTTTAGTACTTACTACTTTCTTACATTACTTAAAATTATCTTGATTCAATTCATATCTTGTATAAACTTTTATTTCTTCCCTATCTACTGTACTTGGTTGACCTTATCGACCTTGTATCTTTTTCACCCCCTGTAAATTGTGATAGGTCAACCTAATGATGTAGTACTACTTAAAAAACTTTTACCTCTTTTTACCAGTCACTGCTCATTAAACTAGGTTGATCCTATGGACCTAATACAATTTTAAAATCCCTATTTTTGCACTAAGTCAACTAGTACTATTTTAGTCACTTTCTAATTCTTTGCTTTCTCATTTTGTCTCTTCTCCTTTCTTCATGGACTATTTTTTTGGAGACAACACTAAAGTTTAGACAATAAACATGATGGAATTCACCAATCCTAATAGGGTCTCCCATAGACAAAGTAGGGCTCCTTTTGTGAATTTTAGTAATATTCATATTTTAACCCACACGATGAACTATGGGACCCCTCCTCATACCTCTTTATCGAAAAACCCTTCTCTTCTCTTAGAGGATCAACTTGAGTTAGAGTATACTCTTGAAATGATTTTCTTTATCACAAAATTACCTAAACATAGAAGGAAGGATCCTTCCACCATCTATAATCTCATGATTAAAAATCAAGTTGAAGAACCTCATTCTCTTACTCCCACTTTCTCAACTAGATTTAGGGGTACCAATTTATTTGCTTCTCAAACTCTTCCTTCAATCTTGACTCCTTATTATGTCATGACATCTTCTTCTTTAACTTCTTACACCTCCATGGCTAGTATCTCAAATAACATGGTAGGTTATACATCTAATGGGCCTCTCATAAGATCCACTATTCTTAATCCTTCCACTAGTTCATTATTTACTACCCAAGGTAATCATGCTTCTAGTGCTTCTTCTTCTCAACCATTTACTAGTCTATCTTTTGCTTCATAAGCAAATTTTGCCACTAGTGCCTTAAATTATCATAGCTCTTCACAAGCCCATATTACCACTAATAGTGGTACCCAAGCCACTAACACCAACATAAAAACCAATACTATTTATTCTAATAAGACTAATCAAACTCATCAACTATTGTTAAAAACTCTTAATCAAATGAACACATTATAAGATCATAATATGAATCAAATGATGAGAATGCAAAATCACCTTATTAATCTTCAATCCAATTATCAAATAATGACTTGGGGTACACATAACCAAACCATTCCTTCTCCCCCTCTTTGATATTCTCAAGGTAATCTCATTTCTTGACCTCTGTTAGTCAACAAAGTCAATAAGCATTTACAAAATAAACCTCTTACCACCCAAATTACTAACATTGACATTGGAGGTATAACACCTACAATTTATTACAATGAATCAATCAATCCTACCCTTAATCTTAAGACATTTATAAATATTTACAAGGATTGGGTCAAGTTAAATACCTTTTCCACTACCAAACTCTTATCCAAAACCCTCATGGATGATGCCTTGGATTGGTATAATCAACTTAGAACACACTATATCACTAGTGGAGGACTCAATAAATGCTTTAGCTTAAGAATTTCAAACTAGTGACACTCCTAAGAACACTTTGGCCCATTTCATCAATTAAAAACAAAATTAAAATGAAACTACCCAAGCCTTTATTAAGATATGAAAGACTTTGTTAAATAAATGTGAACATAACATGGTGAAGGACAATCTCTTTCATCTCTCAAAAAATTCATTATCTTTACTAAATTAAAATATCCATTACATACCCATTCTCGATGTACTTTAGAGGAAGGTATTGATCAATCCAAAAGACAAGATTACCTCATTCATCAATTTGAGCTACTCCAACCTTCTATGGGCCCTCACATATTTATAATGAATAAAAACTACAATATTACCAATGATGGTGTTACCAATTTATATGACACCATTTAAAATATTCAAGATAAGAGAACCAACTCGCTCTCAACAATATAATAATCCTCATTTCTCAACAAACAATATTAATGTCCATAAACCTTTATCCTTAGCTGAATTGCTTAAACAACTACCTAGGCCTCTCCCACAAGAGCTTGACCCTACTCAACCTATGAAATCATGGTATGATCCTAATAAGTTTTATTAGTTTCATACTAGTTGGGGTCACTCTCATGAGATTTGTAGATAGATTCGTAACTTAACCATGGACTTTCTTTTTGGCCCAAATTTTGATCATGATTTCATTATCTATAAACATCAACAAGCCTATAAGATTACTTTCAAAGACTATAAATCACATGATGAAACTCAATCCTATAATCAAGAAAATGATCATTTGGCTATCTATAAAGACCCCTTGCCTAATCATCAACCAATCCAAGAAAGTTAATATAAGTCCACCTCTTCTACTAATAACATAAAAAGTCTTATTGAACCAAATTTTGAAGATAATATGGTTAGCATGACCAATATGTGAAGAGTGGTGCCTTTCATTGATTCACAACCTATCTACACTCCTTCCCATAAAACATATTGTGCTATCCAAGATTCTTCTCTAACTCATTTAAATGAGTTGGGACCAGAAGATCTTATTTCTTTTGATGATCCAATTTATGATTCTCCCTTGGATAACACATCTCATACTATTTATACTTATCTCTCATCACTTTATAATACTAATTACAATCCAATTTATACTAACACTTCTTATTCTAAGCTTCAAGATCAATCTAAACCAATTCGTTCTTCTAAACCTTCTCATTCTTATCAACATAAATTTTAATGATCTTTAGATCCACCTTCTAAAAACCTTATTAATCATTATGCACCTATATCTAATAATCTCCTTATGGGTTATGATGAGTGGGTTCCCATTACATAACTTAATAATATTCCATCCTAGAAACCTTTTTTTGAACTCATGAGGACATATCCACATCATATAAATCACCTCATGTAACTCTTATTTGAGATAAATATCCCTTGTCCTCCTCTAGTAGGATGGGAGGCTACTTTATCCAGATCTAAGGATAGTATCTTGTAATAATGTAAAGATATGTCTATTAATGTTGATAAAACTATATACACATCTCTTCCTTTATAATTTCCTATCACATCTATGATTTTAGATGATATTATTTTTCATTTAGATGATCCTCCATTATTTATTAACATCTAAATCTATGATATCCAAATTAAGTGAGTATCGATCGATGAGGGTTTTAGAACCTGTGTCACTTCCCTTGATTATATAAAACCCTTGGGTATTCTAAATTTAATCTCAAGTCTACATGAAACACATTCTAAGGACATGATAAAATTCAAATGACTCTATTAAGATGTGTGTGGCTTCCCGTTACTATCCCAACTATCATTATTCATATTAAGGTGATGATATTCAACTCTCCCCTTTTGTATAACATCTTGCTTGGTAGGATGTGGAATCATTGTATATGACCTATCTCATCTTCCACTTGCCAATGCATAAAATTTCCTCACAATGGATCCATTTACAAGATTCAAGGAGACACTAACCCTTGGAATTTTGAACAATTCCAAGATCATGGTGTCTTCAATATTCTTACTCTTGAGCCTTTGCCTAGTGTTCTATTTTATGAGTTACAATGTCTTGAATTTCTTGTCAACTCAACCAATGGTTACAATGGGCATCTTGAGCTAATTGGTAACATTCCTCCCAACCTTTTAGATTTTGATGATGATGAACCCAATGAGATTAAATTAAATATCAAAATTTTTGATCTCTCACCCCATTTCATCTCATAACTTCTTACTTATTTGTAGCCTTTCTCTTTCTCTCGTAAGCCTCCTTGAAATGACATTCCTATAGTATTAACCAAGACTAGGTACTCTATTCACCAAGCTTCCTCTGATGACAAGGTCATCTTGACCTATGTCATTGATCTTCATACTCCAAATCATGATGATGGTTATTCTTTAGATGATCCTATTTTAGTTGGCCTCATCTAGGCTTGTGATGTCAAGATTGTTCATTACCACTCTTCTTTACTTGATTATTTTCATGCATTCCATCCTTATCTTTCATTTATATTTCTTGATTCTTGCATTTTTTATTTTTATCATAGGGTAGAGATGGCATCAATATCTCTAGTTTATGAGAAGCCATTTAGGACCATGCTCTTGGATCATGCTATGATTAGATATTATCATTTTTACATACCTAGGGTAGTCCTCCTTAAACCTTATATAAATCCTACCTCTCCTTTAGTATGGATAGCTATAGTTAAGCATGTTCATTTTTCCAATATAGTTGAACCTATATCTTCTCATACTATTTCTGAGCCTCTTCCTACCTCTACCCTTAATACTCTTATTGAGCCTAGTTCTACTTCTTCCCAATCATCACCTTACTTTAATGATGGTTTAATTCCACTACTTAAGATGGCTCATTTTCCCACCAAATGGGTTGCTAAGTCCTCTTTATCTTCTTATTTTCCTATTTCACCTCCTTTTATGAGTGCTCCTAAAAACACTCACCAACATATCTATTGCTTCTATGGAACAAATGATCACTCTTACACCCATTGTCATAAGTTACGATAATACCTTGCTACCTTGAATCCTTTTTCCCCATCATTAGACAAAACCATACCTCCCTCAAAAACACTTACTAAGTATTTACCTAAGTATAGTGAAAAATATTATCTATGGCACCTATGTGGCATTCATCACACTAATTATTGCCACATTATTCAATAACATTTTAAATATCACCTTATAGCCATCCTTAGACCTGATACCATTATTACCATAGGTTTTTCTCATAATAAGGTTCCTCCTTGTCCTATAGCTCTACCTCTAGTGGTCCATCACCCCCTGTGGTCCCTTCACCACCTTCTATGCCTCCACTTATTATTCCTTTAACTATGGACCTTCCCTCACCTATGGATTCTTCTCCACTTGTGATTCCTTCTTCTTCTATAGATTCTGATCCCATGTATTCTCTTGACCCATCTTTTCCTAACTTGCCTTAGTATGATCCTTTGATCATTCCTAATTTTTCAGTTGAGAATATCAAAAAAGAAGTATTTGCCCAGTATTCACTAAAGATTAATGAGACCTTAGCAATAGTTTGATTACAACTTCAAAGAGACTTATCTGATGTATTGGATAATGTGTGTGGATAGATTTACCAATATCTATGAGCACATGCATGGTGATTTCTCATTTATATTTGGATTGGACATATGCCCCAATCTTATTTATATTTTGATTATATTATTTGACACTATGTAAAATTCTTTATTATCTTATATCATGTTTTTCCTTATTGTTGTACTATAGTTAGCTTATGTTATCATTTTACATTTCACATATACTCGTCTTTTCCTTATCATCTCTATTTTTTCCCTTATCATTGATTTCTTTTCCTTAAGAGTTTTTCTCAAGACTCTTCTCTTGTATCTTCATGATTGTTTGATTTCTTATCTTTATTTTTCACAAAAAATTGTCATGATGAATTGGTTATATTTACCCTTTTCCCTTTGGTTATTATCTCCTATTACCATGTGATTAGTTCACAAGCAATATTTATCATTACTATTTACTTTCACTGATCCTAATTTGGATCTCCTTTTTCCCTTCTTCCTTATTTTATACAAACTAAGCATATAAATGGTTGAGACTTGAGATCACATGCTATATTCATTGTCAAGCTTAAGTATTCTAGTTAGTCTTTTGTCTTGGGTCACTTAGATTCCCATAGCCTTAGCCTATAACTCATTAATGTGTATCACTATCTCTCTCATGATTGGCCATTCCAAATCCATATGGAGGACAAATCTTAAAAAGACTTCAAAATAAAGTTAAAATCCAAATCATTTAAATAAAAGGCAATGATATCAAAAGGAAAAAATATTGACTATTCTTAAAAGTCTAATCACACTAAAAGACATGATTCAAATCACATCTCCTTCTTCTAGTCAAATCTCAAACTCCATAGTTGGCCTCATGGTAGAGCTGAGGTCCTTTAGGGTGTGGTAGGCTAGTAGATTAGAAAAGGAGAATTAAAAAAAAATCTTTTAGTGATACCTACTTTCTCACTCAAGTACCTCATCTTTTTAGTAGACTAATAACTCTGTAAGGAGTCATGAGGAGTGGGAAATATGTTGTAGGAAGGTAGGTCCATTTTAATTTTCCTTTTACTAATCTAACATCATGATTTTATCTTGATAGCACACCTATTTGCCTACAAAGCTTTGTGTCTATAAAAAGTGGGTTTCCTTTGTATATAGATGGCCAATAGTCACTTAGTGTCTTTTCATGTACTTAAAATGCCTCTTTCCTCCTAAGGTCTTCTCATAAGATGCCTAAGTCTTACTTATTACACCCCCTTTTTCATTCCTTTTCATTCATATTTTTTCTTGGGAAATATTGTTTTTCTTACTGATCACTCCCCATGGGATTTAATTTATGAGTTACTTTGTAAGAATATGGAGAGGACTCAATATCCCTCACAAATTACCATATTTTCCATACTATTACCAACATGTTTGATTTATCATTACTTATCCTTCTTCTTACCAATGTTATTTTGGTACCCCTTGGGTTTTTATTTTGTGAGTTGCAGTGTAAGACCATGGATAGGACTTAGCCCTCCTCACCAAAATTACATGTGTCAAATATGAGATAAGATTTGATTGGTTATGAGGTTACATGTTATTAACATGCTTCCTAGCTTAAATTAGTATGTTTTATGCTTACTTCATTTTTATTTCACTTTTTATCTTCTTATTTTCTAAGTGCATGTAAGATTACGACCATTTCTTGAGTTTCTCATACTTCCCAACTTAAATTAGTATGACAAATTTAAGACCAAATTTTTGAAAATTTTGTTTTTCTTTTGTACTTCACATCATGATATAGTATAATTGATTGACTTAATTTTGATTTGTTTTTATAACCATTTGTGCCCTTTTACATACCTTCCATTTTTTTTACATTATTTTTCATACTTACCAACATGATATTTAGTATGATTTTACTTGTTTTAGTTTGGTTTAAAAAAAAATCCCATTTTACCATCACGTTTTCCATTTTTTTTGGATTTTTATACTTAGTCATTTTTTGTTATTACTCATTTCCCAACTCTAACTAGTGTGTAGTACATTTTTGATTGATTTTATTTTCCAAGTCCTTATCGCCTATTTATTTTAACCATACATGTGTACTCCATAATGATATAAAAGAAAACACAACACATATATTTATTATAGCATATTTAACAAAGTTAAATACATGTGCTAGAAAGGAATATATCTAAAAGCATCCACAAACACAACCATCATAAAGACAACATACATAACCAACACCAACAATCCAAAATGATACATCACAAATATACACCATGAGTTTGATACAACATATATAACCATATACAAAGCCTCAATACTAGGGTTGCGCTCCATAATGTCTATCTCATGGCCTAATCATGTAACCTACTAAGGCCTTGGTATGATTCCTCCAAATAGTATGATATTATGAGGTAGTCTAAGATCTCAATCCTTATACCTATTCCTATAAGCATGTTATCTACACATGTGCCTGCACCAACTCAGCTTGGGTCACTATATGTGCCTATGTCAACTAAGTTTACATCATTGTATATATCTACATCATCTATGTCACTATATCTAGATGCACAACTCTCTTATCTACCAAGGCATACTAGGCCTATCTCTCTCCTTCACCCATCTTTGCTGGTGGATGCATCCTCTCTCTCTCTCTCTATATATATATATATATTTGTATTTACCTCATTTCCTCATGAACTAATCTAAATCAACTCTGATGAGCTGGGGTAGATGGTATACTTATATCCTCTAGTGTCATGGGGTTGTATGGCTATAGAGTCTTATCTAGGATGTCATGGAGTGATCCCATCACTAAGGACCCCCATCTCTCCTCTTCATCCTCATGTATGCTTATAAAATCACACCATATGGATATTAGATCACTATCATATCTCATAATATCTATCTATATCTTTCTACTAATAAATAAAAACATAATAAATAATTAAACCATATTCATACCTATATATGTCTCAACTCCTATGATATCATCCTCTACATGATCACCTATCATAGTCTTCCCATTTATGCATCTCTTAGTACCTCCTCGATAGGTAACTTCCTCATCTCAAACTTGGATGACATAGATCATGTCCCTCTTCACCTCCTTTTGAGTGGTCTCTTTATCATCTCCTCTAGCTCATCTATGAGATCATCTAGGATGTCTATAGTCTCCACTCTCTCCTATCTCCATTACCACCATGTCCTCGATGTCTGATACTCATCTTATTGTGGGGATAGTAATGTTACATCTAGTATCTTTCCTCTTTCACCTCCTTCTTTTCCACTCATCATGCCTAACCAGTCCATGGTCATTCTCAATGTGGTCTTAGTGTCAACATCACTATCAACGGTCTGAGTCCCATCTTCCCTTGTGGCTCCCTCACATGTCAAGCCCACTAGTTGGGAATCAATATCAATGTCATTGAATGAGGTAAGCTCATTTTTCCTAGCACCTATGCCACTAGATATGGCTCTCTCCACCACATATAGTGTCCAATCACCTCTCTACTCTCTAGTGTTGGTGAAACTATGTGCCAACTTATCTATGTAGCTGTTATGTGCCCATATAACTACCACACAGTGTAAACATGTATCACTAAATATATAATTGACATGTAGGGCATGACCCATGATACCTAGTCCTCCCTCTATTTCTAGAATTGACATAACCCATCATTGACTACATGGGGTAATGCATCTAGTCAATACATGGGAAATATCTCATATATCCATGATGTCAGTATTATAATCAGTCCCATAGTTTTCTACCCTCTGATCAACATCTTGAATAGATTATATATGAGCTAAACCTAGATGATAGAACCCAAATTTTATAGTACTTCTTCCTCTAGTATCATTCTATCAAGGCTACCACAAATAGTGGTACCTTACTATCTAAGTTGTGACAAGTACTTGTGTCACAAGGCTTATCACTACCTTGTAGAGGTTTAGAATCTATGCTATATACACATCATCCATATTGACTTTCCATCATCTTGATATTATCTTTGAGCTTTTAGCCCACATGGCTAAGGTTCTCCTCTCCTCTAAGCTATCTAGTATCCCTGTGGTCATCATTACTCCTACTATGGGTAGCCCAAGGATGGAATGTACATCCTTTAGTGTGATACCCACCTCTATCACATCCACATCCACCTCCCATATTAAGGTGTTATTTAATCATTCTAAGTATCCAAAGAACATGACTAACAAGTTAGCACTGAGGAAGATCCTTCACATCTCAGATATACCTCCTAGACCCATGAATACTAGTCTAGCTCAATCTCCATATATCAATCTATCCAATAAATCTAAAAACAAAGACATGTCCACCAACCTCTAGAATATTGGCCATCTCTACAACTAAAGAAACAATAAAGGATGTATTAGTTCCTCCATGTCATGTATAATCACAATACATTCTTTATATACATCATTTTCTTTACAAGTTTAATTAAAAAACAAGCCTAATTACTATTATCTTATTCATTTTATCATATTTTTAGCTTACTTGGTCTTTCTTTCCCTAATTTGGTCATTTTGGGCCATTTTATCCCTCTTTTAGCTCTCTACATGCTTTTCTATGCTTATTTGGTTCTTTGGTCAATGTAGTTTGACCAAAATTTCCTTATTTCTATCATAATTGACTGTAAAATTCCAAATCAACCCTCTTATCTTCCCTTCCTTAGTATTGAGTTTTTATTTTGGCCCATATAGAATAATGAATCACTCCATTCTAGCTTTTTAGCTTGTAGATTACACTAGGTTTACCCATACCTACTGGGTCGACCATATGGATTCTACCTTGTTTCATCCTACTAGGTCGACCTGGTTGACCTAGTGCATTCTATGTGCTAAACTAGTACATCTTTCCAAAAATGTGCTCTTTTACTCACCTTTTTTGTAAACCCTTCCAGCCCATTTCCTATCTTATTTGCTACCCTTAAAATCTAAGTTTGTTTAATTTTGACATATATACATGCTTAAAATCATATTTTTATTAAACATTCACTTAATTCAATACAAATTTCAAAAACTAGTTTGAGATATGTAGTTGCATACCTATAATGCACTTACTACCACCTCTAGGTGTCCTCAGCTAACATGTCATTCCCTCATCATCATAGCCTTGTTTTGTGTCATATCTCTCTTTATTCTCTTTCACAATTCAAAATGAAAAATGAATTCTCTTTTTCTCTATTTAACAACACTTTTCAGCAAATCAATTCTTTCATTGTTTTCAAGTAGTTCCTTATTTTACCTCTATCTTTATTTCTGATCATCCATTTTACAAATCATAAAATTCATTAGAATCATGATAATTTAGAGATTATTTTCCACTATCATATGCCTATCTTCCATTTTTTTTGATTTTTAGGTATATTTTTGCACTAACTTCTATAGGTTCACCTAGTGTACTCTACATTGGACAACTTCATTTATTATAGTCTACTTCTTTATATATGAAACTCAGGTAAGTTAAAGGTATGTGTTTTTCAATATAGTTATTTCATTTATATTATTTTCTACTTATTGAACCATACTTAGCATCAACATTATGTGTTATCATGTTTTCTTTTGAAGCACCATCATGTGTTGCACTTACATGACACATGATAAGCTTCAACTGGGCCATATGTATACACATAATATTTTCAAAATTTTATTGATTACTAACACTTTGAATATTTTAAGAACCTATTGAGTCTTAATCTATTTGAGTGCATGCCTTAAGGGGTGCACCAGGAAAGGAATGGGTAGACCATCGATGTTTTGTAAGATTGTCATTCCTTTTATCACTTGTCATCTACACACTAGCCTCCTAAAACCATTAAACCCAAGATTATTATTCTTAGTTATATCCATTCCTATCACTTACTATGTTTTATCCCTAATTTCTCACCTTAGCACCCTTTTGACCTATCAGTTGTGCTGGGTCAACCAAGTTGACCTAGTATAGTTTAGGGACTTTTTCTCTCTTTTGGTTTTTTGGCCTCTCAACTGACCTAGAAAAAACCTAAAGAGTTAGCTGTGAAAACATGCTAGGTCAACCAGGTTGACCTACTACAACTGACATTCCTAATTTTATTATGGTAAGTTACTATTATATAGACAAGGTCATTTACTATCATTTATATTAATGAAAAATTAAGTGAATAAGTGTGAATGAACATCTGCCTATTGACCATTATACTTGGAGAATTAAGCTTTAGGGTTTAATACTTTCTCTAGATATCCAATCTCATCTTGTGGATGCTTGGATAGGTTGTGTAGCCTAGAACTGATTTATCTTAGTTATCTTTACATACTGTGACAATCTCTTGTGAAGCACCTTAGCCAAGGGGGAGATTGAGGCTTGATAGGTTCATCTTCAAAGGTAAGTATTCCTAACTTTATTCATCTTTTTTAAGAGTAGATAAATAGCAAATTTGTATTCTTCTCTTCCTTGTATTAGGATTCCATAGACATTGATTTGAGTATATGTCTTCTAATACATGTTTAGTTTAGTTGTTTATTTGTTTTATTTTTAACCCTCACTTTGTGCCACAAGCTTTGGTGTGTACTAGATTATATTTATTTTTATTTTTATTAGGTTAGTGAAATATTAAATCATAGGACTCTTTTAGGGTTATTGTGAAATTGTGTTAGACTATAGGCTTTGGAACCCTAGCTCACATGGTGTGTTGTTACAAGTGATCCCCAAATCAGGTTTAGTGGATCCTCACATTGGTCATGCTCCCACTTAACAATTGTATGCTCCCCAATTGGAAGTTTAGGTGTGTTCTATCCCATCTAATCTAGGATTAATTTATGGACATCATGCATTTTTGATTGTATACACTAAGTGTTTATAAAGTTTCACTTTTAAACTTAGTCACTTTTATATAATGGATTAAATTTGGATTTTAAATTAGGGGTCACTAACTGGGCTCTTTTATTCTTTTCTTGCACATTCTTTATTATTTTCTTATCCTATTTGGTGAGTTCTCAGTGCTAGTCTCCTAAAAGTAGTCTCCCAGGGTGTCAGAAGCATCTTGAGACTTATCTTAAAACTCTTTTAGAACTTAGTCAATTTTTTACTTTTGCTTGGAGCCGTGTGTCTACCTTCTTATTACTTCTTAGGTTGTCATAGCTTTATCAATCTTAATCCAATCAAACTATGACACATGGTTACTTTAGAGGGGGT
Organism: Torreya grandis; assembly: GCA_037957365.1. Lineage (NCBI taxonomy): Eukaryota > Viridiplantae > Streptophyta > Pinopsida > Cupressales > Taxaceae > Torreya > Torreya grandis. The sequence continues at coordinate 3,063,509 of JARHVA010001550.1, forward strand.
ATCAATGAAGATAAAAGTTTTCACTTGGTTTTTTTGAAGAGTTCCTAGCATTAGTCTCTTAGAGTCAGTCTCTTGGGGTGTCAAAATTGTTAGAAAATGTTAAAGGATATGAACCAATCATACATGACACATGGACTATGTCATTCATAGATTCAAACTCCTAGGCTGCCATCATGTTAGAAGTGTTAGATCAAGGGACTAATAAAAAATGCCACATGTTTCCTATTAGAAGTGTCAAAACTAGTTAGCTCCTAGACCTATCATAATTTTTAAACTAAGAACCAATCATAAAAATCCACATGTCATGCATTAGGAATCTAACCAATTATATCACCCTAAAATTAGATGTGCCAGTCTCCCAGTATTGATATAGATGTTAGAGCCCAAGAGAGCTTGACCTAACCAAGAATCACTGTGTGTCCTAGATGTCAAAGATATCATGGATTGTGAGAGATTGATGTAATAAGAAAACACCATGCAACCTGATTGTCATAATTTTAAGTATCACTAGTTTGATAAAGATGTTAGATCCCAAAAAAACTTGATATATCATAGAGATCCACATGATAGGTCTATTTTCATTGATAGGTGGAGCCATTAAGATCCCAAAAAGGTAAAAAATGAGGCACAATTAGAGTTAGAGGGACTAATAAAAGGATTTTACATATCTTTAACTAGAAATTCACCCTCATAAAGTGTATAATAGTTGAGTGATAGACAATGCCTAATGTTAACCTTTGTAGTGGGAATCATTAAATAGAGGACACATGGCATAGAATGGGAAATATCCAAGAAGCTTTATGAATAAATTACATGGATGATGTTAGGCCTATTATAACAAATTTTTTAAATAATTGGGAGGTGCCACATATACTTGGCATGATGTATCTAATAGAGGAAATGCAAGCAGTGAAACCAACAAGACATGAGCTTAAAGTTGATGACCCATATGACTGTCAAAACTATCAAAAGATGAGATTCAACTATGCATTTAATTTAATTCATAAAATTAAGTCCAAGATCAAATATTCACTAAAAAATGATCAAAACATGGTGGAATTCAATGCAAGTCTGAGCGACACCATTAACAAAACATAACATGCACATTAGGATAAATCACATATCATAAAATACAAACTCAGTCTTAAAGAGGCATGGAGTTTGATTATGTAATATCATGGGTAGTCATCTATCATGAAGTAGTCATAACTAATTTTGTCATATTATTCAATTAGGGTATGGTCTAGTTCTATGAATCATGGGCATGACTACAACCTGTCAAATATCTTGAGCCACCTACTCAATAAAATTCCCTCAAATCACATTGATGATTACAATAAGTTCCCCATTAGTGGGTTAATTGTAATTTAGTTTCCTTAGTCCTGCAAGCCTATTTAATAATGGATATTAATCTATAGTAGGGACTCGTACTTTTAGGATTGAGGAGGTTATGCTTAGGTTGGTTTCATTAGAATAGATTAGTAGTGGACTAAACATGACGATATTATCATAGTTAGTAGATTTATCATTTTTGTGCTTTTCTAGAGCAGTGTTTTCTTGTTATTAGGGGAGTGAAGTTTGTAGCTAGACAATTATTGTAAATCTTACCATGGCCAATCAATAAGAAACATATTGATACTCAATTTGTTGTGTAGTCAAATGTTCATTCCTACACATTTTTATGGTGTTTATGTCACTTTTACTCACATTAACTCCTCCCCATACTCTCACACCATACTTTAATTAGAATTGTGTTAGGTCTAGCTCAATTAAGGACTCATTTGTATGATATTTTCTCATCTAGATGATCCATTTTCATCTCTATGGTAGTAGGGAATTTCTTCTCTTTCTCCATACCCTTCTTTCTTTTTCTCTTTTTTTATCAAATTGTTAGTTTAAGATTAATAACAATCTATCTCTAATGTTTAATCATGATTGTTGAATGTTGTCCATCATCATTTAAGCACTATTAAATAGATTAGTGTTGGATTAATCGAGCCTCATAGTTTATATAGCTTAATCCATCATCTTGAGTTAGTTCCACTGGCCCTTTGAAATGGAATGGTCTTAATGATCCAACTAGGTTACCCTATGTACCAAGACCTAGTAATCAAGAACTTGGGGAGATATATTCACACAAGTCTCTTTTCAGGAGAGGAAAGGACTGATAAAACTTATCTATTATTAGCTGTGTTGAGACACCTCACAACATATATAATGCTAGAAAGAGGTCGTAGTCTAAAATTAAAGTGCATTTCTTGAAAAGTTTAAGCCTAAAACACTTTTGTGTCATTTCTTAGTTAGTCTCATGGCTTTAGCATGGTTAGGTGGGTGTAGTTACCCAGTAAATGTCCTAGGACCCAACCACGACCTACCTAAGAAATTTAGTTCATTTTTACCAAAGAACACACATGATGGGATTCTAATAGTAGAACAACACACTCAAGAATTCAAGGATGCCATTATTAGAACTTGTATCTAATATGAAGATGTGGCTTATGTCTTATTCCTTTATTCTTTAGGGAATGATGCATATGGATAATACATTGGACTATCTAATGGGTGTATAACCACATGGGATGATTTTGAAATTTCATTCTTAAGACATTTTAAAGGGCCCATTGATCCTGCTACCCTATACCATGAGTTTGTTAAAGCCTATGTGGAACCCAATCAATCTTTGTGTGGCTTCTACCAACACTTTAATCAAATTTATATGGATTTGAAAGACCATTTTATACAAATTTAGGTAGTATCCATAGAGATTTACCTTAAAATGTTGTTTCCCCTCAATTTTATATTTGTTTTAAGGACTCCTTTAGTTCTCACATCCTTAGCATTGACTTATCAGGCAACTTGAACCATTGAAAAACAAGTCATGTCTCATGATAATGATATTAGTTTTTCCTACCCATTGAGAAAATTGAATGTTCATCCATAAAATAGTTTAATATACTTTCCTATGAATCATATGATTAGCACAATTATACCTTATAATAAGATATTACCCTAAGCATTTTTTGGGCCCCATTTTGTGCTAAGTAATAGATCCACACCAAATTAAAAAACACCTAGGCACAAGGTAACCATGTAGATGATTATTGTTTTTATATTCTAGTGGTGCCATCTATTTGGTAGCTAAAAAATCCAAGTAACATTAGGAATCAAGTGCATGGGATAGTGACCAACTATTAAATACAAGCAGGTTCTTTTTGAATCATGCAACATTAGGAAGTGGGTGCATAAGAAAATGACTACATATTAAAGGTGAAACATATTGGAGGTGGTAGGATGTGTACCTCTAATGATAACTCAATATTTAGTATGTTATATTCTCTATGAACCTAGGATGATTTGAAGTTGATAAAAGGAAGTTGAGTCTAGCTAAAAAAGGAGAGGCAAATTGGAGTAGTGAATCTCTGGTGAATTATTGTTAGAAGATTGTCTTAGGCTTAAAATTCAAGTTAGGATGCATTTTGATGCTCCCCTTTATAAAACCTAAGATTTTATATGATCTTGGGGCTTAGTAGTTTATATCAAGCACTTACTCAATTTATATATACTATGTATGCATTATGGTTTAACATGTTAATGAAGAATGCTTTGTGTAACTAGTTAATGCACTAATGATTTATGTCTTTGAATTTTATTGAGTGCATGATATATTATATAAAATATGTGATTGAATATTCATGAGCTTCTAACCTGGTTTGATCATAGAAAACCTATAGATGATAATGAGCCATGCACCTAGAGTAGGAAATATGCTAAGTGCAGTTGAGACCCTGCACCTCGAATGAAGCCTGTGCCTAAACACAAGACCATGCCTAAGTACCTTAACCCAACACCTAGTTGGCCCTCAAATGTCTAAATACCATTGAGCTTATGAGACCTAAGGATCATACCTATGAATTACCAACCATAATTTCCCTACCCAATCCCCTTAAGAACTAAGCTGCACCATAGTACAACCAACCCCACACAGACCTTCATCGCTTCTTTACTACACTTTGGGTGAGAACATAAGGCTTGTGCCTTATGTATATTGATGCTATCACCATCAAGTGATAAATTTTTAGTAATATAGGAGTAGTCTAGGCCTGTACCTCATTGAAACAAGCCTAAATTTGACCTAGACAACTAGGTAAGTTAGTGACTAGGCCCATGACCCAAAATACCTACTTTACTACAATATTTTGGTTTTGTTTCCATGATCCATTGAATTTTTATATTGAAATGATGCACCAGGATAGTGCTCTAAATCTCCCTTGAGAACATTGAGTACTAGTTGGAATGGGTATAAGACAACTTTGCACTGAGGCATCCAACTTATACAAGGCAGAACCCAAGGAAGTGGGTTCAGAACCACTTGTATGATGCCTTATATGAGGTGTTATTTTATGAACTACTAGAGCAAGTGTACTACTATTTGGATATTTATGTGGCCCATATAATTTAAAGCTATGGATAATGCCTTGAGTAAATAGGACACGTATAAAGGATTGAGAACTTATATTCCACCTAGACTAGAGACATAAACAAATGGTGGCAAGGAGTGATGAATAGTTATCTGCTTGAGTTTGTGGTATTGAATTACTCCTACCCTAAAGAAGTAGAGTACTAGTTCTTGTACAATCCCAAAGGTACATTTATGAAATAACTTGGCACCAAACTTAAGAAGCTGATGGTGGATTACAACTTCAAAATAATGAGGATTTAAGGATAAAGTCCTCATGCATTATGAGTAGTATAGTAGGGTAGAGGGGGATGTGTAGGTGAGGTGTAATAGAAGGAGATAAGTAGATTGACAACTAAGATCTCAAGTGATAGGATTATAACAAGAGGAGGTGTAGACTAATAGAAGTTATAGAACCTGGAAGTGTTGAGAGTATCTATAACAAGTAGGGAGGGTATGGGGAAGGATTTATTGAAAAGTAGCCACACTTAGAGGAAGGAGTCCTCAAAGTGTTGGAACAATCTCCATAATTGATGAGTGAATGCTTAGGACCCCTTAAGAATTTAACCATTGGGGATGCACCAAATACACCCCACCCCTTTGAACCTATAGTGTGAGCTCATACACCAAATTCTCTAAAGGAAAATAGAATACTGATAACTTACCTTGTTGTCAATGTGAACTTTGATCATTTTGCAAATTTGGACCATAAATTCATAATTGAATAAGTCATCCTGTATAAAGAGGTAAGTGAAGATACCTCTAGACCATGAAACACTAGCCCAATTAGACAAAACTCAAGTGCAAGTACCCCAGTTTAGCTAATGTTAGCTATTAAGCCTAGATGATAGCCTATAAGAAGTGGCCCTATGCTACTAGTTAGTATTACAATGCCATCATCTTTTATAGCACCAATAGTAACCACTAGACCAGTCCCTGGCATAGTGGCTAGAGGCATTAGAGGGCCAATACTAGTAGCAAAAATAGGAAGACAAACACCTTAGGCACTAGCTAATCCCTAGCCCCAGATCTATTATGATATGGCCATGCACCCACAAGAGTATTGAGGCATGGAGTATACTATGAAGCATATGCTCAAGTGTGAGTTACAATGGTGCACTTGAGGAATAACTAAATATGAGTGCAAGGCAACTCAGTTTGATATAACCTTAATCACACCCATACTTGGTATAGTAAGTTTTATCTTAACCATGCTATGGCTTATTATGACACTTTAAAGGGAGCCTTCTTGAAGGAGTTTAATATACATAAGTTTGAGCAATAGAGCATCCCATGCTTAAGGAGATAAACTAAAGATTATAAAAAAATATGTGCTTATACGATGCTAGATTCAAGACTCTCATCTCTAAGCTCCCTTATGACATTCACCCCTCCCAACATGTGTAATGGTTTGTTGGTGGAATTATAGTGCCCTTTAAAAGGGATATATCCATGAAAATGTCCATAGACCTTTAAGAAGTACTTCAACCTGCACTAAGAGATGAGGTAGTTGGGAGCACCGATATAAGATTCAACCCATTCATAGATTCAAACATTATGTCTATGGCCTCCTAACTATAGAATTTGACTACTAATTCATCATAAGATTCTCAAAGTGGGTTATGGTACACTGACTATAAAATATAGGGTCATAATCAGAACAACTACCCTCAGATGAATGTTCACACATTGCTTCTTAGTTGTAAAGTTTATCATGAGGCACATGATGCTCATAATTTCCACTTATTGTAATGTACCAGTTAGGTTAGGACAACCATCTACTACAATTTATGTGACACCTACACTCACAACATAGCTAAATATCAAGTGATTGATGAAATGCACTAGAATATGGAATTAGGTGCATGACAAGCAACTACAATAGCTAGAGGGTAGGCAAACCAAGGAAATAAGGGTTATGGTCAGTAGAATAATAGCTATAGAAACTAAATAGGTGCTAGAGGGTGATATGAAAGATGTGATGGAGGAAGATTCCCACCATGATCATGTTACAAGTGCAGGTCGACTGAGCACTATCAGCATGACTACTTGATGCATCCAATGTATAGGTATTGTTGAGGATGACATACAATCAAAGAGTGCCTCAACTTGTACAAAAGACTAACCCAAGGTAAAATGGGTGATGATAGAGGTACAAGGATGATTAGGAATGAGCTTAAGGATATGAGATGGGATCCAAAGACATAGTCATCATGCATATAGCCAATTAAAGTAAAAACAACCATGTAGAGTGGGTTCACCACTCATACACTAAATACACCAAAATAAGAGTTGTGCATGGAAAATGGAAAACTAAGATGCATCAAGTGCATCACTTATCCAGAGCCAAACATTTTGTGTTACCTTGACCTAGCATGTCAAAAGGACATCCTATAAAAATTCATGAGCATAATACAAACTTACAGGTAGAACTCTAACTAGATAAACTTCTTGAAGCACAAGCTACTACCTTAGAAAGAAGGTAAGATAGCTAAGAGGTTGAAGTACAAGAGTTAACAAAAATCCTATGCCTCCTGTAAATGGATGGGATACTTCCCCTACTAAAACATTTTCTCTTAGAGAATGAAGAGAATAAACTAAATGAATTTACTGAGCCCTAAGCAATTGAATTATTGCCACATATGGAGAAGACACATGAAGTGAGGCATACTTAGAATGTAGAGTATGACCAAGAATTGCTAGTGAATGCCACCATCGATGGCTGGTCCATTTATGAGGTGCTAATAGACACTAGTGCATAAGTAAATCTCCTGACTAAGAATGTATGTGAGAAGATGGGAAGGCTAACCTTGAGACCTTCCCCCCATGTACTCTTCATGTCCAATAAGACCTAAGTTCATATGATTAGAATAATGTAGGTTACCATTATAGATATTATGGGCACTAAATTTCATGCTAATTTTGAGTTTATTAAGCTAGTAGAATAGGATAATTACCCAATGCTTTTAGGAAGGCTTTGGTGCTATGCAAATAATGTAGACATGTGATTTAAGAAGTGATATATGACATTTGAGAATGGCAAGGAAAGGGTAGTAATCCCACTTTCAAGTTACCAAGGACCCCCTTATATGGAGATCATTGATTTGGAGGATGAGATCAACCATATTTATAACATCATAATGTAGGGCATCTAGAATCTCCATCCTTTTGATCAGGGAGTACTTTCTTAGGAAGATGGGTAGTTAGCCTCAAAAACCACCATTATTTCTTACAACCAATGGATTTAAGAGGCATAGGAGGCTACTGGTCATAAATGCTACTTGGTGCATGAAAAGACACCAATGGCCATGAGGATTGGTTGGGTCCAAATTTATTACACTTTGAAATAATGGGTCTCATGCTAAGAGAAGAAAGAGAAGAGGGTATTCTACCTGATCAAAAGAAATCTTATAGTGCTCCCAAAGTTATATGGGAGTAACCTATTAGAAAGATATGCCAATGACCTTGAATCATGCATCCCCAAGGAGATAGATCCAATAGGTACATTGGTGTACACCTTGAGGAGTACTACCATACATTGGTGGGTAGTAAAAAGATCTAACTTTCCAAAATATCTAAAGGTAAGGGTGTCCATGTATGCCAAATTTTAGAAGAGTAATGAGAACTTGGATATCGTATCATACTTTGGTGATTCTGACCCATGGTGCATGTGTGCCTATGCAAAGAGACATAGACTGAATGTGACATGACTACCCCAAAGAAATTATGGGTGTATACCTTTTATAGAACTCTAAAGACATGGGTGAAAGCATGTTACATGGTTAATTAGACATGCTAAGATATGTCCAATTTGGAGGCTCTTAATGAGTATTTTGTTCACACCTTCTCTTTTTCCTCACAAAAGTTGGAGTTAGTCAAACCACTGCAAGTAATTCAAAGGGTAGTTTTTAAAGACACCACCATATTTAAAGATCACTTGAAAGACATGTTTAAATAAAAGGGGTTGGTTCTATTGACCTTCTTTGAGGAAAAAATACTCAATAGTGACTCTAGTGAGGAAGATTATTAAACTTAGAATGAGTGATATTGGAAAATACTAACTACAAGGAGAAAGCTCATATGCCAAGTAAATGATAGCACTCATAATGAATACAAATCCACTCATATTCATATTGAGATAATAGAGGGAACTTGATAGGTCAAGGATTGTCTCCAAGAAAAGAAGGTTCCATATTGTACTCCACTTAAGACCATCAAAATGGATATCAATGTAAGAGAGCCAAAGATGACTACTCTAGGCACATATTGGTCTGATGTAGAGCTGGAATGAATCATATACCTCCTACAGGAATTCTAAGAATTAATCCCAAAGACTTATCAAGATATGAATGGAATCCAACCATGCCTAGGGAAGATGAGCATAAAACTAATTGATGACATAGGACTGGTAAAAAATCACCCCTATTAGATGAATCCCAACTTTCATGCCAAGGTGAAAATAAAGATCAATGTATTCCTGGTTGCAAGGGTCATTTACCCCATGTAATGGTCTAAATGGGTGGGTTTTATGGTCATAAACATAAAGAAATATGGGTGCATTCACATCTATGTTGATTATATAATGTTGAATTCCACCTATGTCAATGACCCCTTCCAAACTCCATTCACCAACAAAGTCCTGAAAGGTATTGGAGGATGTAAAATATACACCTTCACTGATGGGTTCTTTGGTTACCACTAAGTCTAGATTGAGGAGGCCAAGCCTAAAACAAACTTTTATATTGAATAGGGTTATTTTTCTTACAAAGTGATGCCCTTTGGACTCAAGAATGTGCTAGACATGTTCTCTAGAGTAGTATCACTGAGTTTAAATAATTCATCCACAAGTTCCTCCAAGTCTATCTAGATGACTAGATGGTGTATGGCCTTATCAAGGACCATTATGACAACTTATGTCTAATGTTTGAGAGGTGTAGGAAGCTTCAAATATCCTTAAACTTGAATAAGTGCATCTTCATAACACTTTTTGGAACCCTAGTTGGGAACATCATCTTTAAGGATGGTTTGTTCATTGATCCAAAAAATATTTCCATCATCATTTAGCTACAAAATCCTTCCACACAAAAAGACATTTGTGCCTTTCTTGGCCACTATGGATACTATAGAAAATTTATAAGGAGTTATGTGAAGATTGTGGCACCACTATAAGAACTTTTGTGTAAGGATAGACCTTTTTACTAGGGAGAATCACAAGAGGATGCCTTAAAAACCTTGAAGCTTAGATTGGCTAGTGTACCTATCTTATAGTTCCCCAACTAGACAACAACTTTTCATGTCCATGTCAACACTTTTAGCTCTTCTATTGGTGAAATATTGACATATCCCAACAAAGGTAAAATGGATAATCCCATATCCTTCACCAATACAAAGTTGACCTTAGAAAAGTAGAATTACATAATAATAGAATGTGAGACACTCACCATGGTCTATGCCTTGTAAAAATTTAGACAATACTTGCTGGCTACCCCATTCATATTTTCCAAAAATTATGAGGTAATCAAGTACCTCACGAACAAGCCTATTTTACATGATCACATATGCAAATAGATAGTTATATTCTAAGAGTTCTAGTTATCCATTATAGTAAAGCCTAGAAAGTAGAATTTGGGGCCAGACCATTTGTATTACATCAATTTTGGTGATGTGGTATTGCTTATTGAGGAAAAAATGATAGGAAATAAAATGTATAGAGTCCAACACATCCTCAAGGAATTATTAGAGATCATTTCCTTCCTAATGTCTAGGGTTGTACCCCAGATTATGAAAAATAAGGAGAATAAACAACTAACAATTTGCATTACCCTCTTTTAGCTCATTAGTGGATAATTACATAAGATAATTAGAGATGAAGTGATACACAAATGCATATTGGAGCATGAAATATATTCCATCTTACACAAGGCATATGAAGGCATAGTAAGAGGACATTGCACTGGAGATGCAACAATAAGAAAAGTTTTATAGTTAGGCTTATGGTGGCCAAACTTATTCTAAGATTCAAAGAATTATTCCAATAGCTATGATATATACTAGTACATAGGGAAGCCTAACCATCAAGATGAGATTCCACTCATCCCCATTCTTACCCAAGAGCCATTTGAGAAATGGGCCATTGATTTTTTTGGACCAATAACCCCTATAGCATGCCATATAGGCAAAAGGTATATTTTGGTGGCCACAAATTATTTCACCAAATAGGCCAAGGCCACACCAATAAAACACTACAAAACTACCAAAATTTCATGCTTCATTTGGGAAACATAATAAGTTAATACATGTGCTTGATCAGTCTGAATAGAGACAGGGGCACTCATTTTATCAATGAAATGATGTGCATCTTTTTGATTGATTATATGGTGGCACACCACAAAATGTCCCCTTATCATCCACAAGTAAATGGAATAGCTAAGGCATTTAACAAAATATTAAGAATGTGCCTCAAAAAGATATGTGGCATTGGGCACAAGGATTGGGATGGTAGAGTGTCAATAATATTATGGTCATATCACATAACCTACAAGGACCTGAATAGGGCTACACCATTCCAACTAGTGTTTGGCACTAAGGAAATCTTGTCGATGGAGTTCTTGGTACCATGATTGTGTATCACATGAATTAGTTGGATAAATGATCAAGAGTCATTGAACATAAGGCTAGAGGAATTGGATCACTTAGATAAGACGTGTACCCAAGCCAAGTAGAGCCAATAGATATAAAAGGTATGGTAGAAGATATAACACAAAAAGCACATAAAGTCCAAGGTGTTAATATAAGGAACATTCATTTTGCTTTATGATTCCAAGTATTTCAAGCACTTAGGCAAACTAGAGATAAGGTGGGTGGGTCCCTATATCATCCACCACATATTGGAGATAGATGCATGCAAGTTGTGTACATTAATTGGAAAAATGGTCCCTAGGAATTTTAATGGCAACAATTTGAATCCATATCAGTAATAGGATGACACTTGAACCATGAGAACATCAAATTCTTAGTCACTAACTGGTTTGAGATGAGATGACCAAAAGAATGTTTGGTGCAAGCTAGAGGGTTCCTTTTTGTTTTGTTTATTCTTTGGTAGTAGTGTAAAGCGTAAATAAGCAGTGCTTTGAGGCCCATCAATAAAATCTATTATCACTTCACTTATAAATATAGTTGGGTGAGTTAAACACTTATGCCTTTTAAGCACTTGAGGCTAGACACCTAATTTTTGGGTGAGTAAGGATTACCAACATCAGATAGTAGAAGTTCACTAGACCATCATGCACTAGATATTAAAGGTAAGGTGCTTTTAAGACCTAGATAGAATCTCATATATCCTTTCACACATAAATCCAATTGTTTGAGTCAAGCCCTTGTATTTTTTAAAAGTACTCAATGTTAGACATCTAAGTGGTGGGTATGTATAAATCACTAGACTCAAGAGGAAGATGTGAAAAATATAGGTGTGTAAGAGAGATTATAGGTATTTTAGAGGCCTAAAGAAGAAACACTCTAGCACCTTTGTGCATAATGCCAATTCAGTGAGTTGAACCCATTTTCTTTCTAAGAACTTGGGGATAGACACCTAAGATTTTAGGCACAAGGAGGGTACCAGACTTAGTAAAAATAAGATCAAAGTGAAGATGCACATATGATCATATATAAAATAATCAAGAAAGAAGAACCAAGTTATAGAGGGCTAGTTCAAGGGATTTTTATGGGGTAGGATAGGCCAAGGAAAAGATAAAGTGCAAGAAGCTAACCAAGATAAGTGCACTTGAAATAGAAGTACAATAAGAAGATTTAGAACCAAGGAGGTTGAATCATATGCATGTGAGGTGTTGTACCTAGGTTATCATAGTGAAGGCAAAGGTAACACTAAGAGAATAAAGTGCAAAAGGGGAATCATCACAAATAGCTAACATTTACCCAAAATTGAGTAGGAAGTGTCTGTTTGAACCACACGTCACTTCATCAAAATAGAATTAAGAAAATTGAATGCAATGGTGGTAGAGGCATAAATATCCATAATAAATGAGTTGGTGGTATAGGTTTTTTGTGGATTTCATGAAATTTTATGGAGTTTAATAAATATAAATGCCACAATACCATTAATGCACCTATGTTAAATATGATAGATGAAATAAGGGTATAAAATGTCATGCAACTGATTGGTTTTCATTATAAACTCTATTCAAACTTAAGACATAAAGAGAACTAAAGAAAACTAGTGAACTAGAGAGATGAAGCATAAAAACCCTACCAAATCAAGAATTTGAGTACCCTTCAGCACTCAAAGTGAATGATTATGATGTTGGAAAAATTATGCTCATGATGAGTTTGATATAGAGAGGTGTAGGAAATAAATTTGAGAAAAAAATAGTCAATGGAAAAGTGAGTTCTACTAAGGATGCCATTAACAACCTACAAATATTAGAGCCAAAGGTATAGTCATAGATCTCAACATTGTGAAGTGTTAGTAACAATTCATGGTTTTGGTAGACCAAAACTATTATTTTTCAACACTAGTAGGTTTAGGATGGGCAAGAAGTAAAAGGGCAGATGCCCACATCAAAAAATTCCAAAGTAGGCACACATGGTGGTAGAAATATCCCTTATAAGAATAGAAACACTATTGATATAAGAGGTCAATGTTATAAAAATTGACCTTCAGGTGCTAACCAAAATGTATTATCAAGTCATGCAATTTCACTTAGAGCTCTTGGTGGTGGAAAAATGACATTTATTTGCACATACCTATTAGCTGAAGGAGTAAAACCATCACATTTATAGCCATGTGCAAGACTTGACATCATATTATATGTTGGATACAAGGAATAAGATAAAGTAGGGTGTAGTGCTTTTTGATGTCTCCATTTGAGATAGATTGACAACTTCTAGCATAAATCAACTATATGAATTGCTTTACTTTGGGAAGCCAGAGGAGATAGTGAAATTTATTCTATCACGTATTCATTGTGATTATATATACTTCATGGAGAGGAGCATGAAGATATCAGTGCACCTCATTGGAATTATAAATGGGCTCCCAAACACTAGGAAAGAAATCCATGAGATGATGGCTGATGACAAAGAGGTAGAGCACATGGTAAATATCCTGAGTTATTACAAGGGGAAATTTATATTCCACATCAAAGATTTTAAGGATCTAGGTATGAGGCTAGCATCACAACTCATGAGCTCAAAACTATACCTTGATAGTTGTTGGATTGATGTAATAAAAATCTGCGTCTATATTACATACCATATAGCACAGGGCATGAAGTTCAACATTACCAAGTTTATTGCTAAGGAAATTTTTAATAATGAGCTAGAATGCCACATAACAAAGGGGACCTTTAGGTGGGGTTCCATTCTCATACTGATATTTATGGAGGAGATTGTCATATTAGATGGGGACAAGGATAATCTTTGGGTATTTCTAGAGCACAATGACTCTCTGGTGTATAAATACAAGGAATTCACTTACCTTAGTTACTTCAATGCAAAGTATAAGGTCTTCATGATGAGATGGTGCAAGAAATATATAGAAGCATTCAAGATCAAATGACACATCCCCTATGAGCTCCCCAAGAACATGTATGGGATGGTAACATTTGCTATTATGCAACATTTTTGTATAATGTGGTTATTACTAGCATATGAAAACATGTTGGGCTTGATAAAGCTCCCATATGCTTTCTTGACCAAGTATTTTAGGGATGCATTCAAAATAATCCCTAATGTGTAACAATTAGTTAATCTATTGAGGGAACTAGATATGGAGAGAAATAGGTTGTGGTGCTAGTTTATGTGCCTAGATGGGAAGGCAACAAGGGATAAAGAGGATGAGTTAGATCACACTGACATCCACCCTCCCCAAGAAGTGACCATACTCGACTACATCCATAAGATTTACTATGAGATGAATCCTAGAAGGAAGGGCCCCAAATTCAATAATGAGTAGACTAATGACCCTCTCATCATGATCAGTGATGAAGGTATGCCAACACTAGCCAAAATAAGGAGGTCTCCTAAGAAGAATAAACATGAGACACTAGAAGAAATATAGGAGCACATAAAGTTTAATATTTCCTCAAGTGATGAAGCATCTCCATTGATCCTAATAAAGAAACTCATAAAGTTCACACCAAAGACTTGTCCAATCTAAAAGGAGAAGTAAAAGAGGGTAATGTTCCTATATGTGATGCCCACTATCACCTTAGCAGATATAAAGGCATAGGAAGAACTAGAGAAGAGGGAAAGAGTTAGAAAGGGTGTGTATATTATGTCTGAAGAAGACTCTTCATCTAATGAGGAAACTTCCCCACCACCCCAAAGTGAATAAGTGAGGTAGGAACAAGCATGGAGGAAGCTTGGCCTTAGTCATGTAGACATCAAGAAAGAATAAGAGTTATAGAAGAGGAAAGAGGAAATGAGGAAAGTTGAAATACTAAAGGAAGTGAGAAAATTGAGGCCAAATAAAAGCACCCAAAAGGAAGAGAAATAGATGAAGATCCCAATGTGATAGAAGTACATGAGGCTCTCTAAGGCAACACTACTAGTTCACTTAGATAAATAGGACCATCAAGTGCAAAAACTAAAGAAGAGTTAAAGCACAAATAGAAGGGCATGGGCCTAGATCAGAATCCCATTGAATCAACTCTAGATTTACATTGTAAGAGAGAGGCCATGAGGGCTAAGGACATGACCCAAATAGAAATTGATAAATTGGAGGTCAAGGAGATAAGGGATGAAAATGAAAAAACCACCACAATCATCAAGAAGAGGAAGGAAAACATAAATAAGAACCAAAAAGGAAAGGCCAAAAAGGAAAAAGAAGATAAGAGGGTTATTGCAGACACAAAATACATTAAGGAAAAAATAGTAGAGGCATCTAACACCCACACTATCCTAGCAGAGGAAGCTATAGAATAGGTGCATCATAGTAATAAAGTGGTGCTTGAGGATAAAAAAGGTGATGCTATCACCTCAAACAAAAAAACAAAGAGGGAAGGAGAAGAGTAGGTTGGCACTAAGAAGGGACATACAAAGGTTCATGCCAAGGATCCATAAGAAGAAGAAATAGATGAAGGGTAGAAGACTAAAGAAGAAACCCTATAGGAAGGAGAAGAAGAAGGATACAATGAGGGCAATATTGCAAGTGAAGAAATATAAGAGCAGAAGGAGCTAGAAATTAAGAAAAATGAATTTGAGCCTAGCTACTGAGAAAAGGTGAAGAAGGGGTTTAATGAAGATGAGGACTTATACATGTTATAATATATTCCCTGTAGAGATATACCAACATTGATGTGCCATCAAGTGTCCATTACACTTGAATGCTATATGGATGAGCCTCATTTTGAGGTATTAATAAAGGCAATATGGGGCACTAAAAAGCTAAAAGAGGGGCATGGTTATCAAATGGTAAACTCCTAGGACATGAAACTTGTAAGGTTAGCTAATTCCCTCCTTAAGATGGTCTTTAAGGTAGCACAAAAGAACATCATTAATGATGTTTATATCACCCAATGGAAATATATTGCACTTAAGGTAGAAGAACTCAACTCCATGGATTTCAAGATCAAACAGTTGGTCAAGTACATTGAGGAAGTAGATCTATCCCTTATGGATGGTATTGACACATCCAATATATCTAAAGTTGATAAGGTGTGCATGCTAGTTGAGCAGATGCTCCCTTAGATGAAACTAGTGTAGGAAGAGGAAGAGGACCCTTGTGAAGCCCTAAAGAAAGAGCTTAAACATATATCAATGAGGTAGAGGACCTCTTCACAAGACTATATTAGCACATATATGATGTCTATGTCATATTTTACAAATTTTACACCCAAACACTACTCATTGATGTGCACCTCCAAAAAGCAAAGGGGGAGAAGGATGCATTAATGAAATAAACATTCACTGTTAGTAGGGTTGAGTGCACCTAGATAATGACATAAGTAAACATATTGAGTGATTAGATAAAGAACTAGGAGAAAGACTTGGAAGAACTCTTCTACACCTTCTAAACAAAGGTAAATGAGTAGGGTTCCATCCTAGATGGCAGGGTCCACAAAGCTAAGGAAAGGCTAGAGGCCTTCTGGAAAAAACTTAACATCATAGACATGATCATGCTTGAGGATAGCTTAATAGAAATAGATAGTTTTATCAAATAAACCAAGCTCATAATCTAGGGATTCAAATACTTCAATTTGGATAAATAGTAAATCACACCTAAATTTTGTGTATTAAAGGTGTTATAAGGATAGTCTAAGGGAAAACTAAGTTTTTTATATGGGGTAATGTTAAGCCCTATTTCATGCTAAGTAATGGATCTAAACCAACTCAAAAAACACCTAGGCATAAGGAAACTATGTGGATGGTTTCTATTTCTATCTTCTAGTGGTGTCAGTTGGTTGGTGGATAACAACTCCAAGCAACATCATGAACTGGGTGCATGGGATAACGATTGGCCATTAAAGATAAATGTATCCTTTTAAATCATGAAACATTAGGAAGTAGGTGTATGAGATAATGATTACACATTAAAGGTTAATCATAGTGGAGGTAGTGGGATGTGTACCTCTAATTAAAGCTTAATAGCTAGCATGCTTCATTCCCTATGAACCTAGGATGCTTTGAAGCTGATAAAAAGAAGCTGAGTCTAGTTGAAAAAGGAGAGGCAAACTGAAACAATGAAGCTCTGGTGAATTATTGATTAAATATTATCTTAGGCTTAGAATTTAGCTTGAGATGTATTTTGATTCTCTCCTTTGTAACACCTAAGCTCTCTTATGAGTTTGGGACTTAGTAGTATATATCGAGCACTTACTCGATTTATATGGACTATGTATGAATTATGGTTTAACATGTTAATGAAGAATGCTTTATGTAACTAGTTAATAGACTAATGATTTAGGTATTTGAATGTTATTGAGTACATGCTATATTTTATCAAATGTGTGATTGAATCCTCACAAGCTTCCAACCTATTTTGATTAAGGTGGACCTATGGATGACAATGATCCATGCATCTAGAGTAAGAAATACACTAAGTGTGAGAGCTTATGCCCTAAGTTCAAAACCATGCCTAAGTCCCTTAACTTGGCACCTAGTTGGCCCTCAAGTGCCTAAATGCTATTGAGCCTATGAGACAAAAAGCTCACACCTATGAATGACCAACCATCATTGCCCTAGCCTAATCCCCTTAAGAACTAAATTGTGCCATGGCACAACTAGCCTAACATAGATCCTAGTCCCTTATCTATTGCACTTTAGGTGAGAGCATAAGTCTTCCTCCTTATGTATATTGATGCTAGTATTACTAAGTGATAAATTTTGATCATCATATAAGTAGTCTAGGCTTACCCCTTGTCAAAACAAGCATAAATCTGACCTAGACAGTAAGGTAACCACTTGACTAGGATAATGACCTAAAAGATCTACTTTACTACAAAAAAATTACCTTAGTTTTGTTATCAAGTGAACTCCCCTATATTGAATGAATACCTTGCTTACTCCATTAATACATTTAACTCTAATATTCTAGTATCTAATCAACATCATGTTTTTATTGGTTTTAATAGTTAAGTGTATTTTGATACTTTTACTAGTTATGTTCCATTAATTTTAGGCATTTACTAACATATAATACATGGGATAATCATTGAGAGAAGTGATGATGAGTTTGATGATGAGGAAACATCTACTATATTAAATAACTTGGTGGCACTTAGTCATATTAGAGATGAGCTACCTACTTATAAGGGTGAATCACAAGTCTCTTGCAATTGTCCTAAAGATGAACTCAATGAGTTGGAGCCACTAGACTAGGAAGATGCATGTTATGCATCTGAAACATTCATGTCTTATGCTTCCCCCTCTCTAATTGAAAATTTGATATAAGTTTATAAATAGCTTAGTGGTAGCAATATCTTTCTCAGTCCATCATTGGAGATGAGTGTGCTTGATGAAGAATTCAAGGATGAATCATGTTATTTGCATGAAATAAGTGGATTAGAGGGACTCAAAATAGAAGATCTAACACTTCTGGATAACTTTATATTTTAATCAATTGGCATGAGCTTGAAGTCCATAGTCATGGAGGAAGGAGGTATGTCAATGCAAATTAAGTTGAAAGTGCACATCTTCAATACATTCCTTTGCATACCTTATCCATGGATGACAAGGCTAGGAGATCATTGAAATGGGAAGAACCATTCCCATGACTCTTGGGAAATAAACATGGAGGCCATGATTTCACCATAACACCCATGTCAATCAATGAGCAACCAATAATTGATCCATCTACTAGCTAAAATAAAGAATAACATGCCACTTTTAGGTTAGATTTTCTAATATGTTTGGTAATTATGAATTTCCACCCCTATACCTCACCATAATATAATTCATGGGCTAAGGTATTATCTTTCACCTATCCCTAGTAATTCTTAAAAAATAACTATATACACACTACTGAATTGCATAATCTTAATCTGCTTAATTTTATTAGGAAAAACTTTGATAAATATTTGTGGGATAGTGTCCATGAGCATAAAGGACATCATAGGAATAAGTACACATCCTTTACCCCTCTCAAAATACTGAATAACTAAGTGTCTAACTAGTTATAACATGTATTTTCTTGAGAACCTTTATAAATAATTTCTCCTTTCCTTTTTATTTTTTTTGCTTTTCCTTTATGTCCCTTGATATTAATTAGGATTCCCTTTATTATTTTATTTTTTATGGTCCTTATATTTTAGTCCCTAGGTTCCCCTTTTTAATTAGATAAATGAAATAATGGGTTATTTTAAGAGTGATAGAGGTGGCACTCAAAGGGCATAATTGTAATTTTAATTTACTAACTGGTGTGAACTATTGTTGTTACTCTATTCATTTCCTAAGTTTTAAAGGTCAATGATTTGTGATGAAATTTTTTATTTTTATAATGACTATTTTCTTATTTTAAGACATATAATGTACTTAAATAAATATATAAATAAAAATGTAGCAATGCTTCAATTTTGATTTACCTTAAGTCATCATGAAATGGTTGGTTTCCTTTTGCCCATGGCTTGGTCCCCAAGCCTCTATGGATGAAATTATAAAATATCCTTTCAAAATAATTGAGATAAAACAAAAAATATAATATCTAAATTTATCATCAAAAGGGTGATCTTGACAACCTCCACCATAGGCTTTCTGATTTGGTTCGTAGTGGAGAACTGCCTTTGAAAGGGACTAGAGGTATCTCTGTTAGGGTTATAAATACCAAATTGGAAATAAAGAAATGCCCAAACCACTTCCTCCCCCAAGTTACATTAAATTTTTTTTTTCCTTTAGTAGTTCTAGCCTTGTGCGAATCTGAACTATTACATATAAATGTAAATAAAATAAGTAAATCACTTAATCACACATATAGATGGCTTTATCAAGATTATGGATTAGTATATCACTTGTTCCCATAAAATTTAGTGCCTTTAAATTTTGGTTTTTTTTGAGTGATTACTTGAAACTAATGCTTTTTATTCATGTGAAATTAGATAATATAGATTCTCAAAATACTCATGATTATTTCCCAGTAGGAGTCACCATTTATTGGCACAACATGCCCCATTTTTAGTCCAAAAACAAGGACCCTCTTTTTTTTTTGTAGTGTAATATTGTGCCCCCTAGAGTTTATTGAGGTTTCTTATTCAAGTTAGCCTTCTTGGGAGTCCATTCAATTAGATTTGAAGATGTGAAATTTGAGTGTGCTTCATTGTTTTATCCAAGCCTAAAAAATTAAGTCTACATAACACTTAGCATATAAATTAACATCTTGGGCTACTTGAATTTTAATATCTAAGATTGCATGATTTTATTAAGTCTTCATTTGTCATGTGATTATGTTTTGAAACACATTTAAAGGTTATTTTTAGGTCATTTTTCCTTAATCTTATACAAATTATCTAACTTTTTAGAGTTTTATTACTCATTTATCTAAACAATTTGATCCATTTCAGTTTTGATTTTGATCTAAATGACAAAGTTTTTATAAAATTTTGATTTTCAACTTAGTCACTTTTGTAAAATGGATAAATTTAGCTTTTAAATTGAGGGTCATTGACTAGGCTCTTTTGTTATTTTCTTTCTTGTTCTTGGTGCTTTTATTTTCCCATTTACCAAGTTTCCAATGTCAATATCCTAGGGCATCAAAAATGTCTTGAACCTTATCTTAAAACTATTTTAGGACATATTAAATTTCATAATTTCACTTAGAGCCACATGTCTTCCTTACTAACCCTTCTTAGGGTTCTAAAATCTTTATTGATCCAAATCCAATCAAACTATGACACATGGTGGTTGTAGATATGGAATCTAGAGATAGTTAGATCGAGCATTAGTCAATAAAACTCAATAAAAATGCATAAAAACATAACTATCTAAGCTAACTTTTTTGTTGGGTTTTAGAAAATGACAATTAAGAGATAATGAAAGAAAGAACATACATAATGCCTCACCAAAAGCATCACATCATCAAAATGTGGCTTAAAACATGATTTTCCCCTTGATTTGGTATTCAATTCTTTGTTAATGATGTAAGGCAAAGATCCTCCATCATCTCAAGTGTACCAATGAAACTAGGCTCATGATATTTGAATCAATGTTATACCTATACTGAAGCTATACTATTGAAAATTAAGAATCATAACACTACACATAAATGAGTTGTAGAGATAATTTTTTGTAATGATTTTACAAAAAATGAATCTTAAAAATGGTGGTCGTGGCCCTCCTATTTATAGATTTTTGAAATTGATCAGAATCAACCATGACTATCCATCTTGAGATCAAGATGTGTGGCTATTAATTAATTCAATTTTGGAGACTTAAATAAAAAATACTCTCATAAATATTTATAAGGGGCATTAAAGAGGCATGAGAGGCTTTAAACTTGATATTTATTGCATTTATGACTTATGAATACCACCCCAAAAATGATGTCATTTGATGATGTAAATATTAGGAATCAATTACCAATTAAAATATATTCAATAACTTCCATGGATTTTACACTTAAGCACTTGATTTGGATTAATTTACCTAAGTGAGATTAATCAAATTTTAAGTAATTCTTTGGATAATGGTTGCACACTATTAATCAAACTAGTCAGAATGACATATTACTAAGTCATAATTTGACTGGAGTAGAATTGGAGGAATATGTTAGTTTCATATGGACCAATATCCCATTTAGAACATTTTAGATGAAAAATTGTTGGGAGGAGGGGAGGTGGAAGATAAATCCAAGAACAAACACACCTATTCTAATTCCACCTCCTAGGATCTTGCTCCTCAGAAAGAGCACAGTATGATTACCAAATATAAGCAATTGAATATGCGGAAATAACCAGAAACACAAGTAACTAGAATTCACCAATAACACATAATATGAGAGACAATACACTATCTTGTATTAAAACTAACAAAAAAGAATACAACAAAGAGCCGCCACACTCTTTCACCTTACAGAGATTCGCCACACCTCAAGTGTTCAGTAATTCTTCTCACACACACTCTCCTACACAAAAAACGGTCCCAACAACCAACTCACACACAGAATTGGTGTTCACCTCACCAACCAGTCAGTAATAACCCTGCCGATACACCAAGCACTCTATAGCACTTCAAGCTGATCTCTCATGAACCTACAACTTGCAATTCAAAGACCAAACTTACATGTAGATCCCCAATGAGCTTGCAACAACTTGTAACTCACAGATCTTACAACTAGAAGAAACTCTTCCTTTCTATCTCATGCCTTATACAATACATGCCAATGGGTCTATAAATAGATCCCTAACTCAAACAATAACTTAGACTCTTAATTTAGACAATTGTCCTCGCAGCCCAAGACTCTAACTGGTCTCAACATGCAAACTTTTCATTCACTTAACTAACTGTCCATGAAACGAGCAGTTCTGGAACACACAGGTGACCGACGTCGGTCCCTGCTTGTCTGGTTCTGCTGACGTCGGCCGACTTCCTGCCATCACCGGTGGCCTTCTGCATTGGTCTCTGCCGACGTCGGTCCTGCTGCCGATGCTGGTTCCTGTAGAACTCAGCAACCATCTATTCCTCAGTTTGCAAAGGTTGAAGCTTTTAGCTCCATAACCTAACAATCTCCCACTTGGAGATAAACAGCTGCAACCTGTACCTATACCTGTACACTGTCTAGTTTGTTCCCTTAGCTATGTATCCATCTTCAAAATCACCCTTGAAGACCAACCACCACAAAATCCGTGGTGCAAAACCTGTCATCCAAATTACCTACCACATCCACATCTACAACCATGTAGAAACAAACCTATACTTGCATAGCATGTGCACCTACTACTAGTCCTGTAAGAATCCACTGAACTGCCCTCCAATGGTTCTCTCCCGGATTGGCTCCTAACTTATGACAACTCCCACTGCTTGGGAAAACTCAGGTTTAGTACATACCATGCACTCAACCTCATTATGTGAATCAAGACACCTGTTCTATGAACTGTCTAACCATCGACGTGCTAACCGGTTTCACACAATCATCCTGAAACAAAGTCAACACATGACCTTCCATGTCTCTAAAACACACTCTTGCCAAAGAATCTTGTTGCTCCCAAATTCTCCATGACAAACACCTGAACTAGCTTTACCTTTAGTTCAGCAATACCTGTATATGTAACCCTACAACAAGCACATCATACAGAAAATAGGATAGTGTAGCTAATACTATCCAACTTGGTAAAGAGAAACACAATGAACAAACCTCTATTGCCCTGCAGCTAATACAAGATTATATACCCTGATCTTCCATCTCACGTATCCATTTCTGCTCTTCTTCATCCTTAACATCCATTCGTCTCTCAGTGCTTACTTCCAGCTGGCAACACTACCCAAAACACCTGTTTGGTTCTCCTTCAAGGAATCACATCCTCATTCATGCCTAGCTCCCACTGTTTCCTGGATCTATCTGTTCTGCTTCTTCAATAACTTCCTGGTCCTATGCCATAAGTGAGCAATAAGTAGTGTAAAGAAGGAAAATGACAAATTTAAGAACTTACTTACACCTTCAGTCCTCCATATGGGCGCTTGAGACTCCATGACAGCTTGCTGTCCACCCAAAATTTGTCTTAGTGACCGATGCCGGTCACATCTCAGTCTACAGCCGATCGATGTCGGTTCCCTGCGACTGCCTCCCTGCCGATTTCGGTTTCCCCTGGCTGACATCAGTCTCTGTCTGCCCCGAGTCACCGACGTCGGGCTGCACATAGCCGACATCGATCCCTGTCTGGACACCGACGCTGGTTTTCCTGCCGACGTCGGTCTCTGTGTTTTTCTTGTGAGACCTGACTTTTTCTCGCGAGCTCCTTTTGGATCAAACCCTTGTCCAAATTACCCTTGCTCTGCTCAGAATTCCTCTGCATCTTGTGTTGAACTCTGTCCATCACTTTCTCCTTGAAAACCAAGGCTTTCCTGTTCTTGTCACTAACATCAGATTCCTCAAGAAACCTCACCTTCTTCTTCTGCATACAGAAATAATGATCCATGCCTTCCAAATTTGAAAGCATACTCTTTGACTCAAGAACCAGCATCTCCTTCTTATCTATGTGACCAAGCCTATCAAGCCACATCTCTGAATCTACAGTTAAAGTAGATAACCCAGAAGAAGAATTAGTAAAACAAGTAGATAGATAAAGCGTACCTACTTTCTTACCTCTAGCTACAAGTGTACCCTTGGTAACCTTCCAAGAGTCCACTGTGAGAGTTACTGTGCAACCCTCTTCACCCAAACTTCTAACAGAAATCAGATTCTGCTTCAGAACTGGGACGTGCATGACCTCCTTTAACACCCATGTGTTACCTGTCTGCAGTTTCAGCTTCACTTTCCCTTTGCCAACAATCTGACAAGGCTTACCATCCCTTACACAAATTTCTCCAAAATCTCCCTGGACATACTCATGAAAAAATTCTCTATGTGGGGATGCATGAAAAGAGGCACCAGAATCTAATACCCAAGATTCTACTTTATCCAAAGAACATACCAAAGCATCCTGTGCAACGTAACCTGCAACATCTGCTTCTTCTTCATGTTCTTCATGCTGATCTGTACCTGATCTGCAATCTCTCTTTAAGTGCCCTTGTTTTTCACATTTTCAGCAGGTTATTCTGCCATACCTGGACTTGGATCTCTTGCCCATCTTCGACCTTGATCTCCCATGCTCTATCTTCTCTCTTGGCCTTCCTCTTCCTTCAACACTCAAAGCATCTCCAGATGATTTACCTGTGCTTTTCTTGCGTATCTCTTCATTCAAGATCACACTCACAATATCATCCACTTTTAAGACTTTTGAAGGAGACACAGTATTAGAAACTGCCATTACCAAACCTTCCCAACTTTTAGGTAATGAACACAAGATTAAGAGAGCTCTTATTTCATCATCAAATACAATATTGACTGAACTTAACTGGTTTACTAAACCATGGAAATCACTAAGATGGCTATGAACAGATCCACCTTCCAACATTTGCAAATTAAATAAACGCTTCATAAGAAATACCTTATTCGAAGCCGAGGGTTTTTCATACAAATTTGCCAAAGATTTCATCAACTCCACCGTTGTCTTACACTGTGATAAACTGGAAATCACAGATGATTCAAGACTCAATCTAACAGATCCCAGAGCCTTCCGATCAAGAACCTCCCATTCTTCATCTTTCATATCCACGGGTTTGCTAGCAACCCCACCCAACGGTAAGTACAAATCTTTCTGATACAGATAGTCCTCAATCTGCATCCTCCATAATTGGTAGTTCTTGCCATTGAACTTTTCCATTCGTAGTTGACTGCTTTCTGTCATTGCTCAACTCCCACTCAAACAGAAGCCCTGTGAGTAACCTGTAATCAAAACACACTACCCAGATCTACACCAATCTGTTAGTATCCCAACCAAAAGCTCTGATACCACTTGTTGGGAGGAGGGGAGGTGGAAGATAAATCCAAGAACAAACACACCTGTTCTAATTCCACCTCCTAGGATCTTGCTCCTCAAAAAGAGCACAGTATGATTACCAAATATAAGCAATTAAATATGCGGAAATAACCAGAAACACAAGTAACTAGAATTCACCAATAGCACAGAATATGAGAGACAATACACTATCTTGTATTAACACTAACAAAAAAGAATACAACAAAGAGCCGCCACACTCTTTCACCTTGCAGAGATTTGCCACACCTCAAGTGTTCAATAATTCTTCTCACACACACTCTCCTACACAAAAAATGGTCCCAACAACCAACTCACACACAGAATTGGTGTTCACCTCACCAACCAGTCAGTAATAACCCTGCCAGTACACCAAGCACTCTATAGCACTTCACGCTGATCTCTCATGAACCTACAACCTGCAATTCAAAGACCAAACTTACATGTAGATCCCCAATGAGCTTGCAACAACCTGCAACTCACAGATCTTACAACTAGAAGGAACTCTTCCTTTCTATCTCATACCTTATACAATACATGCCAATGGGTCTATAAATAGATCCCTAACTCAAACAATAACTTAGACTCTTAATTTAGACAATTGTCCTCGCAGCCCAAGACTCTAATTGGTCTCAACATGGAAACTTTTCATTCACTTAACTAACTGTCCGTGAAACGAGCAGTTCTGGAACACACAAGCGACCGACATCGGTCCCTGCTTGTCTGGTTCTGTCAACGTCGGCCGACTTCCTACCGTCACCGGTGTCCTTCTGCACTGGTCTCTGCCGACGTCGGTCCTGCTGTCGACGCCGGTTCCTATAGAACTCAGCAACCATCTATTCCTCAGTTTGCAAAGGTTGAAGCTTTTAGCTCCACAACCTAACAATCTCCCACTTGGAGATAAACAGCTGTAACCTGTACCTATACTTGTACACCGTCTAGTTTGTTCTCTTGGCTATGTATCCATCTTCAAAATCACCCTTGAAGACCAACCACCACAAAATCCGTGGTGCAAAACCTGTCATCCAAATTACCTACCACATCCACATCTACAACCATGTAGAAATAAATCCGTACTTGCATAACATGTGCACCTACTACTAGTCCTGTAAGAATCCATTGAACTACCCTCCAATGGTTCTCTCCCGGATCGGCTCCTAACTTGTGACAATTCCCACTGCTTGGAAAAACTCAGGTTTAGTACATACCATGCACTCAACCTCATTATGTGAATCAAGACACCTATTCTATGAACTGTCTAACCATCGGCGTGATAACCAGTTTCACACAATCATCCTGAAACAAAGTCAACACATGACCTTCCATGTCTCTAGAACACACTCTTGCCAAAGAATCTTACTGCTCTCAGATTCTCCATGACAAACACCTGAACTAGCTTTACCTTTAGTTCACAATACCTGTATATGTAACCCTGTAACAAGCACATCATACAGAAAATAGGATAGTGTAGCTAATACTATCCAACCTGGTAAAGAGAAACACAATGAACAAACCTCCATTGCCCTGCAGCTAATACAAGATCATATACCCTGATCTTCCATCTCACTTATCCATTTCCGCTCTTCTTCATCCTTAACATCCATTCGTCTCTCAGTGCTTACTTGCAGCTGGCAACACTACCCAAAACACCTGTTTGGTTCTCCTTTAAGGAATCACATCCTCATTCATGCCTAGCTCCCACTATTTCCTGGATCTACCTATTCTGCTTCTTCAATAACTTCCTGGTCCTATGCCATAAGTGAGCAACAAGTAGTGTAAAGAAGGGAAATGACAAATTTAAGAATTTACTTACACCTTCAGTCCTCCATATGGGCGCTTGAGACTCCATGACAGCTTGCTCTCCACCCAAAATTCGTCTCAGTGATCGATGCCGGTTACATCTCAGTCTACAGCTGATTGATGTCGGTTCCCTGCGATTGCCTCCCTGCCGACGTCGGTTTCCCCTGGCCAACGCCGGTCTCTGTCTGCCCCGAGTCACCGAAATCGGGCTGCACATAGCCGACGTCGGTCCCTGTATGGACACCGACGCTGGTTTTTCTGCCGACGTCGGTCTCTGTATTTTTCTTGTGAAACCTGACTTTTTCCCGCGAGCTCCTTTTGGATCAAACCCTTGTCCAAATCACCCTTGCTCTGCTCAGAATTCCTCTACATCTTGTGCTAAACTCTGTCTGTCACTTTCTCCTTGAAAACCAAGGCTTTCCTGTTCTTGTCACTAACATCGGATTCCTCAAGAAACCTCACCTTCTTCTTCTGCATACAGAAACCACGATCCATGCCTTCCAAATCCGAAAGCATACTCTTTGACTCAAGAACCAACATCTCCTTCTTATCTATGTGACCAAGCCTATCAAGCCACATCTCTGAATCTACAGCTGAAGTAGATAACCCAGAAGAAGAATCAGTAAAAAAAGTAGATAGATAAAGTGTACCTACTTTCTTACCTCTAGCTACAACAAGTGTACCCTTGGTAACCTTCTAAGAGTCCGCTGTGAGAGTTACTGTGCAACCCTCTTCACCCAAACTTCTAACAGAAATCAGATTCCGCTTCAGAACTGGGACGTGCATGACCTCCTTTAACACCCATGTGTTACTTGTCTGCAGTTTTAGCTTCACTTTCCCTTTGCCAACAACCTGACAAGGCTTACCATCTCCTACACAAATTTCTCCAAAATCTCCCTGGACATACTCATGAAAAAATTCTCTATGTGGAGATGCATGAAAAGAGGCACCAAAATCTAATACCCAAGATTCTACTTTATCCAAAGAACATACCAGAGCATCCTGTGCAACGTAACCTGCAACATCTGCTTCTTCTTCATGTTCTTCATGCTAATCTGTACCCGATCTGCAATCTCTCTTTAAGTACCCTTGTTTTCCACATTTCCAGCAGGTTATTCTGCCATACCTGGACTTGGATCTCTTGCCCATCTTCAACCTTGATCTCCCACGCTCTATCTTCTCTCTTGGCCTTCCTCTTCCTTCAACACTCAAAGCATCTCCAGATGATTCACCTGTGCTTTTCCTACGTATCTCTTCGTTCAAGATCACACTCACAATATCATCCACTTTTAAGACTTTTGAAGGAGACACAGTATTAGAAACTGCCATTACCAAACCTTCTCAACTTTCAGGTAATGAACACAAGATTAAGAGAGCTCTTATTTCATCATCAAATATAATATTGACTGAACTTAACTGGTTTACTAAACCATGGAAATCACTAAGATGGCTATGAACAGATCCACCTTCCAACATTTGCAAATTAAATAAACGCTTCATAAGAAATACCTTATTCGAAGCCGAGGGTTTTTCATACAAATTTGCCAAAGATTTCATCAACTCCACCATTGTCTTACACTGTGATAAGCTGGAAATCACAGATGATTCAAGACTCAATCTAACAGATCCCAGAGCCTTTCGATCAAGAACCTCCCATTCTTCATCTTTCATATCCACGGGTTTGCTAGCAACCCCACCCAATGGTAAGTACAAATCTTTCTGATACAAATAGTCCTCAATCTGCATTCTCCATAATTGGTAGTTCTTGCCATTGAACTTTTCCATTCGTAGTTGACTGCTTTCTGTCATTGCTCAACTCCCACTCAAATAGAAGCCCTGTGAGTAACTTTTAATCAAAACATACTACCCAGATCTACACCAATCTGTTAGTATCCCAACCAAAAGCTCTGATACCACTTGTTGGGAGGAGGGGAGGTGGAAGATAAATCCAAGAACAAACACACCTGTTCTAATTCCACCTCCTAGGATTTTGCTCCTCAGAAAGAGCACAGTATGATTACCAAATATAAGCAATTGAATATGCAGAAATAACTAGAAACACAAGTAACTAAAATTCACCAATAGCACAGAATATGAGAGACAATACACTATCTTGTATTAACACTAATAGAAAAGAATACAACAAAGAGCCGCCACACTCTTTCACCTTACAGAGATTCGCCACACCTCAAGTGTTCAGTAATTCTTCTCACACACACTCTCCTACACAAAAAATGGTCCCAACAACCAACTCACACACAGAATTGGTGTTCACCTCACCAACCAGTCAGTAATAACCCTACCGGTACACCAAGCACTCTATAGCACTTCAAGCTGATCTCTCATGAACCTGCAACCTGCAATTCAAAGACCAAACTTACATGTAGATCCCCAATGAGCTTGCAACAACTTGCAACTCACAGATCTTACAACTAGAAGGAACTCTTCCTTTCTATCTCATGCCTTATACAATACATGCCAATGGGTCTATAAATAGATCCCTAACTCAAACAATAACTTAGACTCTTAATTTAGACAATTGTCCTCGCAGCCCAAGACTCTAACTGGTCTCAACATGCAAACTTTTCATTCACTTAACTAACTGTCCGTGAAACGAGCAGTTCTGGAACACACAGGCGACCGACGTCGGTCCCTGCTTGTCTGGTTCTGTCAATGTCGGCCGACTTCCTGCCGTCCCCGGTTTCCTTCTGCACTGGTCTCTGCCGACGTCGGTCCTGCTGCCGACGCCGGTTCCTATAGAACTCAACAACCATCTATTCCTCAGTTTGCAAAGGTTGAAGCTTTTAGCTCCACAACCTAACAAAAATAACACATGCACATGTCATGTGCTTATTAATTAGAATAATTCAATGGTTTAAAGTGTCAAATTACATTTTTTGCATTTTAACTTGAAATGATTTGAGAAAAGTTAATAATCACATAAAATGCATTTCCTTATTTAGGGAAACATTAAACTAAATAAAAACTTGTATATGATAAGCTTGAACCATTTAGTGCATTTAAGTGATTTTGGCTCAAATTGTGCATTTTCACAAATTTTGATTAAGATTGACAATTTCAACATAATGGTGTTAAGAATCAGATCTCTACATTTTGCCCCTATTTGAGAAGGTATGGTGAGACATTTAGATGAAGTGATGTATTTTCAAAGAAAAGAGTTATCAATAAGAATTTGGAAGGAAATGACCCATGATTTCCCCTCAAGAGGACATATGAGGATGAAAGATATGGATGGACTCTCAAAAAGAGAAAGAAAGAGTGAAATTAACCCATAGATGAGATTAAATCTAGATTGACCTAATGTTTACACATGTTGATTCTTAGTGATCAAGGTATAATTAGAATATAATGGGCCCCAAGGATGGGTAAAATGGGAAGGATACAATAAAAAATATAGGTGAAAAACTTTGAACACACCCAAATCCAAGGTGTAAGCTATGTGCTTAGGGAATGATCGATCCCAAGACAAGTTACACATTGTAATAGTACTAGGATGAGGGAAAAAGTCCATATATCTTAGAATTATAATAAATAAGAGAGTGTTTCTATATATAAGGGAAATAATAGTGTGCCTTAGTATAATCAATGTGATCAATTGATAAAGCAATTTTGCCCTAGTAGGGCTAATTTTGATCACTGATAATTAATTATGCCCCAATAAGGTTGATTTAAATTTGTGACTGGTTCAAATATTATGCCCCAATAGGGAAAATTAGAAAGCATAGCTTAAGGATATAACCTATCACATAGATTAAATATGAGTGGGCACAAACATAAATATGATGGTCTAATGACTGAAATAACCACAAATAACCAAGCATACAAGGATGCATAAAATTACGAAAGAGATGAATAAAAGAGTAAAAGGTGGTTGAGTTGACCTAAGAAGCATTACCTAGATAGTATAGATGGACCTAAAGATAATGTAGTTCACCTAGAAGTGGGAGAAAATGAAATGAGGAATGAATAATAAAATAAAGATGGACCACTGTTCGATTAGACTCATAATGTATTCCAAGAGATGCACATATTGCATAGAGTTGGGTACATAAGCCATTGGTACATAGTTTTATTTATGCATTAAGAGATGATATTTAGAGTTGAATTGATTTTAATACTTGGATCCAAATCACTTGGTTCTTACTATAGAAAAATAAAATTATGCATCATAAGTATGAGGAACCTATCACTGCATTTCAATTGTGATGAGGCTGTTCAAATGTGAATATTTATAATTAAGGATAATGATAATAAATACCAATACCAGAGTTACAACCATTTATATTTAAATAAAAATAAAACAAAACATAAAGGTAAAATAACCTAAAATTTAGATATGAACAATCAAGACTTAAGTAGGAATAAAAATGTAGAAAAACAAAGTAAGAACAACTTAATAAACAACATGAAAATAAGATATGAATAATCGAGATCTATGTGTACTATCAAGAGGTAATTTGAAAAATCAAAACCAAAGAACAAGATAAAATAAGAACACAAAAGATTAAAAAAAAAGAGAAGAAACAATAAAGGGAAGAAAAAGAAAGAAATGAAGATATAATAAATCACAACAAAACACCAATAAAATCAAATAAACACACACAAATAGGCAGTTAGTCATAATGTTAGTACTGTTTCAAAATAATTATTTAGGCATATGTAGTAGAGGCATTACTATCTATAATATCATAACAAGAACAATGGACACAAAGATAATAGGGAAATAACATAAAATAAATGGGGAAAATAAAAAAGGGAAGGGGGTGGCTGAGTTGACTCCAAATGTACAAGACAAGTGGATGTTGCCTATAGAGTTCTATGAATGTGAGATCCAACATGAAATTTAGGCCAAATGTAGTTCCCCTAAAAAATGGGATAGAAGAAAAGTGATGATAAGAAAACCTAATTGATGTCATAGAGTAAATAAGTAAATGAGCTTACAATATGATAAGAGCATGCTAATGAGTGCTTAAAAATGGTAATAGAGTGGAGATGCGTAGAATAAATAAAAAGTACAAGACACTATTTTTAATTTGTTTTTTCAATCATTTTCTAATATATTTTTGTTTTTGGGATAAACAACAAAAATAAACTATTGACAAAAGGTCCAAAGAACTTCCTAGTTAAAGAGATGCACATCCAAAAGATCTAAATGCGATGGGGATCATGAATATAAATAATAGAATAGGGAACCAACTAATCAAGGAGATGCACATCCAATAGTAGAAGTTCCAATAAGAGCTAAAGCTAATTGTAATGGCCCATGCTCAAAAATCAATGAAAATAAGAGAAAAGAGGGACTGAGTTGACCTCAACATGAATCAATCATGGCCTACATAGTCCCATTAGGACCTTAAGTCATAGTGGTACTACCCACACGAAAGGTGGTGAAAAACTAACTAGGTCACAATAATTTCTCAAATTTGAGCCAAATGGTAAGGCAAATTATAATAGTAATGACAATGAGATGTGATAATGCATGATAAAAAGGCATTGTTCCTAATTTTCCCATAGGCAGTTATAATTAGGAAACAATATTATAATAATTATTTTCCCAAAGGTGGTTATAATCAATGGTACCAAATAAAATACTAATTTTCTCATAGGTGGTTATAATCAGTGACACTAGATAACATGTAAATGAAATATATCTTTCCAGATCAACTATCACACTACTTTCATAGACCATCATTTAAACACAAAATTCCAAAACTCCTAAAACTAGATTGGAATCCCCTCACAAAAAGTTTGGGAAGAACCAAAGTAACCAAGCTAAAAAGGGGGTCGATAGGATAGATAAAAACAAGCTTTGGTTAATAAATAAATGGTATAATAAAATGGTACATAGCATGACATAGAGAAAATGATAAGATGATGCTTGGATATAATGGCAAAAAGATTTCCCCCAAGTAATAATTGGATAATAAAATTATGAGAGTGTGGCTTAGTTTGATTTAAAAATGGTGAGAATCTTCAAAATTAAAAATTGCTCACAAAATGATAAGACCATGGCAAAGGTAACCAAACTAACCTCAATAAAAATTGACTTCTACCTACATAGTCCTAAAGGACCTCAAGTCAATGTAGTTTAAACAATGTAGTAAATATGACACAATGGTATAAGATGCCTAAAATGAAATAGTATAAAGGGTTATCCCTAAGAGATAAGGCAAGGGAAATCTAAGGGTAAATGGCAAATGAAAAATGGTTATGTTACTCTTGCTAACATGGAGATGCATTTCCTAGTCAACATATAAGACAACCAAAATAATCAATCATAAAAGTTACTATGCCATACCTTATCTAAATAGTTTCTCTATTAAGAACCTACTTCAAATTTGGGCTTCAATAATGTTGTGATCTTCATTGGTCATTGATTCTACTTCCTTCAAGCTGCAAGATAAGATGTATTTGTAGCCTCTATAAATAAAAGTGCTACTAGGGATGGCAAATAATGTTAGGCACATGATAAATGGTATAAGTTTGTAATGAAAATGTGGATGATAATGGAATGTATAATGATTTACAAATAAATGAATATTGGGATTTCTAGGCACACACAATTTTTCTAATTTTAAATTTGACATAATTTTGGTTGTGGTGGGGCCCAAGACTTTTGAATATTCTCTTGATAAGACCACCATATTTTCCTATTGTTTAGTCCTGAGATTATATTTCATTTTATTATGTTGTATATTGGAAGCTATACTAATTTGATCTTGAATAATGTCTTCATCAAACAATGAAGAACTTTTGTGCTCAGCTATTGGTGCCTCGAAGATATTTTCACTAATAAAGTCATCTTGATTATCCCATAGCATCTCTAAGAAGGTTTCCCTAAGATATTTTAATATTTGAATTTGACTATTTTTTATCACCTTTGAAAAGGTTTCAATAAAATATGTTAACATTTGACTTTGATTATCTTCTAGTGCTTTCAAAAAGGTCTCACTAAAAGATGATGAGTTTGAACTTGGATCATCCCCTAGCACCTCTAAAAAGGTTTCACTAGGAGATTGTTCTTTTTTTGAATGAATGTAGTCTTGGTCCCCTGATATTCTCACCTAATATGTCACCATGGATGAAGTTCAACAAAGTATGATTTTATCAGTCCCAATTGTCATTTTTGAGAGGTAGAATGCCAATATAAGGGATATAATGGGTGGTGGTAATGGAATGATGAAAGGAAACATAATCCTTATAGAAGATACTAAGAGAACCTATGTCTATGTTTAAGTAATTATCCTCAATAATTGTAGATGAATCACAAAATTATTCAAATTGATTTGCAAGGTAATTGTAATGAATGTTGTAACAACCATGACTTTATTTTAATTTTGAAGTCAAGGGAACTGCTTGAGGGATAACTTTATAGGAATTGGCCTATCAAAATGAGACTCCTCAACAAGTGGTAAAATGTCAAGAGATAACTCCACAAAGATTGGTTTTTCAAAGGGATGAGGCTTTTTAAAAATAGGATAATGGTCAAGGTAGCAATCTCCCCAAATATGATTATAATAATTAATAAATGACTCAACAAAGACTGGTCATCAGAGTGAGACTCCTTGACAATAGGTAAAATATCAATGGGTGACTCATCACAGGTTGAATCATCATAAATAAGTGTTTAAATAATAAAATTATGGTTTTGGCTTACAAATAGTTGTAAAACATCAATTTTGAACACATTTTGGTCCTCACAAGATGGATCTTGAAGAGGAAATGGTTGGATCTATTGAGGATCAAAGATCAACATGGATTTTCTAAAGTGGGAAATAATTGGCTTGAGGTGAATAATGGTTTGTGGTTTAATACTAGGTTCTCCAAAAATTAGACTATCAAAAAAGGGATCAACAAAATATGCTTCATTAATGTGACACTTTTCAACAATAGGTTCAGTAAATATAGGTGATGGGACAATAATGGTAAGGAATGAGAATTGTGAAGCTTGATTGATCATTTAAGCCATAAGAAGAGGGTGAAAAATGTTAACCTTTGCACACTGAAAAGTTTGATGACTCTTGTAGGCTAAAGGAGGATAGCCTAAAATGGTAACCTTCATGTGTTGTAGAGATTTATTACTCGCATAAGATAAAGGAGGATACCCTAAAATGGTAAACTTTAAGTATGACACACAAATCAAAGGAGGATAACCTAAAATGATAAACTTCAAGCATAATGCACAAATCAAAGGGTAAAGATGGAGATGATGTATAAAAATCAACATAGATTAGTTTGGTATTCAACAAATAGGCCCAAAAAGGGTGGCATCCTCAAACAAGATGGAGTGATCATGTTCACCATAAAAAATGCTCTTCATCATAACTAGGGATTTAAGATACCCCCTTGTGAGTATAACTTTTTGTCATTTTTAGAAGGTTACTTTCTCTATGTTTTTTAAGATTTGGAAAATGTTTTGCAAAAGTTAACAAGGTGTTTTTTAATTTTCTCTGAACAAATGACAAGGCAAAAAGAGACTATAATAAAAATAATGTAGCATAGTACCACACAATTAGAAGAAATGGTTCACAAAATTACTCAACTTTTATGGGTTGAAATCATTAAATTAGAAGAGGGTATGATAACTCAAAAACCTATAGTGTAATGTAGTACACCAAACGTAGGTTTATAAGATATGTCAATACCATAAAAACTAGTTCAAATTCAATGATTTTCTAGTAGAAAATTAGAAGAGAGTATTTCTAATAAGGAAAGTACCAATGCAAACTAAGAAACTCAAGATGTGAAAACATGAAAGAATTCCTAAGTATAAAAATAAAACCAAATGGGAAGAACAACACCACCATATGGTAATAGGAAGTATAAAAGACATTCTAGAACTTATAGTGTGAGAGACACACTAGATAGCCTAAGTTCATAATTATCAAATGATGGTGATGAGTCTATGAAATGGCCTTCAACCCAAATGGGAAATCGTACCCAAGTTAAATCAAACCAAGTATAAATGGTAAACAAATTAGCATGTTGGCCTAAAACTTAGAAAGGTGAGATTTTGAATTTGAATTAAAAATGAAAGACTTAAAGATTTTTTTGGAAAATGGTTTAGACTCAAATGGATAACATAAAAATGTTATTTAGATAGGACAAATATAATGTTTCAAATGAGGATTTGAACAAGGCAAAAGATGTGGCTTTGATTTTACCATCATAATGACTTCTTATTCAAATAAAATGGTGGACAACAAATGTGTTTGTTTGACTTGTTTTGGTTTATAAAAAAGTTTTACACTCAAATCAAGACCAATCAAGTAAAGGAAAATACAAATACAACTAAGTATAAGGTCCAAATCCTTAAAATAATAAGGTTACTTCATATCACTAAATTCCATATATATACATGATTTAGGGAGGATTTTAATTTTTAATATAGATATAAAAGCACATGAAGTAATAGGGTTCTTACACCCCCTTCTCCCAAGAGATTTTATGGTGATATATAACTTTGGGCTACTTGCCTTGCATCAAAAATATGTCCGTAGCAAGTGGGGTTATTCTAAAACTAAATTTTTGATCATCCAGATGGTCTCAAGTGTGATTAACACTAGAGATGCCTCACATCAATTGAGTTCATACTGATTAACTTTCTATACAAGGGTCTATTCCTTTACATAGTGATTCCATCCATGTATTGCTTACTAGAATCCCCTGGTTAACCATATCTAACTCAAGTTTTCATTATGATAGGATAGGTTATCTTATCATCCCCATAGAAATCACAATATATGTGCCCTAATTTATATACCCCACCATGGAGCAGGGTTGAAAAAATTCCTAGAGATGAAACCCTAGGTCAAATCTTCCCTAAAGAACTCATGAGGCTATGAACTCCTAATCACAAAGCAAGTTGCATAAAAGAAATAATCTAAGTGAAAAGACTTTACAGGTTGTTTTTATATCACCCAAACCATATGGGTTTTAGGGAGATCATCAACAACATTATTTTCACACCTTGGACAAGGCACAAATTACAAGGAAAAGGTTCTTTTGGTTACCTAAGTTCCCTAAAGGGGATGGGGGGGAGAGCATACATGCACTATTAATTTTGCAAAAAAAACAAACAAGTAATAAATAATCTAGCATAAAACAACAAACTTAAAAAAAAATCAATTTAAGTGAGTATAAATTTTATGCACCAAAAATTGAAGTGTTCGATGAAGTTTTTGGCTTCTTAGCCTTAGTTGTAAAATTGAAAACTTTCACAAACTAACTTAATTTAAAAATACCTATATTTCTTTTAAACACCAAAGGGTAAGTTCAAGACTTAAGCAAGTTAAAATTTGTCACTTTTACATGTAGGACCTATAAATGGTAGAGAGTCTCCTTCTGCTTTGAAGCACTATTATCAATCAAACAATAAAGGTTTAAAAACTTTCTCTTGGGTTCTCTTTTTTTATTACATAAAGATCAATGTCAGTTAATAGTGATCGATGCTAGTTATAACAAGACTAATGTCAGTCATAAGATAATTGATGTTAGTTGATAAAAACTAATGCTGGTTACTTGTGAACCCTTAGGCAAAAGTTGTGTCAAAAAACTTTTGTTAGCCTAAGGTTAGTATAAAATCCCCAACAAAGCTCTAGATCATGCAATAAAATTTTTAGATAGAGACTTGAAAATCTAAAATGACAACTTTTGATTTTGAAGAAAACTCTAAAACCTATTTTTTTGACATTTTATGCCCTTCACCAGAACTAATGTTGATTAGATAGGACTGATGCTAGTTATATATAAACACTACTGGTCACTCTTTGAAATGTGTATCAATAAAATATGAAAAACATGGGAAAATAATGATAAAAACTTGATTTTTGAGAATTTTAAAGGAATTTTTATCAAATCTAAAGATGCCAAGTTATTCTCCTTAATTGAATGAGATGTGCTATCCCATCAATCATGCCAAGATGTAGATATGGAATCCAAAGATATTTAGATCAAGCATTAGTCAAGAAAACTCAAGAAAAACAAATAAAAACACAATTAGCTAAGATAACTCTTTGGATAGTGTTTGGTAAATGACAATTAAGAGATAATGAAAGAAAACACATACATAGTACTTTACCCAGAACATCCCATCATCTAAATGTGGCTCAAAATAGGAATTTACCCTTGATTTGGTGCTAAATTCTTTGTCAATGATATAAGACAAATCTCCTCCATCATCTTAAGTGCACCAATGAAACTAAGCTCATGATATTTGAATCAATGTTATGCCTATCTTGAAGCTATCCTATTTTAAATTAAGCATTATAACACTACACATAAATGATTTGTGGAGATAATTATACATAATTAGTTTACACAAAATGAAGCTTTAAAATGGTGGTCTTGGCCTTATTATTTATAGATTTTTAAAATTGATTAGAATCAACCATGACCTTCCATCTTGAGATCAAGATGTGTGGCCATAAATTAATTTAATTTTAGAGACTTAAATCATAAATACCCTCATAAATATTTAGAAGGGGCATTAAAGAGGCATGTGAGTCATTAAACATGATATTTTTTGTATTTATGGCTTATGAATGCCACCCCACAAATGATGTCATTTGATGATTCAGATTTTAAGAATCAATTTCCAATTAAAATATATTTAATAACTTCCATGGATTTTCCCTTACACACTTGATTTGGATTAATTTTCCTAAGTGAGATTAATCAAATTTTATGAAATTCTATGGAAATTGGTTGTAAACTATAAATCAAACTACTCAGAATGTCATATTACTGGGTCATAATTTGATTGGAGTGGAATTGAAGGAAGATGTTAGTTGTGGATGGACCAATATACCATTTAGGACATTGTAGGTGTTAAATAAAACATAGACATGTCATGTGATTTTGAATTAGAATAATTTAATGGTTTAGAGCATAAAATTGCATTTTTGGCATTTTGACTCGAAATGATTGAGAAAAGTTAATAATCACATAGAATGTATTACCCCATTTAGGGATACATTAGCCTAAATCAACACTTGTATATGACAAGCTTGATCCATTTAGTGTGTTTAAGTGATTTTGTCTCAAATTGTGTATTTTCACAAATTTTGAGTAAGATTGACAATTTCAACACAATGGTGTCAATAATTAGATGTCTATAGTGGCTTCTTTAGGAGTCTCAACAAAGATAAAAGCTCACACATGGTTTTTTTAGTGAGTTACTAGTATTAGTCTCCTAGTGTTGGTCTCTTAGGGTGTCAGAGTTGTTAGAACATATCATAGGTTAGGAATCGATCAATGCATGACACATGGACTGTTTAGTCCCATATTCAAACTCTTGGGCTAACATGGTGTCAAAAGTGTCAAACTTGGAGACTAATCAAAAAATACCAAGTGTTACCTATCAGAAGTGTCATAACTAGTCATCTCCTATACTTTTCAAAATTGTTAGAGTGGGAACTAATCAAAATTCACCACATGTCATGCATCAAGACTCTAACCAATCAGAATGCACCAAAATCATATGCACTAAAATATTGATCATAATAGAGATGTCAGATCCTAGAAGAACCTAACCTTACCAAGAATCACTACATGTCCCAAATGTTAGATATGTTAAGGCCCAAGATAGCCTGACATAATGATAAATCACCACACAACTTGATTGTTTGATTTTTTAGTCTCCTTGGTCTAATAGAGATGTCACAGCCTAAGAGAGATTGAAATATTATAGAAAGCCACATGGAAAGTCTATTTACATCAATAGGTGGAGCCTTTAGGATCCTAGGAAGGTTAGATAGAGGCATAGGTAGAGTTGGAGGGACTAATAAAAGGATGCCATGTGTTCTCATATGGCACTTCACACTCTAAAATTATATAATAGTAGAGAATTATACTATGCATAGGTATTGACCCTCATGGAAGGAACCATTAAGCATATGATACATGGCATAAAATGGGAGCTCTATGAGAAGCTTTATGGAAAAAATATGTGAATGATGTTAGGCCTCTCATAATTGAATGTCTAACCAATATAAAGGTGCTAATTAGATTTGACATGATATAACTAATGGAGGATATGTTGTTAGTGTAGTAAAAAAGAAATGAGCTTAAAGTTGATGACCTGTCTAACTATCAAAACCATCAAAAACTATGATTTTACTATACATTCAATTTGATTCATAGAATTAAGTTATAGATCAATTCCTCATCAAGATATTATCAAAAGGTTGTGGAATTTAATACAAGTCTGAGAAACATTATTATCCAAACATGTTTTGCATATTGGGATCAAACACATATCATAAAAGACAAACTCAACCTTATAGAGTCATGGAAATTGATTACATAGAAGCATAGGTGGTTGACCATCCCAAGGTAGTCCTAACTAATTTCATCTTAGGATTCAATTAGGGTATGGTCCAATTGTATGAATCATGGGCACTCTTACAAAATTTAAGAGATATAAAGCTACTTGCTCAACCACATTCCCTCAAATCACATTGATGATTACAAGAAGTGATCCATTAGTGGGTGAATTAGAATTTAGTCTCCTGAGGCCTGCATGCCTATTTAAGAGTAGCTATTGAGTTTTAATATGGGATAGTATTTTTAGGACTGAGGAGGTTATACTTAGGATGGATCCCTTATAATAGAGTAGTTAGTGGACTAGACATGCTAGGATTCTCATATTTAGTATACCAAGCCTTTTTGTGTTTTCTTAGCATAGTGTTTTATTACTATTAGGAGAATGAAGTATGTATATGGACAATAACTATAAATATTAGCATTTATAATCAACAAGAAAAATCATTATACTCAGTTTGTTGTGTAGTTAAATGTTCATCTCCTACACATTTTTATGGTGGTTATGTCACTTTTGCTCACATTAATTTCTCCCCATACTCTCGCACCATCTTTTAACTAGAGTTATTCTAGGTATAACTCAACTAAGGACTAGTTTCCTTGAGATTTTATCATCTATACTCTCTATTTTCATCTCTATGGAATTAGGGACTTTATTATCTTCCTCCATACCCTTCTCTCCTTTTATCTTTTTTATCAGTGTTAGTCTAGGATTAATAACAATCTATCTCTAATGTTTAATCATGATTGATGAATGTCATCCATCACTATTTAAGAATTATTGAATAGATTAATGGTGGAATAATCAAGCCTCAAAGTGTCTATATCTTAATACATCATCTAGAGTTAGTTTCACCAACCATGGCCCCTTGAAATGGAATGATCACAATGAGCTGTCTAGTTTACCCTGCATACTAAGACCTAGTAATTGATATCTTGAGGAGATCTATTCACACAAGTATCTTTTTAGGAGAGGAAGGGAATATTAACCCCTACCTATTATTTTAGGTATCAATACACCTCATAAAAAACCATGCAACCTAATGATACTTATAACCTAGTTCCCCCACTATATATGGAGAAATATGAAAATTAAAATAAGTGCCAATGTGGATAACATGTTTCCAAAAAATTCCCCCACTATAATATATAAATGATAAATATAAAATAAGTGTAGATATTATGATTTCCAAGCATGAATCCACTAAATCTAAAACTATGAATTTGTGTGGAGAAAATGCCTCCATTTAATCAAAAAATTGATATACATACCATTTACTAAATGAGTGTGGAGAAAATACTTCCAAAGAATTACCCCATAGAATATAAGAAATGTGCAAAGTGTGGAAAACATGCTTCTCATGGATTCCCCCAATAATATGCCCCCCTTTGAGGTGAGGAAAAACTAGGAATTGGGAGTTACCTCACCTCAAAAGGGTTAGACAACTATAATATATGTGAATGTAACCATGTATTATATAAAAGGAACATGTCTAGGTAAATGTGTCATTTAAAGAATGTATAGCCAATGTGATCACATCAAGGCCTAGAAGGAACATATGAAATTGTAACATTATTATGATCAAAATCATAACCAATAAAGGGAAATTTGAAGACATTTTGTTTATCTTGAACAAGTGGATTCTAAGTAAGTACATGTTGAATAAATGGTTTGACAATTTGAGTATCTTTGTATGAAAAATAAACTTCACCATAGGTTGGAGATTCTTTCTCAAAAATGGATGTTTCTTGATTGTTTTTATAATTGGTAACCTATGGGTTATAAATTGGAAAAACATTGAATATATTATCACACTCATTATAAAAAGATATATTTTGATCATTTTTTAACATTACCATTTGGGACTTTTCTTTCAAAATTTCATGTTTTAGATCATTCTTTGGAATATATGGTATGTATTCTGGATAATTTGGAACATTGGAAACTTGCACATCATGTGAAGGCTCATATACATTTATTAATGTATTGTTGAATCTTGAAGTGGATTTAGTAAAGGTTTCTTCTTTTGTTTTGGAGGATCTTTTTGGTACCCATTTTTGTTCATTTGACATCTTTAATTTGGGAGAATTGATGTTTTGTATCTTTCTTTTCAATGAAAAACAATAATATGTATGGAGACCATGCATTATATGATATGAAAAATAATATTTAGATATTTTAAAGGGACATATAGGAGGTATATTTATAAAATCATCTCCCTTGGAATCTCACTTGACCTCTTATTAGGCTT
This sequence comes from Torreya grandis, assembly GCA_037957365.1. Lineage (NCBI taxonomy): Eukaryota > Viridiplantae > Streptophyta > Pinopsida > Cupressales > Taxaceae > Torreya > Torreya grandis. Next base: position 3,106,381 of record JARHVA010001550.1, read on the forward strand.
TTCTTCACTTGGAACATCTTTGGTATTAGGTGAATTTGGTTTTGGTTTCCAAGATTGATTCTTATTAGGCACGTAATTGGTATGTAAATATGTCAAAACATGGTTCATATTATCATATTGAGGTTTATTTGTATATGAAATTTGATTTTTCAATAAAGTGATCTTTAAATTTAGAGATTTATTTTATTTTTGTAACTCCTTTATTAACTTGCTCATAATATCAATTTGATCTTATACGGTTTTATTATTACCCTATTTTGTCATAATACGATGATCCAATTTACCCTTTGAAGAGGTGATAGTATGAACCTATTAAGAGTGGATATAGCTATCACCCTCATTAGGGTGAAGAGAATTAAGCTTAGTTTTATCCATTTGAAATGTCTAAAAAATTGATATTAGAATAGGATAAGCAAGGGAAACAAATGCCATTGAGTAATAAATCTTTAAAATAATTATATATAAATTTTTTTCTATTGGATGAGTGTTTTGAAAATCTAAAATATTTTTTTATATAAAAATAGGAAATGATATGAACCCAAAAAAATAGGGAAACAAAAGTACATGTATGGCTTGTATATTTAAATCTACTAAAAATAGTAAATTTATAAATTTGGCAAACCCATACAATGGTTTAGGAAAATTAAAGAGGTTTATTGTATATATAAACATAATTATGAAAATAATCTGAGGAATTTGAATTTTAATCTAATACAAATCATAAATAGGCCAAATAAGTTTGACCACTTCACATGCAAAACCTAGAATATTCTAAATAAAAAATCAATAATTGTAATAAATAAGAAATATGTTTTAGATATATGAGAAAGGTTTTTGAATAAAATATAGTTTTTTGATGAAATGAAAATATTAATTTCAATATAAGTAACCATTCCCCTTGTATGCCAATATTTACTAACAAAGTAAATTACAAAAATTGAAAAATCCATACAAAATTTTTGAAAACAAAAAGAGGTTTTTATATACAAAAACATGAGTTTAAAATACCTTTAAGGAATTTTTAAATTAACCTATTTGGAGTTTAAAATGTGTTGATAAATTAATAATCCAATTGAAATAATATGCATGTGAAGCCATTGTGACCAAAGGAGGTAAAACCCTAGGTAAAGCTTCAAATCTGAAAATACATAACAACAAGCTAAAACCTTAGGAGGCTTGGAAGCCCTAGATAAAAAAAATTGCATATTCACATGGATCAAGTTCATCAAATGTTTAATCTTAAAATTAAATGGTGGGGGGAGTATTTAAATTTAATCTTAAGGTTAATAATTTGGAAATGAAATGGCATAAGGGTGATAATCAAATCTATAGTAGGCCAATTAAATGCTCAACTTAGATATAAGCATACATTGGATTTATTATGTTGATATAGTCTAAATATGAAAAGTAAAACTATGCTCTATATATATATATATATATATATATATATATATGATAAAGATTAGAAGTACTTATATTATTCTAAAGCTAATGTAGTTATAGATTTATATCAAGCTAAAATTAGGTAGGAAGACAATTCTAGAATAGCTATAAGATTTTGGATCTAGTGCCTCTAGCTATCTACATAGTTCTATCATCCCTAGATGGTTATGTCAATGTTACTATATGAGACTAACAATAGTGTCCTATTTGGAATATCTAGTGAAATGGGATGTCACCACCTAGATGCTTCTATCTTTTACTCACCTTTGATATGTGAATTTAGATATGGGTCATGGACTATCACTCATTGTGAAATGGAAAAACCCTAGCTTTCCATCTTTAATGTGACCTTGGGGAAAAATGCATTAGTTGGAATTTAGTGCCAAGCTCACCCCAATGACCCCACTTTCAAAGGATGTTACCTACATAGCTAATACTATGAAAAGGGACTTAGAATAATGTACTTCTCCCTTACATGTTAGATTATGTGTGAATCATGCAATGTATGTAAATCAAGTACAATAATGACCTAACTTATAACTTGGTAAATCAGAGTCTTGTGCTATTCTTTTAGTATATTAGACTGGTAGATGTGCATCTATGACTGATATGGAAATAGGGAATCTATGAACAATTGAATTCTTGATAGAGTAATTTTTGATAAATTCCTTAGTCTCTATGGTATTTTATAGGTATTCATAGGTGAGGAATGAGTGATGGTTAATATTGTATTTATATCAATCCCTTTAGAGTAATAAATCACATTAAAGAACTTAGGCCATCCATTAGGATACATTTCATTTGAAAATTAGATGAATTTAGGGCATTTGGTAGTTATGTTAGGGTATGATAGTAATTTTGGTGCTACGATCTATCCTAAATGATAGTGTCTAAGGAGTAGCCAAACAAGTACAAGATCATAACTTGTAGAGGTGTAGTATAATAACTTTTAAAGTATTTTGGGAAATATAGAATGTTTGTGTCATGAATATAAGATTGGTTAGTCTAAGAAAAATGATAAGGGGCAAAAGATAGAGAATATAGGAGGCTTGTGTAAGAAAGGCATGTTTATAACTAAGAGGAATAGACAAGGTCTGAGTTTTCCAAGTGTACAAGATTGAGGTGTTACATAATCATAAAATATCATCTATATATGTATATCAATGTTTTTTTACTTTTAAAGTAGTTTTTAAACCAAAAATTGAGGTGGGTTAATATAGTATAAGATTAAGAATATAGAAATGAATAATAATAATGGTGATAAATAGATATATTGTAAGCCAATTAATTACAAACTTAGATAAACAATATTCAAAATTTAAATGCTGAGATATGTTAAAAATGGAGAGTAAAACTATTAATTGATATTATTGTTGACAATTTGGCCTCCTAGGACAAATATAAAACCCTATAGTTTAAAAATTTCTCATAATATCCCCCAAGATTGTATATGTTGATCTAAATCTTGCCATGGTCTTTTAAAAGCATCACTAGCATTCTTTAAGGTTTAATTGTTTACACTAAGGGTTTTTTGAAGGATCATCATGTGATACCATATCATGAGTCATTGGGTGATGTATTAGGCTATCATAGTTTTTCCTTAGGTGAGATGAAGGGTCTCAATTTTCTTTTGAAGCCTAAAAAGAGGCCTATATCTTATTTGATAAAGTTAAGGTATTTTAGCAAAAATTAAGTTATTTGGAGAGATTAAGGTTTCTTGTTCTCATTGTATTCCTACTTGCCTTAGCTAATCCTTATGATAAAGGATTTGTTATCATGATTAAAGGGATATCCAAGTAATTTTGAGTCTTGAAATGAAGTTTATATATATATATATATATATATATATATATATATATATATATATATATATATATATGGTCACCTTCTATAGTCTATTTGTCAAAGAATGTTTCAAACTCCAATGAGTCCCTAAGGTCATCAAAATTCCTTTTCAAACATGCCATATAGGTCACCTTAATATTATAATCTTTTGGATAAGGTGTCACTTTTAAATTAGGATCTTTTGAGGGTCTCATAGCCATTTAAACCATAATAAGGTGGTATTATAGGTAAAAGGGGGTCTTTATTAGAGTCAAACATCCTTCAATTACCATAAAAGCCCCCCACCCCCCTCCCACATTATTGAAAAGTGACATTTCAGCTTCCATCCATAGGTAGCCTCTATTTTTAAATTGTATTTGACTTCTATTTTCCCTCATTTTGTTATTCAATGGTTCCCTAATATCTCAATCATGAAAAAATGTAGAGAAAAGAAGTTTAACAGGTGTTCTCAAGACATGTATAAAATTATATAGTTAGGTCAGAGTTAGATAAGTTAAAAAAACTCATGGGTGACTCATTATAGGGATCAAAGAAGATAATAAATGATTCAAAATCCAAAATTTATCAAAAACTTATCCCTTATCTCCATCATTCTCCTTGGTAGCTCTAGACAACCAGTCAGGTTCTTGCTCAGTTCATACAGGAGGAAGAGAGTTGAAGTCTAATATATTGAGTAGAGGAAGGGGGTCTAATTCCATTAAAAATCATGATAATAGTTCTCATATCCATCCCATTTTATATATTAATAAATTCTAAGAATCTAAGAAGTCAAATTTGCCTTTTGCATCTACACAAGGTTAACTTTTAAATGGTTTTAATGTATTCTTATCCTGGTTGATGAAAATGGTAGTTGCATATGTCTTGTATGAGTCTTCACAGTATATACATATTGTTTTTCATCACTAATTCACATGTATGAACTCAAGGAATCAATAAAACCTTCATGATGGAGTAATTGCAAGCTAGATATAATGGCTTCTTAAAATTTTAGGGTTTATAGCGCATGAAGGAAATGAAGAGTGATTTATTAATTGAGTGGTGGATTATTGGAGTTTAATTAAAAATTTACCTAATCCTTTATCACATAAATATGTCATAAAAATAATCTTAATTCCTTCAAACTCTTAATTTCAATTATGACTGCCATGTATAGTGTGATCTTCATTACAAGAGTGAGTAGGGTTTCATGTATGTGAATGGTTTGAGATCATGGGGAAAGGTCTTATGTTTTATTTAATTACCTATCAGGTCTTAAATAACCTCTCACTTTTGCATGAATATAATTTTATACACCTATAATGCAAAATAGTCATAGGGTATGGTAAGAGAAAGGGTAGAGTTTAAAAGGTCACACCAATCTCAAGGCTTCAAGAACATTTCTTATCTTGTTATGCATATTTAAGTGTTATATTTATATTATAAATGTTTTTATTGAATAATTTTAACTCTATTTTAAATACATAATGTGAAGAAGATGCTCAAAATATTTTTGAACTAAGATGAACTCATATAACATGATGTTGCAATTAGAAGTATCAAATACAGAACTACAAGCCTATGTTAATCCATAACCTAAGAGACACATGTGGAATGAATTTAAAGTTAATAATATTGTAATAATGATAATAAAGACAAGGTTTTATTATCCAATATCTTTCAAGGACCACTAAGGTGATTGATAGTAATAAAGGGGTTGTTACATAGATGGTAGGCCTAAAAGGTCATATACAAGCTTGTACCTATATATTAGGATGTTTGGAGGTCTCTTGGATATGGGATAAGGAGAAAATTAGGAAAAATAATAGATTTTACAATGAAATTCACCAACTTATATGAACCCTCATGTTGTTGAGAAGGTTTACAAACAAGAATCCAATTCAAGAGTAGAGTGGTAGTAAGCTTTTAGTCTCAACAGGGACCTACAAGCTTATATCTAAAAATGAGGAAAGTATGAATGTGAAAGGTTTAATATGAGGTATATAAGCATGAGATATGTTGAATATTATGATAAATAAGTTTTAACCCCTATGTTTTATATATATATATATATATATATATATATATATATATATATATATATATATATATATATATATATATATATATATAAGAGGACACTTTCAAGGTCTAGTGACAAATGAAGCCTAAGAGAAACTAAATACTTGTTATGGGTGGATTTACTAAAGTACACTTGTTATGTTAAGTATATCTATTAAATAATGTGAAAAAACATAAATATATTTATACATGGTTCCTAAAATTCCATGAATTTATTCATAAGTCCAAGATGGAGAAAAGTTGTAAGAAACCTAGTCAAGCCTAAAACCTCACCCAAGTACATATAAGCCTATTTAATCAAGTGGAGGGGAATATGTATTATAAGATTTGAGGGTTTTAAATGTGATAAAACTTTTTGAGTATGATAATAGGTTATATTTATCTATGAAAACAATCATATATTGTTTTTTTACTATTTTATACTTAAAGAACCTAGACAATGATCTTTTATAGGCCTAATAGAGAGTTGTAAGTTTATCTATAAAAGTGTGAAGAAAATATGAAATATTTAATTTAAAATTAGTTATATATGAGAATTAAATTCATTATAAGACATATAAAAACTTATCACAAGTGTTTTATCCTTGAGGAGTTGAATACAAACTCCAAATAAGGCCATTAGGTCCAAACTAGCCTAATGGATGACAACCCTCATGGTGAATTGAGCAGGTGAAAGAATATTTTAGGAGGAAATTTACCATAAAATATATTTGAGAAACATATTAAAAGTTTTAATATACATATTAAAGGTAATTTAAACTAATGAAGAACAATTAGAAGGATTTTAAGCCTAAAACCTCTCTCTCAACCTAGTACACTAAGTCTGATAACCTAAGAAGGCCTTTTGAGAAGCTCAGAACTTCATGAAGGTTTCTCATGGGATCATAAGGAGTTTGTGAAAGGTGGAGAGTGTTTTTGAATTTATACTTAAAAAATTGGTTCACTCACCAAACATCCCATCTCTATGAATCATTACTAAGATACCAACCCCCTCAGAAACCCTATTTTGCATTGTGTAGGAGCTCGAGAGAATACAATTTTTTGCTTGGTACTTGTAAGAAAAGTTACATGAGTCCAAGTGGTTATCAGAGTGATTATTAGGATCCCCCTTCTCAAGATTTTTGGTGTTAGTTGAAGGGTTAGGGATATGTTCTATATGAACAATCCCTAACAATGTTAACTACCGTAAACCCTTCTTAAACCTCTCATAGTGACCCAATGGAGGAAATGTGATTATCAATGCCTTCAAATGAAAATTTTTGGCCTTGAAATGAATTCAGTGATCTTCATAGGTCTCATGGGCATCTAGAAATAATATTTTGTGGCACATATGATAGATGAGTTACAAGAAAAAGGGCTTATAGTGTCTAATTTTGATTCTATTTCATATTTCCCAAGTATTCTAAAGGCCCTAAGTGAGTAGGAAGGCCTCTTGGGCCTGTGTAGAGATAAAATGGTCTCCAAAAAATCACTAATGAACCCATACAATGGTACAAGAAAGTTGATGAGTAGACTTAGAGTCAATTAAGAGAGGTAACCCCATTTACATTAAGAGAAGGAAGTTTTAGGTCTATTCACATGGTGAAGAGGATTTCTAAGGTAGAAAAATCACTGTACCAACCTCTCTAAACTATTATCATACTCATCACTGACTTGAAAGTGTCTAAGTCTCAGGCCTATTACTCATCAAGATGATTAATGCATTGAATGGGCTATAAATGACATGAAAGGTGGTAATGAAGTGAGTAGGGGTCATGTTTAAAAAAGTAAATGCCTTATAATTACATGTCAAGGAGTAATATATTAGTTTCAAAAGGTAATGTGTCTTCATGGGGTTAAGTATGACCAAAAATAGGCTATCCACCACACTTCTACACCCAAAAAAGGCTCATTAAAGGCCACTATGCCACTAAGGAAATACATGGGAGGAGTTATGGGAGTATTTCTACCACTCTTTCATATTTTTAATTAGTTATTGGATGAATTATGGTCATCATTGACTCTACACTACATTTATAAACCACATTATACTTTTCTCTCCTTATGTTCTATTTATTGGGCTTAGAAAGATATTGTATGTATCCCTCTGCTAGGTATGATAAAGTTATACCCATTTGTATCTTGAATCATTTGAGATAATACAAATATTGATCCAACCTTATACATCCTAATATATAGTGTGTTTCATGCTTGTTTAATTTGAATAAGTGGTTGAACCTTTTCTCCCTTTTTAGGTCCTTACTCCTCACCTAGATGCTAGTTGACTGGCCTTATGCAAGGTCACATGGTGTGTGAGTATTATTGTAATGGTGATCATAGTGGAGATTGACTATTAGTGTCTTTTATTAGACCTCAAATTCGTCACCCTTATATCATACACATTTGACATGACTTCCATGTGAATCACTGATGTGTAGGAGTCCTATGGAGAGAGTATGATAGTAATCAGTCCTTGTTTTGTCTATAAGAGTTATTGAAGGATAAATTAGAGGAGATAGACTCTATTGGTGTATCACTTCATATAGTGTAGGGTTTGATTTCATGTTTGTTATATATTTTTTCATTTACAAAACAAAGAGGTTTAGTTAATAGTTGAGCTTAGATGATGCATTAGGGGAGCTCGACCCAAAACTAGAGATTCACCTTACACATTAGGCCACCCACACCTAGAGGTGATTCTATTATATCAACTGGATGAGGAAAGTTTGAAAGTCCTTTGGCTCAAGGGTGTAATATAGACTAATAAAAATTATGATAAATAAGAAATATGAGTACTTAGCTAGTTTAATATGCATATGAAAATATGGGTTGAAACAAGATGAAAGTGGACTAGATCAAGATCTTGGAACAATCATCATATTCTATAAATTTTCACTTTGTGTCCTTAGATGTTTGTGTAAGACCTAGATCGTTTCATCGACATTACTATCTAACTTAGATATATGTGTCTAGTATGGAATATCAAATGGATCTAGGTGTGACTACCTTGATCCTTTTAAGGTTTTCTATCACCTTTATTCTAGCATTTTCAGATATCATGTATAGTCTATTACTCTTTATCAAATGATCAAACCTTAGATTTATCACCCTTGGAGTGACTATGGGAAAAATGGGTTAGTGAGCACATGGTGTCAAGCTACCCTATTGATCCCTTTACTAATGGGTGATGCCTACATAAAAAATACTCTAAATGGGGCCTAAGACTTATGTATTTATCTATTATGTGTTGTATTGTGTGTGTATTGAGATGCAACATGTGATAAGAAAGTACATATAGTTACTTATATTTTTTTTGAGGATTATCATTGATGTCAAAGGTACATCTTGCACAAGGTTGATGTCATTGAGACTATGTGCTTAATTAGTAGTATGTTGATATGATAAGGGGCATTGATGGAGTGTTTTCATTAAAGGATGCTATCATGAAGGAGAATTTGAAAGAAACAACTGCCTTATGGTTGCATGAAGGTATAAGTCTTTGAGTAGCTCAAGCCTAGGCATGGCATAAGGATACCTTATGATAAGGCATGACCTTAGTGGCTTGGTGGGATGAGTGCACACAATCTTGAGTGGTTGTGTGAGGTTAATTTAACATGTATGTGAGGGATTGGATTATTCATGAGACTCTCAAGGTGAGCCTACAAGGGTAGGACCTTCTGACTAAGTCTGCACTTAAACCACTTCTAGACCTTGCCTGGCCTAATAAGGTATCATGATCTATTTTTAAGGTGTGTTAAGGATGTTTGTTAGTGATTAAGCATGAGAGAGGTTATTTGAGTATGTGAATGAGGTGGAGAGTGAATGGAAAGAGGCATGAAGGTCAATTTTAAGATCTAATGTGGTTTGTAAGTCAAGGTTTATAAAGCAAAGAGAGAGAATGTGGCCTAATAAAGGGTCATGATAAGATTTTAGAATGTTTAAGATTATGTAATCATATTTAGAGGTGAGGTATGTTTTTCAAAGTATGTTCATGTATTTTGGGGTCATAGTATGAATGAAAAGTTGTTTGGAGGTCTCTCGAGTACTTAGAATGAAGGGTTCTCAACTTAAGAATTATTTTCTTATGCTCATTATCTCATCAAACTTATGCATGGGAGCTTAATCTATTCATGGTAAATGGGGAATGGTCCTCTATTGAAATTCTAGGAATTATTTTTTGGATTGAGGGGCTATGCTTTATGAAGAATTGTTAATAATGAAAGAGTATTTAAACCCTCTTAAAAACCTAATGAAGACCCAAAGTTGGATATTTTGCTCTAAAGTGATCATGATTAGTTGGTATGTCTAGAGAAGTGATTTTAGGTCATATTCAACTCTCCCAGGTACCTTCAAGTGTGATTGAGTTATCAAGTTTGTGAGTAAACCCTACAAGAAAGTGATAATTTATAAGGGATTTAATATATCAGTCAAAGTTAACCAAGTATAAATATGAAAATGGATAGAGGATGAAGCTTGAGACATGTGGTGTATGTCCACGAAGGTTTCTAGATATGTTCTAGGATTTAGGTGTGAAAATTCGGTGTTCCAAGTTGGCCAATTTCTAGTAGGCCTAATGAAGCAAAATAATGCAGAACCTAGGTAGTATGAAAAGGTGGTTTTTTATGTGATTTAATGAAGGAATGATGCATTGGAGTGAATGGTGGTGTTTTTTAGTACTGGTATGTCATATTAATGCTTGGTATAAATCTTGAAAGTTAGGAAAATGGTGAAAATTATGAAGATAAAATAGCTTGTTTGGCTCAATGAGGGTTATGTGTAGTGAGGTCAACAAATTGGTCTATAAGGCCAATAGTTTCCATTAGACCATATGATATTTATGTTTGAAGATGGTATGGAGCTGTCATAGAATATTTTTAATGCATTAGGATTATTTGAATGTGTCTACATAGGTGTTGGATTTCAAATTCAATATGATTGGTATTTGAAGAAAATAGATAGTTATAAGTAAGCAAGTTTTAGTGATGAGTTTGAGGCTCTATTCCATGATTTGAAGTATCTAATGCATATGGTATTATTTTTTATGAATTGATAGTATTTCTCATGATTTCATAAATCTTGGAAGTTAGTGTAAGAGGTTGAAAATTTGAATTAAAAATGGCTTGTATATTTTATTTACATGAATTTTTATGGATAGGTTATAGGCTTTAGGTGTTTAAATTTCATGTTCCAAGTTGGCTAGTTGCTAGCAGGCCTAATAAAGAAGAATAGTCTAAAACCTAAGCAGTATGAAAAGGTGGTTTTTGATGTGAGTTAATGAAGGAGTGATGTATTGGAGTGCATTATGTTATTTTTTAGGACTGGTATGTAATATTTATTCTTTGTATAAAACTTGTAATTCAAGTATAGTGGTGAAATTGATGAAGCCAACATGGCTTGTCTAGCTTAGTAAGGACTGTGTGTAGTGAGGTCAATAAATGGGTTTATAAGACCAATAGTTTTCACTAGAACATATGATTTTTATGTTAAAATATGGTATGGATATGTCATATAATATTTTTAATACATTATGAGTCTTTGAATGTGTCTACACAAGTGTTAGAGTTCAAAGTCACCATGACTAGTCTTTGAAGAAAATTGATAGTTATGAGTAAGAAAGTTGCAGTGATGCATTTGAGGCTCTATGCCTTAATTTGAAGTATATAATGAATATGGTTTTATTTTTTATGAATTTAAATTCCTTTTAATGATTTTAAAAATCTTGGAAGTTAGTGTAAGAGGTTGAAAAGTTGGAGTTAAAATGACTTGTCTAGTTCATACAAGACTATGTGAGATAAGGTCAGAAGATTGGTGTATAAGAACAATGTTTAATATTAGAGCTTGTGATTTTTGTATGTGAGGTTATTATGAGGATATAAAATGATAATTTTAATTTTTTTTAGTCATGATAAATCCATTTATAGGTGTTGAAATTCAAGTTTATTTTGACTAGTTTTTGAGGATAGTTGGTAGTTCTAAGTGAGCAAGTTACAGGAATATTTTTGAGCCTTTTTTACTTATGTGATGAAGTATAATTCACTTGATGAGTTTTTTAAGGTATTGTATGTTATTTTTATGTGATTTATTTTCATGTTTGTGTGGTTAAATAATGTTTTATCTTCAGTTTTTTCAAGATAGACCTTTTTGTGTGTGTGAAGGCCCTTTTTGTGTGTGTGAAGGCCTAATATAAATAGTACTAATGGTGTGTTTCAAGTGGGTTTTGGAGATAAAAAGTGTCATGGACCTAAGATGAGATTATTTTAAGAATATTTGAGTGGTTTATTAATTTTTAATTTCATTTTTGGATTTTTAAAGTGCTCTAAGGAGATCAAAGGGCAATGTGTACTAATGAAGGTCTAATTCAATTAGGTCTCCTTAAGGCCTAAAAGAGGTTTTGGTATTTTAAGTTGTGACTGACCTATTGTAGTAATTGATTAATTTACGAAATGTGTTATAATAAATATTTTAAGGGTAATAAAATTGTGCATGTGTGTGTCTCTAATTAACAGGTGTGTGAACTAGAGTATTATATAAGAACAAGGTCTAATAGGCCTAATTGGGGAGTTAAAGAATGTGAGAGTGTAAGCAAAGGAAATAACACATTGAAGAGATGAAGGAGGTATTATAGAAAATCAGAGGGTTTTATATAAACTATCATGAATATATAACATGGGTATTGCATATGAATATCAAGGTCATATAACTTAATTTATATTAAAGAGACCTAGTTGAGCAAAGAAGCCTAGAAGGAAGTTTAAGAGGGAATAAGAGTGAGAAGAGATAAACAAGGTGATATTAATATATTGTGTGAGAAACAAGGTTTTCTAAAGGTTATAATTTTTTATGTGGATATTCTCATGCTAGGTCATCTATGGGGTTAGTGCCTCCTTGGATGTTGGTGCTTGCTAAAGCTTACTTGAGTGGGCGCTTGACTAGTTTGGGTTGGTGCTCCATGTGGAGTTGGTTCTTCACTAAATATTGTTTTTATCTTATATTAATATAGTAAATTTTCATATATTAGTGGGTTTTCTTCCCCTTTATGGTTTCACAAATATGTAATGTGTTATCTTGTTTCATGATCTTGTATGGTTACATATGCTTTGCTAGATGTTTATGTTTATATGAATGGTTCATGTATGCTTAATTGGAATTGCACGAATGTTTTAAAGTCAATGATTTACCCCATATAAATGATTGTGATTCCAATAATTTTTATCAAAGACAAATCCTTAAAGAAATCCTAATAACTTTAAGGTGATCCTAAGAAGCACAAGATTTCTAGTGATAAAAAAGAAGAAGACAACATGTATGATGAAAAAATCTACTATGATAATGAAGAAGGAGAATCTAAAGTAGACATTAAATCTGAGCTCATAAGTTCCTTATATGATTTTAAGCATAAAAATAAGACTATAAAGGATATCAATAATTAGTTAGAAGGTGTCAATAAAAAATTTAGACCAAAGGAAGTTGAGTATGATTAGTTGAAGATAGAGCTAGATTCCTTGAAGGTTGAGCATGAGCAACTCATAGAAAATATGAGAAAGTTTGAGAAAGAGAATGAGAATTCAAAACACATCAAGAGTAATAACATGAAAATACCAATCAGGTATCCCAATGAAAAAAGGGATATGTTATCATGAGATCATGAGAAAAGGAGTGATCAGTCAAGAGGTAGGTACATAAATGTTGTTTACTATAGTTTTCATAATATGGAACACATTGCAAGATTATGTTATAATAGAGTTATAAGGTCTTCAAGATTTAAAAATATATATGAATCTCCTAGAGTGTATAATAATGTTCAAAAATTGGTATGAAAGCCAAAACAAGTTAGGATTGATCATATTGATCCCAAGAGTCAAAATGGATTATTTGCTAAGGAGGAATAAGAGACTAAAGAGGATTTTATGATAGCTAAGACTACCTTTCACATTTAAGATGAAAGCATGAAATGGTATATATATAGTGGTTTTTCAAGTCACATGATGGGAGACAAACATAATTTAATTTCATTGAAGAATAATTCCATAAGAACAATGAGATTTAAAGATAACATAACTAGCAATATAGTTGGCAAGGGTGTCTTGAGTTTTGACAATGGGAAGACCAAGACATAAAATGTGTTATATGTGGAAGATTTGAAACATAAAATAATTAGTTTAAGTAAAATTTTAAATCAAGGGCACACACTAACCTCTAATGATATAGGGTGTGAGATAAAGAGAGCCAAATTAGGAAGGCTAAATGCCAATGCTAAGAAGACTGAAAATATTCTATATGTCTTAAATGAGATCAAGAAGTAGATATGATTTATGATCAAGATGCATTAAATTTATATATGTAATATAAGGTTAGGTAAAATATGTTGGAGAGTTTTTATTTATTTCATGAAGGTGTCTAGGTGAGTGGATGAAGTATCTTGATAGTCTATGTGTCAATGATAAAGTGTGCAATGTGTTTGTCCTAGTATGCTTGAAGAAGGCTTGGTTGATATTCAGAGTTTGCATGGTTAAGGATGTTTACGGATGAGTATGTTTATTTTATTATGTGAAATAGGTCCCATAATAGGTCTTATATTCTTTGAGAGCTTGTTTTCATAAGTATAATTCATCTAGTAGTCCATAATTTTCATCTAGACATTTTGGGTTCAGTGGTAGAAAAATTGAGTAGGTTATTTGATGACATCACCATTTTCATTTATGGATTATTAAGTTGGATTTGGTAATATGGGTGTGATAAAATTATTCCTAATTTTCTACTTTACAAGTTTCAATTCATGCAATTGAGCGGAGTAAATGATATAACTATAAAAAGTTTTCTTCCCAGGTAGTTTGTAATGTTCTCCCATACTTAGCCAAAGTAAGAGATGAGTAAGAATATTGATGAAGTTATATTTAAAATATGTGAATGCTATAGGATAAGTTTGATATATGTATGGATTAACCTATTAAAGGTGATCATGTGGTTCAAATTTTAGGTCATGAGGTTGAGGTGAGCAAAAGTTATTAAGGTACAAATTTGGCTTCCCAGATAAAAGTTATCTAATTTCCCATACTTAGCCAATTTTGCAAAGGGAGATATAATAGTGCATGTATAATGACATAATATATCTATGACATGAAATTAATATTACCATATAAGTATCTAATTGTGAGTGTCATTATTTTTAGATATCTAATGGTGAGTGTGAAATCTATTAGATATAGATCAATAGTGAGCAGGTGTTTGTACATGTAGATCAATGATGCATATTAAGTCAATGAGTCAAAGGTGTAAAAATAATGAAAGGATAAACATTGGAAAAATAATGGGATATTTGAGATAATATCTAATTGGGTTAATTTCAAGTTAAGGACTAGGCTAATCTATACAGATTGATGGGGTGTATGTGGTCAAGATTGTAAGATTGCACAAGATGAGGTATTCAAAGTTTAATGTTTGGGTAGTGGTGAAATATGATTTAAAGTTTAAATAATATTAATGGTGCATATTTAATATAATATTTGAGGGCACGATATGAATTTTAAGTGACCTAAGTTTAACTATGATGGTTTGAATTAAAATATTTGAATTTAACAAAGGAAAGACTAGTGTCTATTTTTTGGGCCATATCTTTTGATACAGGTAGAATTTGCTCATGGTATAAAAATAAAATTTATAGAGTAATCCAAGGAACATATATAAATATATATTTTAATATCTTAAAGTGTGTATGGTCAAATTTATGAATGTTTAAATTTGACTGTGTTTGTTCATGCTCTGTAAATAACTTGAGAAGGGTATTTAAGTTGTTCATGATGGTATCTCAATGTTTTGAGATAAGATAGATATTGGATTGTGTTTTAGACTCAATTAAGACCATATATGTGGATTTTTAATATTTTACCAATCCATATTTATTAATAAAATTATTATAAGTTAATAATGTGTTTATTCATGGTGTTCTTGTGTACAAAATGTTATTTAAGCAAAATTAGCTTTAGCAGAGGAGTGTTGTAATGATTATGATCATTTGAAGATGTTAAAAGGGTAATTTAGAGTGTGCCTATGCATTTGGAAGTGGTCCTATGTTTCTAATTTTCTCAAATAAGTGTCAAATAGGTGAATGGGTCTTCATAGGACCTAAAAGGTAACTTAAGCCTATTTGAAAGAGGGTTATGCTTAAAGGTGACCCATATAAATACCTTAAGTGTGAAGGAATTTGTTGTGGCTGAAATGGAATATTTTTAACATGGTAATAATCATGAAGGATCTATAAAAAGTGAAACCAAATGTGATGGTTTCTAGGCTTATTGAATATATCTGAGTAACTTAAGTGAGAAGCGTTGAGTAGTTGTGTGAATAAGGATTGAAGTGAAGGATAAAAGATTTGAAAGAGAAGGTATAGGTAATTGAGGACCAAAAAAGAGAAAAGAGGATCAGTCATGATTGTCTGATTAAGTTGTTATAGGATAACACATAGGTCATTAGACCTAATGAGCTTAGAAGAGGTAGTTTGAGCAAGTTAACCCTAGAGGTAGCTTTAGAGAGATTGGAGGTAAAGAGTGTATAAAAAGGTGACAATAAAGAGTTTTAGAGTAATAATAGGTGTTAAATTTTATCTAAGTTTCAAAGTATCTAAGTGGGTGCTTGATTGCCTAGGGTGTTTTAACCTTCTTGTTAGTTGGAGCTAGCTAAAGGTCAAGTGGGTGCTTGACTAAATTAAGGGGTGGGTGATCCTTGATCAGTTAGTACTAGTCTAAAGGTTGGTTCTTGTTATTATAGGAAATTATTCCAATTATATATTCTAATGGGTTTTCTCCCCCAAGAGGTTTTCCCACATATGTCATATGTTATGTGCTTGATCTTGCATTATCTCTCTTATTTATTGTTATGAATGATGTGTATGATTTATGAATGCTTATGGTAATTGATTCAAAGTTTGAAAGGATTTAAATTAAAGTTGGATTATCTAGGCTCACTGATTCACCCCCTCCCTCTCAGTGATTATACCTCTAATAATTAGTATAAAAGCATGTCCTTTGGTAAGTCTTGAAATCTTAAAAGTGATCCAAGGTACAATATGGGTAGTCATAGAGAAGGTTTATCTACTAAGAAAGAACTAATGTTTAGTGGATCTAATTATGATTTTTGGAGTTCAAGGATGAGGACCTACATCATGTCCCTAGGGTTTGATGTATGGCAATATGTTGGATGGTTATGTTGCTCTTACTACTCATCCATCTAGTGCTTTAAACAAGAAGCTATATGAGAATAATTATAAGGCAATGAATTCCATTACTTTTGGTCTTATAGAGACTAAGTTCACCAAGGTAATCCATTATAAATCTCGTAAATAGCTATGAGACAAATTAAAAATCATTCATAAAAGAGATTCAAAGGTTAAGTTGGTAAAGTTGTAGACTCACTGAAGATAATTTGAGAGTCTTAAAATGAAGGAGGAAGATTT
The DNA here is from genome assembly GCA_037957365.1 of Torreya grandis. Taxonomy (NCBI): domain Eukaryota; kingdom Viridiplantae; phylum Streptophyta; class Pinopsida; order Cupressales; family Taxaceae; genus Torreya; species Torreya grandis. Next base: position 3,123,155 of record JARHVA010001550.1, read on the forward strand.
TATGGCATCCTTTTTTATAGAGAGTTGATGAGATTATGAATATCATCAAAGGTATTAGAGATAACTTTAAAGAGGATACTATATTTTAAAAGGTATTAGGGTATCTATCTCTTAAGTTCTATCCAAAAGTATCTACTATAGAAGAGAGTCATGATCTTACTCAGTTGAAGATGGATCAATTGCATGGCACCATTACTGCGTATGAGATGAGAGTAAATGATGATATACCACCAAAGGTGGAAGTAACATTCAAGATAAAAATGAAGCCAAAGAAGAAATTCTAAGGTAAGAAACCCAAAGATGATGACACATCTAATATTGATGAAGATGAAATAATTACTTTATTTATAAGGAAATTAAAAAGAGGGTTAGGAAAGTATAAGGGTAAACTACCCTTAAAACAATTTAATTGTGGAGAGGTTGGGAATTTTGCTAAAAAATTCTCTCATAAGCATAAGAAGAATAATGATGAAGAGTATGGTAAAGACCAAGATGAAGACAAGAAGACATACAAGTCTGATAGAAGCAAGAAAGGATTAAGAAGGTTTGACAATAAGTACTTCAAGGACAAGAAGAGTCTCTACACCAAAGAAGATTGTAGCTCATCATATGAGAGTAAAGATAAGGACTCAGAGTATGATCATGAAGATGATGGTCTGATTGAAGATAGATCTTTCTTTATGGTTAAAGAAGGAAGTTGATCATATCAAAAGGAGTTTACTTGGAGTGATTCAGATGATGATAAAAATGAGGTGAATTTTGAGATTGAATTGGTGAATTCCCTTGAATAACTAAAAATTGAGAAGAAGATTAACGAGAATATGAAGTCATAAATTAAGGACTATGAGGATAAATTTAGTGTGTATGAAGAAAGAATGAATGAAGACACTAAGGAGTATGAAGATATAGTCAAGCATCTCATTTGTTAATTAGAAATCCTATTTACAAGCCTGAAAGGTAAATAAGATGAATGTTCAAGGTATGTAATTGAAAATGAGTCATTAAAAGATGAGTTAGAGAAGACATCTAGTAAGATGCAATCATTTATGATATTTGAAAAGAGCTTAAGTGATATAGATAATATTCTAAATGGTCAAAAGCATGAAAGTGATAAGACTAGTCTTGGATACAAAGAAGAACCAAAAAATGCAACTCAAGATAAGTTGAAGATTAATGTAATTCAGATCTTGAAGGTCAATAATCAGTCAAGGAATGAATATGCTGGCAGAATGAAGACAAATCAGATCAGACAACCAAATGCCATGAGGTATGAAAGTTTTAATGGTTATTTTTACACATGTAATCAGTTTAGTCATAGAGCTAGAGAATTTGAGAGACCTATTATAAATGAGTTTTCATGGAACTATGATGGTGGTTATCAGTCAAAAGGTGAGTACTCTTTAAAAGAAGTAGTTTATTTCAATTATCAAAAGAATGTATATATTATAATATTTTTTTATAATCAAGAAAGGTAGGATACACTTTTTAAAAGAGGTATATTATGATTCAACTATCAATAGAGAGGTCACATTACTAGATTCTACAAGCAAAAGGCTACAAGGTATAATATGTTTAATTAGGCTTCTAGAGTGCAATAAATAAGGTAAGTTAACTCATGAAAAATGAAGGTGGTAAGTGTGAGTCATGATGAGTCTATAGGTCTAAATAATCTTTTTTATATGGTAGAGAATGTTACAAAAGTTGGAGAGTGCCAAAAGCTCTCATTATCTACTCATGTCGTGAAGGAAGAGACCAAGTTCAAGGAGAAGACCGAGGTTCTAGTTGAGGCTAGTTCTAAAGTGAGTTTAGATGCTAATGAGCAACCTATTATGTGTGAGAAATATTCAAACATGGTTCATATGTTGACAAGATTTGAATGTGTTGTTATGTAATATAAAGAAGCTACTACATTGATCAAGGTATGTCAATATTCCATAGTTATTCAAAATGTTGTATATCCTATCATAGAAGAGAAAGTGAGTGATGTAGAAAATGAACAAGTTGCCAATGTTTAGATTAAGAAGAAGAAGAATAAGGAGTATTATATATAAAAAAGTATTCAAGTGGTTACTTAGGATATGTGGGCCACTCCTATCTTCACTTTGTTTTAGAACATTGTGGTGTAGAGGAGGTCTTTATCTATGCTTCTTAAAAGACTCCTTTTAGTAGAGAAGCAAGTGTTGTTGTGGTATTATTTATAAAGTCGTAGAAGGTAAGAGATACATGTATCTAGTTGGAGGTGGTGTGTCAATATGGGATAAGTATTTTGATGATGTCATGGTGGTTTTATGGTTTGAAGGTATGTTAAAGTCAAATTAGAGATTTTTGAGTGCTCTCAATTTTCTTAGTTTTATCTTAAGGGAAAGCAAGCCTAAAAATGGGTTATAGGATGCATGTTTTCCCAAAGGTATGGAGGCTTAAAGTTTTGGTTCAAGAGTGTGTGATGGTTGTCTCCAAGTGTGTAAGAAGTTTTAAAGGTGGATATTGACCAGAAAGAGGTTTGTTGACCTTGTTTATTTTGAGATTATAGAATTTTGGGCTATGCTAGAAAATTGGTTTTCCTTATGAGTTGAGGTATAAGGCTTATTAATAGGTTGAATGGGCCAAATGGGTTTTCAAATAAATATTCATATATATTTTAAGGTTTATTTTTTTCATGTTATTCAAGTTTTTGTCAAGATGGAGGCCTAATTAACTAGTAGGTTTTTGAAGGAAGTATGTTACATATGAGGAGTTGGGTGATGAAAAATATTTTAATTAAAGGATAATATGATAATTCTATATATATTAAATTTTAGGGATTGAATGTGTGTCTAATAAAAGTTATGGTCTCTACAAGTACTAGGTAGGGATATAAGGAGACTAGATAGGGCTAGTGTGAAGAAAGAGTGTTTTTTGATCAATTTATATAAAAAATAATGGTATGAGTATTTCAATTTAAGTTATATAATTATTTTATAATTTTTTTTTTTGAGTGGCATGAAATTCTTTTGGTGGTCCTTGAGGTAGCTTGAGTGAAGGCTAGTAATCATGTGTGGTGGTTCTTCATGGTGTGTGGAGATATGAAGATGCTCAAGAGGTGAAATGGATAAAATATATTATGGGGAGTCCCTCTCAAATGTTTTTTTATTTACATTATCTTTTATTTATTTTGTGTGTTCTTTCTTCATTGGTTGCAGTGCTTGGTTGAAGAGAGTGTTGGCATGTAACGAGAGGAAGTTTTCAAGGCAAAGAAGATGTAGGCTCAAGGTCAAGGGGAGTTTGTATCATAAATTAGGTGATAATATCCTATTTATGTTCTTTTTATTTCCTTAGGATCATTTTGTTCCCACTTTGTCATTGTGTCAAAGGGGGAGAAGATTCTTATTATGAGATTGCTTGAAGAGAGAAAAGGAAGGTGAGATGTATATTATTTAATGATGGGTGTTGACATAAATGATAAATGGGGATATTTTTAAAGATTTTTTAGTGATGTCATGGAGGTTTCAAAGTTAATTTATTAATTATATTTATAGTCTATGTGTTAATGATAAAGTGTGCAATGTGCTTGTCCTAGTATGCTTAAAGAAGGCTTAGTTGATCTTGATAGTTTGCATGGTTAAAGATGTTTAGTGATAAATATGGTGATTTTAGTATGTGAGATAAGTACCATAAGATTTATTATATTATTTTATATCTTGTGTGTATAAGTATAATTCATCTTTTAGTCCATAGTTTTCATTTAGACATTTTGGGTCGAGTGGTAGAAAATTTGAGTAGGTAATTTGATGATGTCACCATTGACACGTATGGATGAATCAATGGAATTTGGTCATATGGGTGTGATAAAAATATTACAAAATTTATATGGTCTAGGTTTTAGGTCATGAAGTTGAGTGGAGTAAAATATATAACTATGCAAAGTTGGCTTCCTAGGTAGTTTTCAATGTTTTCCCATACTTAACCAAAGTAAGAGCCCAATAATCAATTTGATGATGTTATATTTCACACATGTGAAGGTTAAAATATGATATTTATATATTTATGGATTAAATTATTAAATTTTTTCATGATATTCAAATTTTAGGTCATGAGATTAAGCAAAGCAAAAGTTATTAAGGTGCAAAGTTGGCTTCTCAGATAAAAGTTCTCTAAGTTCCCATACTTAGCCAATTTTTCAAAGGAAGATATAAAATTACATGTTTAATTGAATCATATATATATATTTAATTAAATTAATATAAATATATAAGGATCTAATATCGAGTGTCATTCTTGTCAGAGATCTAATGGCGAGCATGAATTCTGTCAAATAAAGATCAATAGTGAGTTGGTATTCGTACATGTAGATCAATAATGTGTATTAAGTCAATTAGTCAAATGTGAAAAAGTTACATGTGGATTAAAAGTGTAAAAATAAGTGTAAATTATAGCTAAGATATAATGGTGATTGATACAAGTTAAGGACTAGGTTGATCCATAGAGATCAACGGTGTGTATGTGGTCAAGATTACAAGATTACACGAGATGAGGTCAACCATTTAAAGTTTAACATTTGGAAAGTGGAACACTATGAGTTAAATTTTGAAAAATATAAATGGTGTGTATTTAATCTAATATTATATGGAATGATATGAATTTTAAGGGACCGAAGTTTAACTGTGATCGTTTGAATTCAAATATTTGAATTTAAGAAAGGAAAGACTAGTGTCTATTTTTTGGGCCATATCTTTTGATACAGGTAGGATTTTCTCATGGTATAAAAATATAATTTATAGAGGAATACAAGTTTAATATATAAATATATATTTTTATATATGAAAGTATGTATATTCAAAGTTATGATGGTTCAAAGTTGACTATGTGTTCATTCATGCTTTACAAATAACCTGAGAAGGGTATTTAAGTTGTTCATGATGGTATTTCAATATTTTGAGATGATATAGCTATTGGAGAGTGTTTCATACTAAATTAGGATCATATTTATGTATTTTTAAGGTTTTAAAAATCTATATTTATTATAAAAAATTCTTAGAAGTTGATTGTGTGTTCGTTCATAGTGTTCTTGTGTACATAATGTTATTTGAGCAAAATTGGCTTTAGCAGATGATATTTGTGATGACTTTGATCATTTTAGGATGTTAAAGGTATCATGAGTAATTAATTTTTAAGTGTTACTTTGTTTATAATTTTCTTTAAGAAGTGTCAAAGAGGTGAATGGGTCTTCATATGACTTAAAAGGTGACTTAGGCCTATTTGAAAGAGGGTTGTGCTTAAAGGTAACCCATGTAGATTACTTAAGTGTGAAGGAATATAATGTGTCCAAAAATAAATATTGTGAACATGATAATAATCATAAAGGATATATAAAAGGTGAAACCAAATTTTATGGTTTCTATGCTTATTAAATAGATTTGAGTAACTTGAGTGAGAAGAGTTGAGAAATTATGCAATCAAGGATTCAAGCGAATAAGAGAACCTTTAAAAGATAAGGTAAAAGTCATTGAGGAAAAATAGAGAGTGAATAGGACTAGTCATGCTTTTCTAATTAAGTTGTAGGAGAACACACATGTCATTAGACCTAATGAGCCTAAAAGAGGTAGTTTGAGTAAGTTATCCTTAAAGGTAGATTGAGAGAGATTAGAGATAAAGAGTGTAGATAGAGGTGATAATCATCAATTGAAGAGTATAACTAGGTGTTCAAGGTTATTTTAATTTCAAGGTATATGTGTGGGTGCTTGGTCTCCTAGGGGATAGTCACCTCCTTGCTAGTTGGACCTAGATAAAGGTCAAGTGGATGCTTGACTAAATTAAGGGGTGGGTGATCCTTGATCAGTTGGTGTTGGTATAAATGATGGTATTGTTATTATTAGATAGTATTCCAATTTTAGGTTCCAATGGTTTTTCTCTCCTAAGAGGGTTTCCTACATATGTGATGTGTTATGTGCGTGATCTTGCATTGTCTCTCTTATTCATTGCTATGAATGATGTATATGCTTTATGAATGCTTTTGGTAATTGATTAAGAGTTTGAAAGGATTGAAATTAAATTTAGATTATTTGGGCTTACTAATTCACCCCTCTCTATGATTATACCTCTAATAACCTAAAATTTGAAGTCTAGTCAAGATAAACATTAAGAAGTTTGTGAAGAAGATGCTTAAGATCACCAAACATACAAACATACTTTGCAAACCATGTCAACATGGTAATCAAATTAGAAGAAGGTTCAAGTCCAAAAATACTCTACTATAAAACACTTGGAGTTTACACACTTATCTCTATGGGCCTACAATAATTAAAATCATTCAAGGAGATAACTACTTCATGTTACTCATATATGACTACACATGAATGACTTGGGTAACATTATTGAAAGAAAAGTCAAAAGCTCTTGACAAGTTCAATGAATTCAAGGATCTAGTTGATAATGAGAAGAATGGGAAGATCAAGTGCCTAAGATATGATAGAGGAGGAGAATTTTGGTCTATTGATTTTGATTACTTCTGTGAGGTTCATGGAATAAGGAGACAATTATTAGCATCTAGGATACCTTAGCATAATGGGGTAGTGGAAAAAAAGAATAGGATAATTTAAAAGATGGATAGAACTATGCTAAATGAGTTTATACTATTTGATGGATATTGGAGAGAGGCAGTAAGTACTATAGTCTACATTTTAAATAGGGTACAAATAAGGAATAATGAAAACAAGACTCCTTATGAACTATGGAGGGGAAGACTTTCTAATGTAGAACACTTTAGAGTGTTGGGGAGAAAATGTTTCATCAAAAGAGATGATGAAGACTTAGGAAAGTTTAATTCTAAATCTGATGAAGGTATATTATTAGGATACTCATCAATGAGCTCAACCTATATATGTTATAAAAATAGGTTACAAAAGATAGTGGAAAACACTAATATGAAGATTGATGAGACAAGGAAATCAAACTCATAGTCAAAAGATACTTTAGAGAATCTGGACTTAAAGAATGGAGAGGAAACTATAGAGGTTGATGAGGAAGAAGAGAAAGTTTAAGTGAGATAGGACTCAATGACCCCTCAAGATAGATTCAAATAAATCATCCTAAATCTTAAATCATTGGTAACAAGAATACAAGTATGAAAACAAGGAGAAGATTTGTAAGTAATCCAAATCAAGATAGTTTTTCTCTATTTTCCAAGATTGAACCTAATAATATTATAGAATCAATCAAAGATAAATTTTGTGTAGGATCTATGAGTGAGGAGTTAGACCAAATAAATAAGAATGAGACTCGAGAACTAGTTTTTAGGCCTAACAACAAGAATGCCATTGGCAAAAAATGGGTGTTTAGAAACAAGTTGAATGAAGATGGAGAAGTTACTAGCAATAAGGACTATGTTTGAATATTGAAAAAGTATCTTTGTGGTTTAAATTAAACTCTTAGAGCTTGGTATGCCAAGTTGGATAGGTATCTATTAGATCAAGGGTTCAAAAGAAGAGTTTAAGATAGTAATTTATACTTAAAGACAAAAGATGACCATCAGTTGATAGTAGTTGTATATGTGGATGACATCATATTTGGTGGAAATAATGAAAACATGACCAAGGTATTTTCAAAGGTGATGAAAAAAGAGTTTGAGATTTCCATGTTGGGAGAAATATCATTCTTTATTGGGTTGCAAATCACTCAATTTGAAAAAGGTATATTCATTTCACAATCTAAGTACATAAGAGCAATGTTGAAGAAGTTTGAGAATATTGCAAGGTATTTAGTACACTATGATCATAGGGTGTAAGTTGAGTAATGAAGATGAGTTTACAAAGGTAAACATACATCATATAGGTCAATGATTAGAAGTTTTTTATACACCACTACCTCTAGACCTAACATCATGCAAGAAATAGGTCTTATGGGAAGGTTTCAATTAGATCCAAAGGAAAATCATCTTTAAGTAGTAAAAAGGATACTCAAGTATCTCAAGGGGACTATAGAATTTAGATTATGGTATCCAAGGAGCAAGGAGTTTAATTTGACAATCTGTACAGATACAAACTAGGCAAGAAGTCTAGATGATAAGAATGGTATTAGTGGAGGAGATTTATTTGTAGGTGGGTGCATAGTTTCATGGATAAATAAAAATCAACCATCAGTAGAAATATTAACTTGTGAAGATGAGCACATTGTAATAGTTTCACGTTGTACTCAAGTCCTATGGATGAGATAGACCTTAAAAGACTACAAGGTGGAGTATGATGCTCCTAGCGTTATCTATTGTGATAATACAAGTTTTATAAGTGTCTCAAAGAACCCTATCATGAACTCAAGAATTAAACAAATTCTATCAATTATCATTTATTAAGAGAGAAGGTAAGTAAAAACAGTATCAAACTTGAATATGTTTCTACATAGGATCATATTGTAAACATTTTGACCAAGCCACTTCTAAAGCAACATTTGAACACCTTAGATAGAAATTAGGTGTAGTTCCTTCCTCTAGCAGTCATGAAGGAAGTCAAGGGATTAGGGGGAACTAATCATGTGGTTCATTATCTTCAAGTGTAAGAGAGTAGTGATGATAAGGTATGCATAGAGATAATGGGAGCATGTTTGTATGATGACTCATAAACTCATAGTTATGTATGTTGAGTGTTTTGGTTGCAAGGAGTATGATCGAAGGAGTTATAAACATCAATTTTTCATTTATGTCAAAGGGGGATAAAAGTTTAGAATTAGGGAAAAGTTTTCTAAGAGTAGTTTCCATCAATGACAAAGAGGGAGATTATTGATAATTGTCATTGATGTCAAAGGTGCATCTTATATGAGGCTGATGTCATTGAGAGAGTGTGCTTATTTCATAATATGTTGATATGATAAGGGGCATTGATGGAGTGTTATAATTGAATCATGTTTTCATGAGAGATACTTTTAAGTCAATAAATGCCTTATGTTTACATGAAGGTATAGGGATTTGAGTAGCCTAAGCCTAGTCATATCATAAATAAACTTTATGAGAAGGTATGATCTTGGTGGCTTGGTGAGATGAGTGCATATAGGCATGATTGGTTGTATGTGGTTGATTGAGAATGTATGTGAGGCATTGGAATGCTCATCAGAGTTTTGGGGTGAGCCTACAAGGGTAGGACCTTCAGACCAAGTCTACACCTAAACCAGTTCTAGACCCTACCTAGATTAATGAGGTATGATGATCTATTTTTAAGGCATGTGAATTATGTATGGTAGTGATTAATCATGAGAGAGGATACTTGAGTATATGAGTGAGGTGGAGAGTACATGGAATGAGTAATGAAGATCAATTTTAAGAACTAATGTGGTTTATAGGTCAATGTCTAGAGAGTAAAGAGAGAATGTGGCATAATGAGGGGTCATGATTAGATTTCAGAATGCTTGAGATTATATAATAATTTTTAGAGTTGATTTATGTTTTTTAAAGTGTGTTCATGTATTTTTAGGTGATAATATGAAGGAAAATGTATGTAAAGTTATTTGGAGGTCTCTTAAGTGCTTAGAATGAAGGGTTCTCAACCTAAAAAGGATTTTATTAATCTCACTAGTTCATCAAAACTATGAATGGGCACCTAAGATATTCATGGTAGATGGATAAGGGTCATATCTCAAGGTTTTAAACATTAGTTTTTGGATTGAGGCAATATGCTTTATCAACAATCGTTAATAGTGGAAGTGTGTTCAAACCCTCTTAGAAACCTAATGAAGACCCAATGTTGGATATTTTTATCTAGAGTGCTTAAGAAGGATTGGTATGGATAAATAAATGATTTTAGGCTATAATAAACTCTCCTAATAACCTCCATGTGTGTTTGATTTGTCATTCGTATGAGTAGACCCTATAAGAAAGTGTTAATTTATTAGAGATTTACTATAGTAGTTAGATTTGACCAAGTCAAAGTTTGAAAATGGATGGAAGATGAATATTGAGACATTTAGTTTATGTTAATGAAGGTTTATAGATAGGTTATAGGATTTAGGTTTTTAAATTTGGTTTTCTAATTTGGCCAGTCACTAGCAAGCCTAATGAAGAAGAATAGTGCAAAACCTAGGTAGTATGAAAAGGTGGTTTTTGATGTGATCTCATGGAGTGATGAATTATAGTGAATGGTGGTGTTTTTATGGAATGGTATGTACTATTAAATCTTGTTATAAATATTTTAATTAAGTTATATTGGTGAAAATGATGAAGCCAACATGGCTTGTCAGGTTCAGTAAGGACTATGTGTAGTGAGGTCAATAAATTGGTTTGTAAGACCAATAGTTTTCACTAGACCATATGATGTTTATATTTAAAGATGGTATGGATAATTCATGTAATAATTTAAATGAATTATGAGTGTCTTAATGTGTCTACACAAGTGTTGGATTTCAAATTCACCATGACTATTCTTTGAAGAAAACTAACAGTTCTAAGTAAACAAGTTGCAGTGACATGTTTAAGGATATATGACTTGATTTGAAGTATGTAATGAATATGGTGTTATTTTTTATTAATTTAAACTCATTTTAATGTTTTTAAAAATCTTTTAAGTTAGTGTAAGAGGTTGAAAAGTTAGAGTTAAAATGGCTTGTCTGGTTCATGCAAGACTGTGTGAGATAAGGTTAGAAGATTGGTCTACAAGACTAATGTTTGATATTAGATCTTGTGATTTTTTTATATGAGATTTTTTTAAAAATAAAAAAATATCATGTGAATTTGTTTTTATTCATGATAAATCTTTGTTCAAGTGTTGAAAATCAAGTTTATCTTGACTAGTTTCTTAGGCTAGTTTACATTTCTAAGTGAGCAAGTTACACGAGTGTTTTTGAGCCTTTTTGCCTTGTGTGATGAAGTATAATTAACTTGGTGAATTTTTTTAGGTATTGGAGGTTATATTTTTGTGATTTATTTTCATTTTTGTGTGGATAAATAATGTTTTATCTTCATTTGTTCAAGACAAACCTTTTTGTGTGTGAAGGCCTAATGTAAACAGTACTAATGGTGTGCTTCAAGTTGTGGTTAGAGATAAAAAGTTTCATGGACCTAAGATGATATTATTGGGGGTATATTTGATTTATATATGAAGTGTTAACTCTATGTTTGGATTTTAAAATTTCTCCAAGGAGATCCAAGGGTAATTTGTACTAATGAAGGAATAATTGAATTAGGTCTCCTTAAAGCCTAAAAGAGGTTTTGGTATTTTAAGTTGTGAATGACCTATTTTAATAATTTATTCATGTATGAAACATGTTATAAGAAATATTTTAAGGGTAATAAAGGTCTGAAAGTGTTTGTGTCTGAATGAGAGGTGTGTGAACTAGAGGATTGTATAAGAATAAGGCCTAATATGCCTAATTGGGGAGTTAGAAAATTTGAGAGTGAAAACAAAGGAAACAACACATTGAAGAGATAGAGGAGGTATTTTAGACAATTATATGGTTGTATATAAAATATCATGAATATATAATAGCATTAATGTATATGAATATGAAGGTCATATGACCTAATCTATCTTAAAGAGACCTAGTTGAGCGAAGAAGCCTAGAAGGTAGTTTGAGAGGGATAAAAGAGTTAGAAGAGATAAATAAGGTGATAATCATCTATTAAATGAGAAAAAAAGTTTATTTAAGGTGATAAAAAGTTCATATGGATGATTTCATGCTGAGTCATGTAGGGGGTTGGTGCCTCCTTGCATTTTGGTGCCTATTAAAGGCTAGTTGAGTGGGTGTTTGACTAGTTGGGGTTGATACTCCTTGTGGAATTGGTCCTTCAATAAATATTGGTTTTTGTATTATATATATATATATATATATATATATATATATATTAGTGTGTTTTATTCCCCTTGAGGATTTCCCACATATGTAATGTGTTATCTTGTTTCATGATTTTATATGGTTGTATCTAATTTGATAGATTCTCATGTTTGTATTGATGGTTCATGTATGCTTAAGTGGAATTGAATGAATGTTTTGAAGTCACTAATTCACCACTTATCAGTGATTACATTTACAAAAAAATTAACTTGATAAATATGACTCATGGAATACTCCTTCAGTACATCAAACTTGTAGATGGGATATCCTTATGATTGATATTGAAATAGGAAATAATAGGTAAGATTTGATCACTTGAATGCTTGATTGAATTCTTTTGGTAAGTTGCCTTATGAGTTTCTAGGTATATGATAGGTGATGAATGAATGAGGGTTTATATTATATATATACCAATCACCTTTGGAAATACCTTACATTAAATCACTTAGGTCTATCTTTAGGATACATTTCATTTGAAAATTTGATGACATTAGGGTACTAGACACTTAGTTTGGAACTAGACACTACCATTGACTTAGGTTTCTAGATGAGACACAAGTGTCCAAGAAACTATAAAATAAGTATAGATTTTAGACTTTTAGAGGATGATAATAAGTAGGTTTATAAATTTTTTAATATCATAGAAGGTCTAGTCATCATAATAATATATGGTCTTGCTAAGAGATAAGCAATATGCATAAGAGATAGCAGATACGAGCCTTTTAGTAGAAATAATGTCTTAAGAATTGAAGGGTACAACCATGAGAATTACTTGAAAAGCATACAAGAATAAGGTGCTAAATAATTCATATTTAGTGTATACATTTCCCCTATTAATCTAGTAATGAAATTGTTAGTTTAAAATAAAATGAATATGTACTTGGGTGTGTATAACACACCTTGTCTTTACATGAATCCAACTTAAGTTCTTTGATGGTGATTGAATTACAACCAAGAGCATGTTACAATATATAATTAGTGAATATAATATGGAATTGAAATAATTTTAAATTTTTAAAAGAAAAGAGATTAAGGTTAGGAGTACACCTGCATATTGATGCAACCATCTTTTCTTTTGGCAATTTGATTTGAAGGGATGATTTATTATGAAGCTATAGAGACAAGATTAATATAATAGTAAAAAATTTAAGTGAAAATATATATAAATATTATAGGGAAACTATAGACACTCCATTTTTATCATTTCCATGTCAAATTTGAAAATGGAATGACTTCATGTAATTACACATAATATGGTCCAAACTCATTTATTCATCTAATATACATGTTCTAATTCACCTTGATGAATCTCTAAGTGAGCCAATTCACCATATTAGATCTATATAATTATCATTATATATTCAATTATTATTCTTTGATAAATTATACTTTCTATATTCAATTACTCTATTCTAGTTAATTCGATAGTTCCCTCTTCTTAGATCAATTAATGCTATTAATTCCCCTTTTCTAAATCAATTTTCTAATTATAATTTTACAAAAAATAGGTTATAATTATATTAAAATTAATTAATTCCTCTTTTTCCATCGAAGTGGGAATCTTCATGCAAAGAAAGGATCTTGAGATTCTTTGGAATATGCTTTTATGAGATAAAATCAATTTGATAAAGTGAATTAATATACAATATTTTTCTCAAATCACTTGTCGCTTCGAGGGGGATACCTCCTTTGATAAATGATAAATTAAAATTATTATTCTTTTTTATGCTCTATAACATCATATGTCCATTTATTTATACTATTTCTTACCTAACCCACTCCTCACTCTAATGCATATGGGATTTCACTATTATATTATTATACCCTTATCTAGGTACATTACATTCCATCCCCCTTAAAAGTGTTTTCCCCTTGAAACATGATAAGAAATAGGAGGATGATAAACTGAAGGGTAGACCATAAATATCAAAAATAGGTTAAAGACCATATGAAAACTCTTCCATGCATTCATTGCTGCTTCCACTTATTTTAAAAATGTTGAAATATGAACAAGGACATGGATAGTGTGAATAAAAGCAATATAACATGAGATGTAATTACATATAGAGTTTTATATGAAATAAACTTAGTGGAAGACATGTCAACTAGGAGGTTATAGTCTAGTACAAAGATTTGAAGTGTGATAATTTGATGCTCATATATAAAAAAAGGGCAAAAAATAGGTTATCAAATGAGCCAACTGAGGATATATTAGATCCACCTTATCATTGTTTCTTGAAGAAGGTGAAGCCTTGGTTATTTGTTTAGGATATGTAATTATTATCTTAGGCTCATCAGGGGCCTCCTTGAGCATGGTGATTTCTTGAATGGGCTCATCAATGACTTGCTAAAGCACTTTGAGTACTTACTTGGGTTCTGAAAGTTCTTTATTAAACTCTTTTAACACTTGATCTAATGTTTGGGATGCCAAATCAGACTCAATTGGGGCCTATTAGGGCACTTTTATTATTAGATTAGGTGCTACATATGCATGCTCCACTACTTTTACAGTCTCAAGAGGGGATGCTATGTGTATACATTACTATTTGATGTGATCTTTAGATAGCTTAGCCAATCACACTACTTTCATCATTTTTTGAGTTTGTCACATTTGAATATTTATTAGAATCTTAGATTGAAGTTTGTTGATGAAACAATAAACAAATAATGGAGTAGAGATGCCATTGGTTAATGTCTCAAATGTAGTCTAATATTTTTTAATAGTACCAATTTGTCAAAGTTAAGCTAATACACCAATGAGATTACCACTAGAGAAAATGGAAAACCCCATGATTATAGTAAAATGGATGTTGGATTCAATAAAAAATGCATCCTTACACAAATACTTATAGTGACCTTTTTTTTGAAATATAAGCAATCAATAAAACTATGATAACTTCTAAAATTATTGATTAAATTTAAAATTTTAAAATGTTTTAAAAATCTGAGATAGAGGCACACAAAACCTATAAATTTTTTGGCATGATTCGTTATTGTGTAAGAGTAATATGCAAAAAAATAATCATTTTTTTTAATTTTAATTTTATAAAATAGATAGTCACTAAAACTATGATAAATTTCAAAATAATACTTTTAAAATAAAAAATTCAAAATGTTTTAGAAACATAGAAATAGATGCACAAAACCCATAAATAGTTTAGCTCAATTCACTAGCTTTTGAGATCAATTTGAAGATGAACAATCAAGTTATTTAGGACAAAAAATGTAAATATGCACTTCTTAAATTTTCTCGATGAAGCTCCCAAATATTCTTGTAATAGAAATCATAATCATGGAAATATCTCTAGAAAATACTCTGATACTAGATGAGAGGAACCTATATGCTAAAATAGACAATAACACTCACATACCTAAAATATTGCATATATTAATACTTTATTCTTTTTATAAAAGGAATCAATCTGAATCACTTACCACTTTGAGGAGGATACCTCCTTTGAGCAATACTCAATTTTAGTTATTCTTCTTTTTGATGATCTAAAACATCATTACACTCCACCCTTAATCTTGGAGATAAGATGAAGGAACCACAATGAATCTTGTGAGATATTTTAGGGAGAACTTTGAATGCTTCATATTGAAAATAAGATGAAGGGCCCACATTGGTTATCCATGTGATTTCTTAGGAATGATTCTCCACCCTTTATCTGGGGAATGATTCTCTACCCTTCATCTTGGAAAAAAGATGAAGGGCCCACAATTACTCCCACCAAGATATTATGAGGAAAATCATCCTCCATTCATATTTGAAATAATATGAAGGGATTATATTAATTCTCATTTTATATTTTCAAAGATCATCTTCCACCCTTCATATTGATTAAGATAAAGGGCTCACATTAGTGATCCATGTCCTAATCCATATACACATTTGAGGATTCATTTACAAATGTTCATTTTTATTTCAAAATGAAGGGTCCTAATTAATTTAAGTTCATTATAAATAAACATCTTTGCATTATGATTCAACATGTTCAAGATATATAAAAAAGCCCTGACATTTTAATGAGCTAACTTATTCATCAATCTTCTACTTTTGATCAGATCAACAAGGTCAAAAGTTTAAAATGGAGATATCCTCACATAATTGGCATTTAAAAAGACCACTCAAAGCTACATCCGAGTGACATCCCATACAAAAAATTCTTTAATGGAGGTTTTCATATTTCAAGTTTGAATCTAATGCATTATTGACTAACCTTTTATATTATTCATGATGTCTTAGGTGTAAATTACCAAGTTTTGTGATTTATTTTATTTTTGTTTATAAATTAATGAAAATATTGATGATTTTTATTCTAATGACACATATGATATACCCCTCTTGTCACAAACTAGACATCTTGACATCTAATTGATAGATTATTTTAAAGCCCATGTATCACAAGATATATTGAGACCATATAGTAAGCCTCAAATAAAATTACCTTAAGAATCTTTGTCTATGACACATTCATTGATGTAGGGGTGTAAAGGTTAATATACCCTAAAGATATATTTTACATATGAACATTTTGAGAGAAGGTGGGTGTAAAACCCCTACTAGTAACTATAATAATTTCTATAATAAATCATAAATTTAATCCTCTCTCAAGGAAAGAATATAAAAAGACTTGATGAATGTGGAGTAATCACATTAGTCACTAAAATAGGGTCAATATATTGAGTATTAGCTTGATTTATTATGGTGTCAAAACTATCATAATTTTCATACACCTACACAAAAGGTGTTACTCTATCTATGTTCTTGTTTCAAAATTATTCAAACTTGTACATTTATTACCCTCTTTGTGTGAAAGTTTACTATTAATCTATATGTATTCTTGGTCTAAACTTATTCAAAACTCATACATTTCATACCTTCTTTTTTTGAAAGTGTACTATTACTTTTTCCACATTCCAAGTCCAAATTGGTCCTTTCTACCACTTGTGTCCAAATTGTTTCTCAAGACACACCTGTCTTATTTGAAAATATGTTGTTACTCTATCTATGTTAGTTTTAACCTATTATAGTTGTTTTCATAAGTTCATAATTCTAAGGTCATTTATAAAATCAAGACCTATTCAAATCAAACATTTCTAGTCTTGATACCATTCCCTTGTGTTCAAACCAACTCTATCTAAGTCCAAATTCTTCTTTAGTCATTTCTAGCTCATATTCTTATTTTTTAAATCTAAGTCTATTTAAACTTCATGTCCAATTTGGTCAAATTTATTCAAAATCTATTATTCACATTCAAGATATTCTAAAGTTAACTCTATTTGAGTCATGTTCATTTTATTTTCAAATCTTATTTCTATATATATTCCAAATCATATCCTTATATTTCTGTTCAATCTCCCAAACCTATTATTTAGTCATGATGAATTCATGACATCCATCATTTCTCTTGTTTAAATCTAATTCTAATCCAATATTTCCCCTTACATGCATCCCTACTTGGGGATATCCTTCAATCAATCTTCTATCACTTTTTTAATTTGTTCAATAGTATATATTAAAAACTTTGATTGAGCTAATGAATGATATGGTCATACTAGTAAAAGGGAACACATTTTTATTCATTTATCCTATGCCCATTTGATTTTAAAATTACAACATTCATGTCAAAATCAAATTTCATTTAATAAATCCTAAGAATCCATCTTTTACTAATTGGTCATAACCAACATGATTGTGTATCCACATACTAATATATTTGGGAAAAATAAGCCAAATCCTAAGTGGTACCAAAAATAATAATATTATGGGTATCATAGGATTTAAGGTCATTCACTTAACCAATGTAGTGGGTTCAAGATTTATGTACAAGTCTTGATTGATAGTGGAGATATCATGATTGAGACCCAAAAACCACATCAAATGTCAAATCCTTTTAATAAAACCTAGGAAAACATATTTTACCAATTGGTCATAGTAAACATGATTGTGTATCCATATTCTAAGCCTTTTTATGAAAACAATCCCCAACCTAAGTGGTACCAAAAATAAGAATATTGGGACTATTATAGGATTCAAGGCCATTAAATTAACTGATGTGGTGGGTTTAAAATTTATGTCTAAGGATTGATTACCATGGAGATATCATGATTTAGATAAAGCAAACACATCAACTATCAATTACAAGCCCATTTCTAAATCAAGGTATGATAGTCCATCTATTTGGCTAAATATTGTTAAATCTTGCCTCTACTTTTGACACTTGGTCCAAATATCTAATACCTATGCTAGTCTTGGAACCACAATAAATCTAATAATTTAATTATGTCTTATCATTACCATTATAATATCCATCATTTATTAAATATATAATAAAATCTAAGTCTAAGAATCAATTACTAGGGATATACCTAGATCACTCTCCCAATCGTAATAAGACTAGTCTACTTCCAAGTCAATTTTAAGACAAATCACCTATTTTTGATGTTCTCATTAAATAACCCATATTTGATGAGTCATAATTTGACAATCCTCCAATCTTTGATGAGCCTTCCTTTGATGAATTTCTTTATGACTATTCACCTATCTTTGACAAAATCTTATTCAATGAGCTCATATTCAAAGAACCCATTATTGCTCCACAATCTATTTTTCTTCCACCCTCCTAAGTCCCTCATTTAAAAAAAATCCTTTGTCTAAAAGCCTCCATTTTGAATGCATAATGAAAAAGGTACTTGTGGATAAAGTGATTCAAAATGCCCTTTTTATGGCTAAATCCAAAAGTAATATCAACTTTCTTATTAGAACTAGATTTGGAGTCAACATTACAATTAGGATCAACATCTACATTAGAATCAAGTTCTATTTTAAAACCAATAGTAAAATTGGGTTCCATTCTATAACCATAATCC
This sequence comes from Torreya grandis, assembly GCA_037957365.1. Lineage (NCBI taxonomy): Eukaryota > Viridiplantae > Streptophyta > Pinopsida > Cupressales > Taxaceae > Torreya > Torreya grandis. The sequence goes on from JARHVA010001550.1 coordinate 3,141,815, forward strand.
AATTTAACATCAAAATTAGAATCAATATCAGTCTCAACATTAGGTTCAAATCCTCTTGAGTTAGAAGTAGCTTTAGAATCATAATATATTAATGGATATTATAGCAATGGCTATATAATTCTATCAGATCCACTTGAGTCTAGATCAACTTTAGAATCAACATACCTTAGTATATATTATGACATAGGCTACAAATTTTTTATATATTAGATTAAATATATTTGTGATCCTTTCATAGTTTTTGAGGATGCTTCCTTCAACATTGACACAAGTTCTCCCAGTAGCCTCTATGAGGACTGTGTTGAATTTTCCCCTTCCATTGACATTATACATGACTTTACTATCAAACATCCTATCCATTATATTGATATCAAAACTCACACAAATGTCAATTAGAACTGATAGAATCACACATTATTTAACTTATTTCATGGTAATATTTTAGTGATAGAGTCTCTGGGGATCTAAGACAACATTTAGGTAGAAGAAAAATCTCCCAGTGAAACCTTGTTTAAGGAACTAAGGGAAATCAAAGTCTAAATTTAGTAGCTTCTTGTGAAACCTTAATTGAGGTGATAAATTATAATCATAATAAAAAATTAGAATCATTTAGTGAATCCTTTCTTAAGGTAATAAGGGATAATCAAAATGAATTATCAACATCCCTTAGTGAAACCTTACTCAAGGCACTATTAGACAATCCAAATTAGAAAAATCAAGAAGTATTTTTTGGTAAACACTCTTTGAGGTGCCAATATCTGAGACAATTAGTTCCTCAATGCTTGATGAAGAGATTATTGAAGTTAAAATCAGCCCTACCACAACCAAAATCAAGTTGAATCTAAAATCAACAACATAGTGTGTGACTAAGAGTCATGATTTATATTTATCCCCCAACAATTATACATTCCATTATGATCCTATTATTCATTAAATATATATATTCCATTATATAAAAAGATAATTTATAAAATGCCTAACCATCTATACACTCCCTGGTAGCGCTCATTTTCAAAGAGGCTATGAAGACATCTTATTTAGATGCTTGGAAGAAGTGGAATCAATATCCAACAAAGTTCAAAATATCATCAATACAATTTACATCAATAATAGAATCATAATAGAGAATATATTTAGAATTGGTATGGTTAGATATCAAACATTCAACAGTATTCATCTTGTCATTTTTCATTGAGTTGAAATGATAAAAATAAAATAAAATCAAAATAAAATCAAAATAAAAAAAATCATCCAATAGTGAAAACCATGTTTGTGGCACCTTAGGAAAGTGCCATGATGAAGACTAGGTTTCTAACATCACATGAAAATATTTTGTTATCTACAAGTACTTTTACACTTTGGGGCATCCTTTTTTTCATTGACATCTATTCCATTTACATCATATTACCTTATCCCAAACCATCATTTTGTTCATCCTACCTTGGTCCACATTTCCTTCCCATCTTGGTATTAATAATAAAGTGGAAGCTATTATGGGCCATGTTTTGGAAATCTCTTGGCATATTATCTTAGTGTCACTTTGATGAATGGACATATTGGTTACCACATGACATGTTCATTGGAAATTCCTCATCCACTTATTGTCCATTATTATGTATTATAATCATCATAATCTTTTTATTTGTTATTACATCCCATCCTGATATTAGAACATGTTTTCCCTTTGTTAGTGATCACTTGTGGGTATATTATTCCATACTCTCCTAATAATTACCATTCCATGTTCTCTTTATTTTTTGAGTTAATATAGTCTTTATTTATTTTGTGATTCCATGTTCCATGCTATCACAATTTTGTGAGTCAAATCATTCTACATCTCATAATTCTCCATTGAGTTGAGATGATAAAAAATAAAAAACATTCAAAATTTTCTAAAATCCTAACCATTCATAACATTAAAACATCTTAAAAATAAGAAAATCTAAAATATCTAAAAAATAAATACAAACATAGAATCCAAAAACATTTGTCTTGTTTTAGGTCTAGTCAAATATCCTTGATCAATCTTAAATCCTTGGGATGTGTCCTTCCTAAATTTGACCTATTGGGAAAAAGTCAAATCAAATCATTCTAATTCAAACTCACTGATTCCACCCTATTTAGGGAAATTTTAATAGTATGAATTATTTTGAGATGTTATATTCACACTTCTTCCCCTTGCATATACCCTTGCTTGGTGGCATTAATTCCAATCGTCATTATCATTGAGACTATCATGTGGAATTAGACTTGATTAAAGACAAGATTGATTTCTATTACTTTTTGTTTTCCTATTTGTGTGTTTGCTTGTTTATTTTATTTTATTATTATTTCCTTGACTTAGTCCATTATGTTAATGAGGATATCATCATGGTGTCCCTTTTCATACACTTGCACTTGAGTCCATATATTGGCATACATCATCATTGTCATCATGGTTTGTATCATTGGTGCATTATTATCAATTATCTATTGGATCAAGGGTTAGTCCTTATATAAATTAAAACTAGGTCATGATGGTGTTTTATATCATGATGCACACTATCATGTGAAATATAAAAAATCAATTTTCAAAATATTTTACATGTCTATGCCATCAATCACATACATCTATATCTATCTAATCAATCTATTCTAAATAATATATTCAATCTTTTCATTCTATTAAATCTATTCCTAGTCAACCTCGTCAATATGTTCCTATCTTAGATGCATTTTCAAACTTATTCCTAAAATTAGATGCATTTTCATACCTATTCCTAATCTTAGATTGATTTTCATACTTATTCCTAATCTTATATGCATTTGCATACTTGTTCCTAATATTAAATGTATTTTCATACTTGTTCCTAATATTAGATGTATCCCATTATTATTTGATCATTTTGAGGGTTCACTCAACCCAAATTTTATCGAATCTCCTTTCAATGGGCCATATAGTGCTTACCAAGCATCACTTTGGGGCATATTTGAACCTATTTTCTAGTATTTTTAGTAAAATTTGTAAAGACTAACATCCATTAATTTTTCTTCTACGATCATTTTTATGAATTTATTATTTGAAATTTTATTGTTTAATACACATAATTCAACACCTTATCCAACCAAGGAAAATGTAGACACTCCATTTTTATCACTTATGTGTTAAATTTCAAAATAGAATGACTTCTTGTAATTACACATGATTTAGTCAAAAAATCTTCTATTCATCTAACATACATGTTCAAATTCACCTTGAGGCATATATAGGTGAGCCAATTCACCATATTAGATCTGTTCAACTATCATTCTATATTAAATTTATCTATTTAATATCATTCTATAATCAATTATCATTTCTATATTAAATTATTCTATTTTGGTCAATTCAATAATTTCCTCTTATCAACTCAATTAATATTATTAATTCTCATTCTATAAATTATTTTTCTAGTCATAGTTTTATCGAAAATATAATTATAATTATATTATAATTAATTAATTCCTCTTTTCTCTCCAAGTGGGCATCTTCACACAAATAAAAAATCTTGAAATTATTTGTAATATGATTTTTTGAGATAAAATAAATTTGATAAAGTGAATCGATATACAAGATTATTCTCCACCTTCATCTTAGAGATAAGATGAAGGATTTTGGAGACAAGATGAAAGGCTCAAAATAAATACTATGAGATATTTTAGGGATTACTTTCAACCCTTCATCTTGGAAACAAGATGAAGGGACAACATTGGTTATCCATGTGTTTTCTTGGGAATTATTCTCCACCCTTCATCTTGGAAATAAGATTAAGGGCCCATAATGAATCTTGTAAAGGTATTATGAGGAGAATCCTCCAACCTTCATCATGGAAACAAGAGGAATGGTTTATTTTAATTCTCATTTTATATTTTCAAAGATCATCCTCCACCGTTCATATTGATTAAAATAAATGGCTCACATTAGTGATCTATGTGATTATCCATGTGCATATTTGAGGGCTCATTTTAAAATATTCATCTTGATTTAAAAATGAAGGTTCCTCACTAATCTAGGTTTATTATAAATAGACCTCTTTGTATTATAATTTAACATGTTCAAGTGATATAGAAAATCCCTATCATTTTATCCAGCCAATTTTTTCATCAATATTATAATTTTGATCAATTCAACAAGGTACATGGTTTAAAATGGAGATGTTATCACATAATTGGCATTAATAAAGATCACTTGAAGCTAAATTTGAGCCATATCCCATATAAATAAGTATTTTATAGAGGTTTACATATTTCAAGTTTGAATCTAATATATTATTGACTAACTATTTGTATTACTCATGATGTCTTAGGTATAAGTTATCAAGTTTTGTGATTTATTTGATTGTTATTTACAACTTGGTGAAAATATTGATGATTTAAATTATAATTACATAATAAGTTTGGCTCAACCTTGGATAAAAGGTGAATTATCACCAACCAGTTGAGATTATCTTAACCGTGTAACCCAATCATACTTATAACATAGTGAGTATGAGTGATCCAAATTGAGTCACACTATAAATATAGTGTGGGTGGATGATTCAATCACTCAATCCTATAAAATTGGTAAGATTTAGTGCTGTAATCACCTAAATATTACCAAAAGTGAACTAATTACCATAGTAGATTGGCTCAATAACAATCCATCCTGGTGTAAGGTAAAGTCCATAGAAGTATTTGAAATTTGAAAACTGATTTGATTTTGTACTTTAAAGTGATATGTACCTCATATATATTTCAAGTTAAAACTTGGGTATAATAATGGTACCAATGTATTGAATTATGTCACAATTGTGTATCTAAAACATATAAACATGCAATTTGTTCAATCTTGAAAATTTTCAATTATGGAAGACATGCCCCCATAACATTCCCACACTATAATATTAAATTGATATCTAGTATGAGTGTGGAGAACATGTTTTCATAACACACCCCGAGTGTAATATGAAAATACTAAATACTAAATAATTATGGAATTTATGCCTTTTTGACATGCCCCTAATGAAATATGAAACTTGAAGGTGTGAAATCCATGCCTCTATGACATGGCCCCACTAATATTCCCCCATTTTGAGGTGAGGGGAAATAGAAACCAATATTCACCTTACCTCAAAAGGATTATATAATATGTGAATATATCATGTAATATATAGGAATTAAATGTATAGGTAGATATAGAAATAAGGTGCATAATATGTGATCACATCAAAGTCCTAAGGTGTATGATGTGAATCATGAAAACATCTAGATAGTAATAATACAAGATCAAAAATAAATTAAGTACACACACAAGAGAATTCAAAAGTAAATAAAAATATAATGGTCTAAGGAGACCTCAAATAAGGGGCATGTTCAAATGTTTTACAATCGAAGGGACATGACTTAGTTAATTGTTAAAAAAGTAAGAAATGATATATTTAAATGTCAACATACGATAAAATATGACATATGTAAATGTCAAAATAGGCAACACATAATCACAAGGGACACAAAAAATGGAAAATATTCAAATAATTGAAAAAATGAAATACACTCAAGGAAGGGTGTAAATTAAAAACATTGAAAATAATCAACCAAAATCAACATATCATACTAGTCCTTAAATATATGTGTTACCAGCAAATATTAAGTACATAGTATATCAAGTACATTATGAAAGATATAAGTGTGGATAAAGGCATGTGTAAGTATATAAGCTAAAAAATGATAATAGAAAATGATCATTTAATGATATAAAATTGATGTATCATGATCAAATAAGTGGATGCCCCCAATGTCTAAATGACATGAGTAGAGGGAACGCCCAATATCTAAAAGTGCATAGATCATGTGCCTAGGTATGCCTATATCACACTCAAAAGATGCATGAAACACATGTGTATATATAAATAGATGATATGCTATCTACTAACATGAAACTAAAAAAATAGATACCAAGGAGATAATAGAACATGTAAAAGTTGAAAATAGTTTTGTATTTTTTAATTTTTTTTAGTAATTTAAGAATATTTTAAAATAAAATATTATCCTATGATCTCATTTTAAGGATGTTCATAGGTATTTACCCACTGATAACCTATTGTAATGAGCTTGTGGTACTACCAAAGAGCATGTATATGTGTAATATCTAACAATGTAGGATCTACAATGCTCTATGTATGTAAAATAGGATTATGTGCTTATGAGGAGACAATAGGAGGATAAGGGGTTCATGGAACCCATCACTAAATGTTTTTTAGTGTCTTTAAAATATTAGTAATAAGAACATGTTTAGGTTATTTGGATATTTGAATATGGTACATAGTACATATGGATTTTATGGCATACACTATGTCTCTGAAGCAATGGACACCTAGGAAAGTCAATTATCTATTACTTACCCTTTTAAGGAGGTTTTAACTTGGTAGGTTTGATAATTAACTAATTTTTTAAAAACTTATTTTGTTCAATTGGATGTTCATATGGAATTCTAAAAACTTTAAATACCCTGTTGGCATGCATGTACTTAACATACTCATGCATTGTATAAGGTACTAATCATATTATATGTATCTAAGGTCATCTCAATAATAAGACAAAAATACTTATTTATGTGATAAAAAAATGTAGTAACCACATGTGTTGGGCTAATATATAAAGGTATATCAATCTCACCAATAACCTGCTATGAGATCCCATTAATTTTTATTAATTATTTAGTCAAGGGATTTAGATGATCATGTGTATAACCAAAATACTTAAGTAATTTCATGGTGAAAATATTATTTCTTGCACTATTATCAATCATAAAACTATGTACAGGATTGTGATCAATATATGTTTGAATGAACAAGGAATGAAGATCCAAGTCATCATCTCAAATAACACTATCACAAAAGGTAATAGAAGATATTTTAACCATATGAGGTGTATGTTTTGTATAAGTACCAATTAACCTATCTAATGGGTGACCATAATGTCATGGAAGAGGGTGTGTCATATATGTCATTTGTACTTTTGGTTCCTTCTTAGAATGGTCTTACAAATTATTATTAAATATATTCTAATTCTGGTGATCACTAGGTTGTGACCTTGATTCCTTTGGAAGATCACCAAATGTAATATTTTGGTCATCGATAAGGTCTTGAATCTTATGCTTCAATGTAAAAAATTAGTTCATAGACTACCCAAAGCCTTTTTGATAGTCAAAATAATCATTTACATCATATATTTTGGGTATATGTTGACTCATATCAACCTCTATGGACGAGGGAGAGATATGAGGTGACACTCCAAAATATTTGGAAGTAACAAAGATGGAGACTTAAGTAAGCATGTAAATTATATCCTTGGTTTACTAGATAATACAATCTGATTAGCTAGTTGTGACACCACATTAACCATGGTAGTTGTTTCCTTTTTAGGCTCCGTGAGATTTACCTTATAACCTAATTTGATAATAAACTTGGTATTTAATGTAGTTATTATGTTTGCTACATACTTAAGTTTGTTTAATGAGATAAGTTTCATTTCACAATAGTGAAAGATATGGCATAAGTCATCAAAAGATTTGAACTTTATGGAAATAATGGGCTCATATAATGGGGTAATCAAACTTTATTTGAAGATGTCTTGAAGTTATATATATGACATTAAATTGGTCATTTTAGCCAACATTGTCTTGTAATTTAAGACATATTCATTGATAGGTTCATTGGTTCCTTGTTTGATTTTTACAATTTGGGTATATGAAAACTTTTTGGTAATATTGATAGAGAAATGTGCTAAAAAATGATCTAAAAGAGGTTTGAAAGTTTTTAATGATTGGATTGGTAAGTCATAGAACCACTTTAGATCATAGTCCTTGAGGCTCCTTAGAAATATTTTAGTCAAAAGTTTATCATTAGAGGAATAATCAAGGCATGCCACATAAAAAGATAGAAGATGTTGTTTAGGATCACACTTGCCATTGTAAAATGTGAACTTAGAAGCAACAAAACTAGCTGGCAAGGGGTGTAAATATATCTTAGGTGTAAGAGGGTTATACAACACCTCTTATGAATCAATAAAATATGGTACTTTCATGGGTTTTTTTCAATATTTCTAAATTTATCTTTCAAAAAATTTATACTTTGGACAAGAGCTTACACCTCTTGGTCATTAAGGCTTAAAGCTTGGTAAGTTAACAAAGGAGATGTATCCATAAGTTGATTAGATATAGGATTTGAAATTGGTAATTGGGTTGAAGTATTAATGTTTCCCATGTAATAGGTAGCAATATTATTTTTAAGGAACAAAGGTGTGAACACATATACTATTCCCCCATTAGAAGGATGAATAGGTGATGTAATTAAGGGAGGGTTATTGGTATATGGGTATGCCCCATAGCTCTAATAACATGATCAATAGATTGACCTAATTATTCATCTAGGGTTTTTTTATTTTTTAGTTTCTAATATAGTTAGTAGAATCTCATTAATATCATATAGGTTTTTATAGATACGATGTTGAAATAAATCAAGAGCTTGTAATTTATCTTGGTATATTTGTATGTTCATCATTTTCATTAGATTAATCATTTTCATGCTCAAAATTATTTCTGTGATAAATTATTTAGTATGTGGTTTGGTTTCCTTATTTGTATATTCATTAAGATCCCCAATTGGTAGGAAAAAACATCTAACCCCTTAGGGTTATAGAGAACTTGGAAGAAAGAGTTATAAGAGGAGTAATCTCTAGGTGTTTGATATAAACACAAGCTAATTTAGGGCTATGCCTAGGTTACATATGAATGATAGAGAAAAAATATACAATATAACAATAAAAAACCTTAGAAGGGTGAATAACCTAGGGTAAACTAGGATTTGCATAAAGATATAGGTTCATGATAAATTTAACCCTAAACTAAGATAGGTCAATATAATATAAGGTTAAGAATATATAAAAGAATAAGCATAAGAGTGATAAATATATCTATAACAAGCTAATTAATTGTAAACTCGGATAAAAATATTCTAAATTTAAATGTTGAGTTATGATAAAAATGGAAAGTATAGCTATTGATTTATATTACAATAAAGTAGAAATAATTAGCTAAATTACTATGTGCATGTAGATTTGGGTTGAAAGTAGACTAAATCAAGATCCTAGAGCAATTGTAATATTATGTAAATTTGCAATGTGTGGCCTCAAAAGATTGTGTAATATTTGGATGGTTATGTTGATGCTATTATCTAACTTGGATGCAAGTGTCTAATACAAAATATGAACTGGATCTAGGTGCAACCACTTAGAACCTTATAGTTTTTATATTACTTTTACTCTATGTTTATTCTGATATCATGTACAAGTTATCACTCTTTATAAAATGATCAAAGCTTAGATTTATCACCCTTATAGTGACTTTGGGGAAATGGATTAATGGGCATAAGGTATCGATCTACCCTAAGTAACCTTCTACCAATAAGTGTTGCTTACATAAACAATACTTTGAAGAGGGCATCAAACTTATGTAGTTATCCCATATATATTGGCTTGTGTGTGTATTGAGATACAACATGTGATAAAGAAATATATAGAGTGACCTAGCTTATAACTTGGGAAATATGGATCATGGAATGCTCTTTTAGTACATCATACTTGTAAATGGACTATCCCTATGATTGATATTGAAATAGGAAATAATAGGGAAGCTTTACTCGCTAAATGCTTGATTAAATTCTTTTGGTAAATTAACTTGTGAGTTGATTGGTCTATGCTAGGTGAGGAATGGATGAGGGTTAATCTTGTATATATATAATTCCCCTTTGGAAATACATCCCATTGAATCACTTAGACTGACCTTTAGGGTATATTTAATTTTTAAATTTGATGACTCTAGGTTACTAGACATATAGTTTAACACTGGAAACTATCATCTATGTAGGCATTTGATTGGGATTAAAGTGTTTAAGAAGGTGGAAAATAAGTATAGGTCCAATAATTTTAGAGGATGATAGTAAGAAAGTTATAAAATTTTGAGCATTATAAAAGTCCTGGTTATTAGAATAACATATGGTTAGACTAAGAGATAAGTAATAAGCAAAAGAGATAGTGGATGTGAGCCTTTTGGCAGTAGTAAGGTCTTAAGAACTGAAGGGTATAACCATGATAAGTACTTTATAGGTATAAGAGACTAAGGTGCTATATAATTTAGATTTAGTGTTTAAATTAGCACATCCATGGAGCACTATGTAAGATATAAGTAACTAGTAAGACATGTGTAAGTAATCCATATAGTTCGACATTGTAAAATGTCATAAAAAGATAACTTGTGATATTTTGACATGTATACAAAGATGTCACCATCATTAGCATGGCCCTTGGTTATAATGAATTTAAACATCTATGTGTCCATATATGATCTGTATGTCCTGCATCACATTCATATACCATTAAATGCACGTGTATGAACAAACATGCCATCTACCAAAATATGATAAATTACGTATATAAATAGTGTAACTAGCCACCATGTCATGCTTAGGTCATGATTTATATATTTTTTGACTATTTTGAATAATTATATATATATATATATATATATATATATATATATATATATATATATATATATATATATATATATATATATATATATATATAATTTTCGTTTTCAAAAGGTGATAACCAATTATCCCACCAATGGGATAGCCATGGGGAGTTTCTTTCATATGATGCAAGGGTCACCTTTCATGATAAAAAAGTAATAGATGTAGGTGTATTAGAAAAGAAAGAATTGAACACTATAATGTAACTATCATCATCACTACTCATAGGAGCCTATATATGATGGGAAACTCTAGAAGATATAGAACCATGTGACATATATTGTATAGTAGGAAATTGTATCCATTCTTGTGTTTGATGTGGAATACATTCAACTATATATGGAACTAACTTGGTACATGTTATAATAGGTAATGGTATCTGTAAGTCTTGAGTAACTCTCTAGTGTGAGAAATGATATAAAATCGGTTGGCTAGGAGAGTCCACTACTCTCCTCTAAAGTAAGTGTATAGAGATATATTGAATGGGTGAAACACACATCTCTGTATAATGATCCTGAGTAGGAGTAAAAACTAATTGTAGTAGTGGTGGGGGTGGAGGAGATACCATTGGATAAAGAAATTAATCATAAAGAATGATTAAAACTATGGCCACCTTATTTTAGTGTATATACTTGATACATTGATGCAATATAGATGGTGATATACAAATTATTTGTATCCAATGGCATTCTAAAAACATGTCAAATACCTCATTAATCGGTATAACTTGGAATAAGTTATAACTTATGGTGAATCCTACCTAAATAGGTATCATAATGTATTTAATAGTGTTATATCTCTATTCATTGGATCTTTCAACTACTCTTGTAGTATCTTATATATCCTTTTTTGTGTATCCAAGACAATTGAGAAGTGTCATTGTGTATTTTTTTCACTGGAACCTTTATCAACTATAACACTATGTATATGTTGATTATTAATGAAATATTGTATTAATAGTGCATGGAGATCCAAATCATCATCTAAAATATTACTATCCTCAAATTTAATCATGGGCCATTATTATGATATTATTATAAGTGTATCAATGATCCCATCTAGTGGGTGATCATATGTCATATGAGGAGTTTATAAATTTTATGTATGATGTAATTTATAATTATCCTTAATCTTTAATGCATCATGATTAAAAATTGGGTAATTAAATATTTTAAATTTATAATTCCTATTTGATTGTAGTTTATACTCCCCTATAGGTGTGATTAGCTCAATAATGTTGTCATCAATAAAATCTTGTATCTTATGTCATAATTTGAAGCATCTATTTCTAGAATATCCAAGAGCTCGATGATAATCATAGTATGTATTATTATCATAATTATTATGTGTAGGTGTATTTATATAAAATTATTACACTAGAGGGAGAGATATGAAGTTTCACTCAAGTAACCTCTTTGACATTACATATGAGGTTGATGTAATCATGAAAAATGCCTCTTTTATGAAGAAGATAAGAGAAGCCTATTTGTAGGATATGATACTATATGAACCATTGTCTTTGATTTAATCTTATTTTCATTTGATTTTACCTTATGTCTTGGTTTGATTTGAAAATTTAATTTTTAATTAGTTAGATAATTCAGTGCATACTTGAATTTTTTCAAGGATATGAGATTAAATTCCTGATCACACATTGTATGACATAACCTATCAAAAGACTTTAATTTATTGAATATAATATAATCATGAAGTAGTGAAATAATTTTTTTATTGAAGATGTATTGTAACTTATCATCTACCATAGGATTTTTCATCTTATTGAGCATGTCATTATACTAAATTATATACTAACTGATTAGCTCATTTGACCCATGTTTGAGTTTGGCAATTTATGCATAAGACAATTTCTCATCATTGTTAATGGAAAAGTGTGATTGGAACTAAATTACCAAAGGATTGAATGTGATAAATGATTGTGAAAAAAGGTCATCTATCCATTAAAAATAATAATCCTTAAGACTCCTTAAGAATAATTTAGTCAATAATCGATTGTTGGTTGCATAGTCTAAATATGCAGCATGGAAGGATCAAAGGTGTTGTTTATGATCGCCTATACTATCATAAAATGGAATATTACGAGTGAAAAAACCTATAGGTAGTGGATATGATAAATTATTAGGGGATAGTGGATTATAGAGTAAATCATGTGAATCCATTGAGTGATGAACTCTAGATGTACCTTTATCTAACTATAATACCCTAACTTGCATAATCAAAATAATTTACTCAAGGGAAAATGTAGTAGGAGAGGTTGATGATGTAATCTTCATATTCATCACATGATTGGAATAATTCACATGTAAGAATAGGCATGAAAATGTGTGGGAATCTTTGTGTCACCCTCACACCTTATTTAGATATCACATAGGTAACTAGAGGTGTATATGTAGGGTTAATATCAATATTAGTGGTCTAGACACTTGTGGTTGGATTGGTGACTCAAAATGGGTGATTGATATCATATAAAGGATAACATTGTTCTCCAAGCATGGTAGTTTGAGCCAAATTTTCCTATCCATCTCATGCTACATATAACATTACACCAAGAATTTGTGAATTTAGGTCCATATATTCAATTAGTTTTCTTAAATAAGTGCCATCAAATTTATCCACAATACTTATTTTTTGATCACAGATATTTTGAGATTTTATATTCATAATAATCCCATCAAGGGGATGTATAGTATGCATAGTGGATCCTTAATGGGAGGAGAAGAAATAAATGGGATCGTGCATGCCCTTTGTCACCTAGTGGTGATAAGACTCAACTGGGATTAGATGTCATAAAAGTATGGATACTGTGAGGATATAGATTATTCACTATTAATATTAGCCTTATTAGTGCATAGATATTTTATCAATTTGATTACATAATTGTTACACATTTTACATAATAAAGTACAACATGTAATAACTAAAATCATGGCTTGAGTAAAAAATAGAAACATTGTTAATCCATTATAGCTATATGTAATTTGTAATATTAATGAGAATTAAAAATTAGGTTAAAAAATTAAACCCTAAGGCAAAAATATGAAAACCCTAGAGAGAAGGATGGAAACCTAAGGGAAACCTAGGGATTGAAATTTTTTAATCAATATAGGGGTTCACCAATATGTTTTAATCTATTTTGATTATGTGAACCTTAATTATGATAGAACTTTAATATTATTTTAGATTGTAATATATGGAAATTAAGCATAAATATGAATTTAAAGGATTAAAATAAATTTTAAAATTGAATTAGATAGATATATGAAGTAAAATAGAATTTAATATATTTACCTTTATCCTATTCTATGCAAGACTAATTCATGTGGTATATGGTAGGGAGGATGATAATATAAACTATAAGTCATTCAGATTAGGATCTAGATCTCTATATGTACTCAGATGATACCATCAACCTTTGGTTGGTACCATTTGAATGATATGTTATTAGTTGGATGGTTCTACCCCTATAGATTTTAAACTTATATTTTATCACAAAACTTTGTGAATATTTATGATGTGTCCCTATGTGTAACACCAAAGTTTTACTACTCATGCAGTACCCATAAATCTATCTCCTTTAATTCAAAACCCTAGGTCTAATTTATTAATAGTTTAGTCATTAAAAATGGGGGAAAAAGGTGGGATGAGTTGTCCTCAACTAGTCCCTAATGTTTGGCTAATCATTACCTACATATCTAATACTACAAGGAGGGAAATCAAGCCACATGTAATTCTCCCCATTAGGTTTATGTGTGTTATTGTGTTTGTTCAATGTATGAAACTTGTGATCTAGCTTTCAACACTTGTAAAATGGTAACTTTGACTTGAATTTGAGGTGATTTAGAACGAGATAAGACTTATTCCTTAAGACTAATTTTTAAATTAGGAGAAATAGGTAAGTTATTTTGAATGTGCAATAATGTACGTATGTGTACTTGATAGGTGATAAATATGTGCTATATGATTAATAGATGAAAATAAACTTAAACTTGATTTTTTTATATGAAACTATTTAGGTAATTTATCACATCACTAACACAGTAGTAAAATGGCTTGACTCATAGGAATGATTTGATTTTTAAAATTAACAATTACTTGGTGAGAGATGGAACTTTTAGATTCAAATAAAACCATCTAGACAGTATTTTTAAATTTGACATTTCCATCTATGATACATGAGTAATGATATGATGATCTAGAGATGTTTGAGTAAGATATATATCTACTTTAGCACAAACTGTAATCCTCTTGTAGGTGACTAAAAATGACTTGGAAGGATTGGACCCATATATCACATGTAGGTGTGAGTAAATGTGAATTACAATCATATTTTCAAATAGTATTTTAGGGTAAAGTTAGGTCAAAAGTGACATTTCTAAGTGTATACTACTATAACATTATATCTAAAATGTGTGACTAGCTGAGCCAACATGTTTACATTATTTTGATTTTTATTATGTGCTTTATGGATATTTGAATAATTGAGTTAGAATTTTTCATTATTTAAGTAATTAAATGAGTAAATTGACTTCTTATTACATGACAATGGTTTTTATTCCATGTAATAAAATTTTAAACATTGAGATTTAATGAAATTATATAAACTATGTATTTTATGTTCATTGTTTGTGTTATCTTATCATGCAATAGTTTTAACTATTATTCAAATCAAAAATTTGATGTGAAAAATGAGTGTGCATGTGACATGATCAACCAAATAAGGGATTATTGACTCTATTAAATACATGATAACATATGTTTACCTAGGTTATTAAGTTTATTCTATTTAACTTGTATATTTTTATTTATTTGTGAACTAGTGGACCTTCTAGTAAATTATCTAGTATTAGACTTGAACTTTCATTCTAACATATTTACACCTTACCCATTAATTATCTATAATATATAACATATAATTGATGTCCAATAGTAACCATAACATGTTAATAGGACTACAATAAAATTAAAATTCAAATAATAACATGCAAGAGAAATAGGAGATAAACCATAAAACACAAGACCCATGTTGTTGATATCTCTTTGATGACAACTCATGATTATTGAGTATAAAAGTGGGTTAATTTGTGCCTGTGGAATTGAGGTTGAGGAAAGGAGTATAAATTTGAAGCATGAAATAAAATTTTGTGATGATAAATCTTCAAAAGGTCATATTTATGTTAGGTCATATCTCTACTAAATAGAGCTACATAATTTGATCCTCATAATGAGTAAGATATTATATATAGACTTGATTTACTTTAAAGAGGTAGTAAAGCCTACCATAAATATCATAATAAACTAGACACCTAAATTAAATATGCTTCCTTGATTATGGTTCATTATTATAAAGTTTATATATATGCTAATGTCACAAAATAAATTTATTTAAATATATGTAAAGATAATGAGAACATACCCACAATTAACCCAAAGGAAATATCAAATTAAATAAATTTTGGAGTATTTTAGAGTGTAAACATTAAAATATGGTATTGGAAACTTGTCAATTTCACTTTTGACCTACTTTCACTATACATGACTTGTGCACACATATAAGTATCTTATTCACTGTTCTCTCACATTCACATGCCATCTATGGGTCCAATCCTTCCAAATTATTGTTAGTTACCTAAAAAATTCTCCTAATATTTACTAAATCAATGAATTATCATACTCAGACATATCTAGATTATTAGATCAGTGTTCCTAACTCTTGAACAAGAATGTCAGATTTAGTTGGTACCATCTATATGTTATCAATCAAATCTAATGGTTTTGTCCTTTAGCTAACAATAATCACATTTAAAAATAAAATCATTCTTATGGTGAACTAATCTATGCAATGTGTCTATGGTATGAAAAATTACCTAAATAAATGCATATAAATACAAATAAAGTTTATAATTATTATCCATCTATAAATTATATATCAAGTATATATACACTATTGAAAATTGATAAAAATTGCCTTATTCTCCCTTAATTGTAAATTAGTCACTATAGGTAGTCATCAACCAAGTTTAAAGCACACTAAGATTGAGTCAAGATAAATCATTATCGAGTGTCAAAATACAAATCCCTAAGTGCATTCATATAATGAAGAAGCACAATTTCACATTCAAACTAAGGGTAATAACTATATGTGGCTTGATTTCCCTCTTAAAAGTATTGGATTTGTAGGAAATAATCAATCATGAATAGGGGTGATCGGGGTCAGCTCAGTCCATTACACTTCTCAAGTTTATGTAGGTTATATCCCATCATAATTGGACCTAGTGTTTGAGATTAAGGATATGGATTTATGGGTACCATGTATATGATCAAACCTTGAGATCACATAGAGATGAAATAGAAATGAACACACCTACTTGTATCAAACATACAAGTAAAATCTTTTGGGACAAAATTGTCCATCATGGAAAATAATAATAGACATTATTTACTTGAGAATGACATTAATAATTGGTTATGCATAGAGATTTATGATCTACATTAAGTGGATCATAGTCCTATTTCTAAGATGCCTTACTACTTTCCACCTAGATTAGTCTTGTATAGTACAAGGAAGCACTAATTATCTTATCCTTTATTGTATTTTTCATATTTAGTAATTTTTATTTCTAAATCAATTTCAATCTTATACATTCATATATATGCTTGATTTTCATAATTTATGATCTAAAATATTACATCATTTTTTATCTTAATTAGATTAAGTAATTAATACAAATTAGGGAAAAAAATAATGGTGAACCCATATATTGTTTGAACATTCTAAACCTCAACATTAAAATACCCCTCCTAAAAATAAATCTAAAAATATGTCTTTTCATGAAGCTTATATTGAAACATAATGTGGTACATTATGTACTATTACTTTATGAGCACAATGTGATGAGAATGTCATGTTATGTAATGACTCCAAATTATGAAATTATGTTTCAATAAAATACAATCTAAGAAAATACAATGATATTGGTAATGAATACATTATACATATGTTTAGGATAGATAGTGAGATGAGACCAATTAAAGAATATTTTGAAACTACTATTATTCCTATTAACCATATTTTTCCATGATGCATGCCATATGTGACCTCTAAAATTAACTAATCTATCTTATCATAAAAGATAGTTCATGCAAGGTTAATATTAGTAATAATGTAATGATAGGAAAACCTATCACACTATTGTTTTTGAGTATAATTATCCCAAAGGATTTTATATGCCTAAATCCCAATTGTTTGATGGACATGGAGATCCTATTACTCACCTAACTAAGTATAAAATTTATTTTGGGAAGTAATTAAATTATATACAAATATTATTATAAGAATTCCATAAAAGTTTATAAGGTGAGGCATTAGATTGGTTCTATAGTCTACATGGTGTCTTATTAACCTATTTTAAGAATGTAGAATAGGTTGTCTTATCCAAATTTAATCACAAAAAAGTTACTAAACTCACATTAGAACATATCCAAATTATAAGCTAAGTTCATTATGAGTCTATCAAGGATTACAATCTAAGTTTTAAGAATACATTGAACTCTTTAATGTATCAATTATTTTATTTTGAAAAATATTTTATCTTTAGAAAGGGTTTTACATATACACTTAAGGAAATGTCACTTTACAATTCTTATCATTCCTTTGATAAACTTTATATGTATGTTTTGGACTGTGTATTTGATCATAATTATGAGTCACATATGGAAACAAGTTCAAGAGATTCAAGTCCACCTTCACCTAAGAATAAACTTATCCTTTTATAAATGGAGCCAAATATGTCATATACTACAACAAAGAGTCCAATTAAGGTACTTAACAAAAGAAAAGAACTAAAGGACATGGCTTATAAGGGAAAAACTTAAAAAGAGGCACCTACTATAAATAATAAATAACAAATTAAGTTTGATAGTTTTAAATAGAAATTGAGTGTTATTTATAAAAAGTTAATTGATAAGAAGATAATTAATTTACCTCCTACTTAATATCACTCTCCCCATCACCTAAAACAAGTGGAGCCAAGACCCTTTTTAAACTATCATCATATCAATGGACATAGAGATACCTATAGCTATGTATTTCAACAAAATATTAAACACTATATGGATAAATCGGTTATTACATTTGGAAAAGATGAAATAAGTAAACAAAACCCCCTTTTCCATCTTATCCTACTACCCATTTGACAAATATTGAGATATACCATGATGTTCCTACAAAGGATCCAATGGTCCATAGGGATTCTAAGGATGAGCTTAATAGGATACAAAATTTTCCTAGTTTGAATTCTACAAGGATATATGTTTCCCATGATGTTCATCTCAAGGAGATAATGGTAATTCAAGCCCTTATTATATGCAAATGTAGAGAAGGAATTACTATAAATGACAAATAATGATTAAATACATGCACAATTGGATTTTTTAATAACTTGGGATATAGTGAATGGGATATATAACATACACATGAGGATGACATGGGGTGTGTTAAAATTAAAATTTATATGGGGCCTAATATATATGACACATTAGTATATGTACACAATATTATTGCACAAGGTAATGTCACATTGGGAAAATCATGGTTACAACAAATGGAAACAACATTTTATAGTATTCATATAACTATCTATTTAACTTTAAAATAAGGTTTACTTACATATCATAATTATAAATTGGATACAAATAAATATTCAACTAAAATATCTCTAATGTAAAAATGGGTGAAAAAAATAAAGAAAATATTTTAAGAATAAGAAGTGAAACAACTAAAGAACATCACACAACAAAAGTAGGAAAATGAACCATTTAAAGTTTTTTTGAAAAAGGTCCATCAAACAACTATGTATGATTACAATTCATTCCTATGACTAGATGGTAAAATCACTATTATACACCATAGTTGATTAATTTTTATGTTTTCATGGGTTAGTTTCATACATATATGCATTGTGCTTAATTTATGTACTATTATACACATTTTAATATAATAAAAAGTAGAGGCATCTCCTCCTTCTCCCCATCACCACTAAAGTTTGTTGTTACAAATATTTTGGAGTATTATGTGGAGTCAATTATTTCACCTATGTAATATATCTCCATACATTTAGTTTAAATGGGAGTATTTAATTTTACTAGACAACCAATTTTACAATAGTTTTCACATCAAATATTCATTCAGGACTCATAGAGGCCAATATATACTATATCACATATTAAGATATCACCATAGATAATTTAGTGTGTTACATAATGAACACAAGAATATAGGTATTATCACACTATAAAACAAACCCCAAAAATTCCTTATCCTTATAAAGTTACTCATCATATATGTGATCCTATGAATGATGATGATAACTACATTACAACACTAGATTCCTTTTTAGATTTCTATACACCTAACTTTGGTATTTTTTTATCATCATGGGTAGCCCTTGACATACAATAGGAACTTAACATTACCTTGGAAATATAATTGGTTATCACCACTTTACTTTTTTTTAAAATAAAAAAAATACAAAAAAATCAAACAATTAAAAAAAAAACATTCAGAATATTCAAAAATATAAAAATGATGACCTAAGCATGACATGATGGCTAGTTACATTATTTTCATTTTTTATTTATCGTGTTTGGTAGATTTCATATTATTTTCATACACATTTATTTCATAATATATGAGTGAGATGTAAGACATATAGATCATACATGGACACATAGATGTTAGAATATCATATACCTAGTGGCCATGAAAATGTTGGGGGGAATCTTATTTTTCATGTTACACTATAATAGGTTATATCTTACTATGATATTTTACCATGTTGATCTACCTAGATTTATTACACTTGTATTTCAAGTTATTCATATCTTAAATAATGCTACATGGATATTCTTCTTTGCTATAATGTGAAATTGATAAACACAAATAGTGTATACTAGTTTTCACTTGTTTTATGTTTTGTTGATGCTATTACTCTTTAATTATAGGTTATTCACTATATATGTGAGTCTTGTTTTCAACATATACATGTCCCTTGATTGTTTCCCTTGGAATTATATGTAAAACACCTTTATGTCCATTGATTTTTGCACTTGGCCTTATTTGATGTGACATTAACTTATTCATTTTATGTATGGCATATTTATGTCCCTTAATTATGGCCCTTGGAATTATTAATGACATTACATGATTATGAGTGGATTAATATAGATTTATTTTGAGCTTGTTTATCTTATTCAACTTTATGAGTTTGTGGGTATTGTGATCTATATCATGAAACTCCCCATTTGTGTGCAATGCAATGATTTATATAATGTACCTCTGTATTGTGTAGTCTTATTTAGTTATTACATCAATGGCATTTAGTAATGTATGCCTAATTAATACATTTATCTTGTTATGACATTTATATTACCTACATTACATACATACCCTAATGACATATACATTATTATGATGACATATTCTCCACACATTGACATCATTATACATGGTCACATATTTCAACATGAAATGATATAGTTAACTCTTTATTTTGAGATGCGTGACTTAGAATTTTAGAGTAGGAATCCAAAGTAAGTTAGATCATGAATTAGTCAAGAAAACTCAAAATAAATGTAAAGAAAATTACTAACAAATAAAAATAACTCATGGTGGTTTGAAAATGAAAATTTAGAGATATTTAAATAAGGAATACAACATCAAACCTTCTCAAGATCATACCTCCTCTAAGTGTGGCTCAAAAACATGATTTTCCCTTGATTTGGTGTTTTAAGTATTTATCAATGATGAGTGGCTTGATCCTCCTTCATATCTCAATGCACCAATGAACTAAGCTCATGAAATTTATCAAATATGTGCTAATATTTGAATCTATCCTATTACAAATTAAGCATAATGATATTACACAAAAATAGCTTGTGAAGATAATTCTGCATAATAAGTTTACACTAAAAGAGATTGAAAAGATGAGTGAGGACCCTTATATTTAAATATTTTTTAAAATTATCAAAATAAAACATGAACATACATATTAAGATTAAGATTTGTGGCCATGAATAAATTTAATTTTGGAGGCTCAATCCATAAATATCCCCATCAATACTTGGAAGAATGGGGTATTTATGAGGCATGGGAGGGCTTAAACTTGATATTTTTTTCATTTATGGCTAATGTATGCCACCCCATTGATGATGTCACTCATGATGTAGATATTATAAATGAATTTGAAATTAATGTATATTAAATAAATTCCATGGATGTTTTACTTAAGTTCTTAATTTGGTTTAAATTGCTTAAGTGAGTTTAATTAAATTTCTATAATTCTTTAGAAATTGGTTGTTTATTTAATCAAATTGGTCAAAATGTCAATTTACTAAGCCATAATTTTATAAGAGTATAATGAATGTGTTACTTACATATGGACCAATACTCTAATTAGAGCATTATCGACACAAAATAACACATGCAAATTTCATGTACTTCCAAAATAGAAGAATTTAGTGGTTCAGAGCATCAAATTGCATTTTATCCATTTTGAATCAAAATGATTTTAGAAAATTTAATAATCACATAAAATGCATTTCCCCATTTAGGGATACATTATCTTAAATCAAAACTTGCATATGACAAGCTTGAACCATTTAACACATTTTAGTGATTTTGGCCTAGATTGTGGGTTGTCATAGAATTTCAAGTAAGATTGATAATTTTAACATAATGGTGATAGGAATTGGATGTATAGATTTTACCCCTATTTGAGAAGGTGTGGTGAAATATTTGGTCAAATCAAAGTCTTTACAAAGAAAAGAGTTGTTAAGAAGAATTTGGAAGGAAATGACCCATGATGCCCCCTCAAGAGGACATGTGAGGATGAAAGAGAGGGATGGACTCTTGAAAGAGAGAGAAAGGGATATTAACCTATGGATGAGATTAAATTTTGATGAGATAATGCTTGCATGCATTGACTCTCAATGATTAAAATATAATATAATAAAATGGGCCCCAAAGTGGGGGGAAGTGGGAATAATGTAATCCCAAATTATAAGTGATAACTTTAACACACCCAAAAGAGGGTAAAAGTTGTGCACATAGGGAATAATCAATCCTACGATAAGTTTCACTCTTTAAAAATACCAAAATGAGGGTAAAAACTATAGATATTGAAATTAGAAGAAACATGAGAGCATTTATCTATAGAAAGGAAATAATAATGTGCCACAGTAGAGCAAATTTTATCGGATAATAAATTGATGTTGCCTCATTAGGGCTGATTTTTTATCATTGATATTTAATTTTTGCCCCAATAGGGCTGATTTTATCAATGATTTTTTGAAGTATTGTTCCATCATAGGGAAAATTGGTAAACATATCTTAAGGATATAACCTAATGCATATATTGAATATGAGTGAGTGCAAATGCATATGTGAGAGTCTAATAACTAAAGAATCCATAAAAACTAGGCATATGAGGTTGCACAAAGTGATGAAAGAGATGAATATAAGAGTGAGGGTGGTTGAGTTAACCTAAGATACACAATATATCTAAGCATTGCCTACATAGTCTAAATGGACCTCAAGCTAATAGAGTTCACCTAAAAGTAAGAGAAAATGGAATGAAGAATAAAATAAAAATGTACCACTAATCAATTAGACTCAAATTATATGCTAAGAGATGCACACGTTTCATAGAGTCTCGAGTGAGGTATGATGTATTGAGAGTTGATCTTCAAAGTTACATTTAAACTTGGACATGGAATCCAAAGCACTTGGTTCTTACTATAGCAAAATGAAATTATGCATCATAAGTACGGGTAACTTATAATGAAATCATATTTTAGTTGTGATGAGATAGTTTAAATGTGAATATTTATAACTAAGAATAATAATAAAAATTCACAATACAAGAGTTAGAAATATTTACATTTAAACAAAAACAAACAAAATAAATAAAAATAATACATAAATGTAACCTAACTTAAGAATCAAGATATGAACAATCAAGATTTAAGTAGGAACAAGAATGTACAAAAGCAAAGCAATAATAGCTTAATAAACAACATGAAATCAAGATCCATGTGGAATAACAAGATTTACTTAGAAAACAAGAGAAAAGAACAAGTCAAATATATGTCTAAACAAATCAAGCCTAACTAAAAACTAGACTAAAAGTGGGTAGAGAATGTACTTGAACTCAAAAGAAAAATACAAGATAAAAACATAACATAACATACCAAAATACTAAGAATAAATAACAAAGGATTAAAAATGAACAAAATGTGGAGATAAAACAAAGCACAACAAAAAATAATAAAAAATAAATAAACACACATAAACAAGAGTTAGGCATAATGTTAGTGCAAATATAAAATAATTATTAATGTATTTGTTATAGAGGCATTACTTTATATTATAGTTCAATAATAACAAAGGACACAAAATTGACTCTAAGGAATAGGGAAATAACATAGAATAAAATGAGGGGGGAAAATAAGAAAAAGAAGGGGTGGTTGAGCTAGCTCTAAATGTACTAAATAAGTGGACATTGCCTAAATAGTTCCATGGATACAAGATCCAACATGAAATTCAAACCAAATTTAGTTCTCTCAAGAAATGGGATAGAAGAAAAGTGATGATAAGAAAACATGATTGATGTTATAGAGGAAACATGGGAATGGGATCAAAAAATTATGAGAGCATTCAAATGATTACTTAAAAAATGCAAGATCATGGTATTAGAATAAATAAAAGTGCAAGATAATGTTTTTGTTTATTTTGTTGATCATTTTCTAATGTTTTTGTGCTTTTGAGATAAGTAATAAAAATGAAATATTAATAAAATGCCTAAGGAACTACCTAATTGAAAAGATGTACTTCTACAGGTAAGAGTTCAAACAACAACTAAACCAACTTTAATGGGGATCATGGTTATAAACAATGGCATATGGAATCAGCTAATTGAGGAGATGAACATCCAAGAGAAGAAGTTACAATAATAGCTAAAGTTAGATGCAATGGCCCAAGCTCAGAAAATGATGAGAGCATGATCCTATCAAGGTAACAATGCCTGCCAAATAACATCAAAATAAGAATAGGATAATATGCAGTGATAAATAAAAATGAAGAACCATTAAGTAGGTAAGAACCATGTGCTGATGTATTTGTGTTCACTTGTTTATAAGAGGAAGTTGGAAAATACTATTTAGGTAGAATTGATTTATATAACTAGTTTAGAGTGTGTTTAGAATTCATGAGTTATAATCAAGATCATAATTGGTCAAGGGATAGAACTATCCTAGTTATAATGGTCCAGGGTATGCAAATAATATGGTTCTTAGTAGAATAGTCCAAGATATAAACAAGACAAAATAAATAGGGTCCAAGATAGGATGGTCTAGGGTGGCATAAAGAGAGTCTAGTTAGAATATAAACAAGCCAAAGTGCTAATGATCTAGAGTTTTAACTGTCTATAGTCATAAAATAATATGGTGCTCGTGAGAATGATCTAGTGTAGGTTAAGAAAAAATGAATTTGGTCCAAGATAGGATGGTCCAGGATATAATAGTGGGATAAAATGAATTTAGCACAAGTTTCTCCCAACTAGATAATGGTTAAAATGGCTATCAAGTGTATAACTACTTAATATGTATAATGTTCATGATCTTTGAGAGTTATTTGCCATCTAGAGTAACTAGTCAGTATGCCACTAATCCATAATTTGTTGTGATGACATATGGGCCTGGACAATTAGGTTAGTACTTACCCTTCTTGAATTTAGCATTAGTTTTCTTTTGATTCTCTTTCAAAACCAAATCACCAATTTCAAACTCCTAAGGGAGAATACACTTGTTAGAGCTTCTGCACAATCTGTTATGATAAGATTTCAAGTTATCTAGGGTAGCTAAACACTTACCATCAAGGAGTTCTAGTTCTTACAATCTAGAAACTCTATAATCTTCATCATCTTCAATATTCTCCAAGGATACTCATAGTGAAGGTAGCTTTATCTCAATCAGGATAATAACTTCTATGCCATAAACAAGGGAGTATGGAGTGGCTCCTATGGGGGTTTGATGATTAGTGTGATAATCCCAAAGGGTAGGAAAAAATTTTAAGTGTCAATTATGACCAAAATCATTAACAATATTCTTTAGGATTGAAATAATGGTTTTGTTCGATGCCTCATCTTGATTGTTACCTTGAAACTTATATGGTGTGGATTTCATGTGCTTGATTTTGAAATTTTCACAAAGAGATTTAACATCTTGGTTTATAAATGATCCACCATCATATATAATATGAGTTATTATACCATATTAACAAATGATATGGTAATGGATAGACTCAAAAATTTGCTTCTCGGTGACATAAGTGAGAGGAAAAACATCAATCCACCTAGTAAAATACTTGATAGTAGTGAGAATATGTTAATGGCCATAAGAAGATGTTGGGTTAATTTTATTGATGAGATTGAGGCCCCATGTAGAAAATGTCCATGGTGTAGTAATTGGTTATAGTGGTAAGGAAGGTGTGTGTATCAAATTACCATGTTGTTAGTAAGAAACACACTTCCTAACATATTTACAAGCATCTATCTCCATTTTATGATAATAGTAACCTATTTTGAAGAGCTTTTTAGCTAATATTACACCATTAGTGTAAGCCCCAAACATTCCTTCATGAACTTCCTTAAGCAATAACTTATATTCTCCCAAAGATAAATAATGGAGTGTTCCATCATAGCCTTTATGATAAAACATGTTTCCAAGGAGTGTATACCGGGCTATGTGATGAAGGAAAAGTTTTTGATGATTATTAGAAAGGTTAGGTGGAAATACTTGGTCAGGAAAATAACTATAAATATATTGAAACCAAGGCAATTTAGGTGGGGGATTGGGACTAAAAATATCACATACCCTCTCTGAATCTAGAAAGATATAAGCAGGTTGTAAAAGGTTTTTAATGAGAAATAAATACTCTTTAGCCATACTATAAATCTATATCATAGACCCAATTATTTCCATTGCATTGGTAGATCTTTTATTGGCCCATGATACTTGTTCAAATTGTAGAGATTTGAAATGAGTCTTGAGCTTATCCACAATATGCTGAAGGGTATAATATTATCATCTATAGTCTAATACTAATCTATAGTTTGATTGATAATCAATTGGGAATCCCCATAGACCATTAAGTGTTGGATATCCCACTATACTACAAGATGAAATCTTGCAGTAAGTGCTTCATAATTGACCATATTTTTAGTACAATGAAAATTGATATGAAATGATTTGGAAATCATATTCCCTTGAAGTTTAATCAATAAAATGCTAGCTCTAGATCCATGATAAGTGAAGGAACCATCAAATTATAGCTTCCACTACTTAGTTTATAAATGTAGTTCTTCTATTTTCATAATAAAATAATCTAAAAAATCAAATCTACGTAGTTGAGTGTCTATAATAGGGGATTCTTCAAGTTGATATGAAATAACCTACCCCTTGATAGCTTTCTGATTCTGATAGTCAACATGAAATTCACTTAAGAGCATGACCCATTTCATCATGTGACCTATGAGAGCTACTTTGGATAATAAAAATTTGAGGGGGTCCGTTTTAGAAATAACAATGGTTTTGTTATTCAACATATAATGTTACAATTTTTGGGAGGCAAACATCATAGCTAAACATGACTTCTTAATAGATGTATAATTATGTTCATAATCCACCAGTGTATGTGTCAAATAATAAACTACATTATCCTTTCCCTTATTATCATATTGGGCCAAGAATACCCCTAATGAATGTTCAGTTGCTAAAATTTAAAGAAGAAATAGTTTTCTAGGTGTTGGTGGTCTCAAAACTTGAGGGTTGTCCAAATATGTTATGCTCCTTAAAAATGCTATTTGACACTCATTATCCTATTAAAATTTAACCCCTTTCTTCAAGATATATGTAAATGGGTGACAATTATTTTCCAATTATGAAATGAACCTGTAAATAGATTGGATATTTATTTGTAGGCTATGAAGCTATTTGAGATTGGAAGGTGGAGGAATTTCAAAAATGGCCTTGACCTTATACAGTTATATTTCAACACCTCTTTGCGATACAATAAACCATAAAATTTTCTTGAATTGATGACAAAGACACACTTTTTAGGATTTAGATGGATCTCATACTCATGAAGTCTATTAAATATTTTCTGTAGAACATTAGGATGTCCATCACATGTTATTGACTTAGCTAAGATGTCATGAACATAAGCTTAAACAATATCATGCATCATATCATGGAAAATTATAGTCATAACATGATAATAAGTGGCTCCAATGTTCTTTAAGCCAAATGGCATGACTTGATAAAAAATGTTCCCCATGGTGTGGTTAATGTAGTTTTATGATAGTCTTCTTAAGCTATTTTGATTTGATTATATCCAAAAAATCCATGCATGAGGGACATCATCTCATACCCAATAATATAATCAACAATCATGTTTATGTTGGGCAGAGGAAAATCATTTTGGGTCATGCCTTATTGATATATCTAAAATAAATACAAATACATATACCCTATGGATTTTTGTTAACTAGGACTATATTTGATATCCATTCAGAATAGTCTTATGGTTTGATGAAGCTTGCTCCTAATAATTTCTCCAATTCTAATTTTACCAAAAGAGTGATGCGTAGATACATATTTCTTAATTTTTATTTGACTAGTTTAGCATCTAGATGGACAACAAGTCAATGAACAACCAAGTTAGGGTCTAAGTCTAGCATGTCAGATTATGCCCATGCAAAAATATCAATAAAATATATCAAAATAGTAATAATGTGATCATGTTTCTTATCAGTGAAGGAAGCTCCAAGATGAACAATTTTGGGATCACTATATGTTCCTAGGTTCAATTCAATAGTGTTTTATACAAGGAGTGTATAACCATCTTCTAGAATAGTAGGTAATGTTTTATCCTCATCTTCTATTTCTTCTATAGTTTTTGGTTATTCTTCCAAAATATTTGGATAATGTGACAAAGTTGAATCCACTAGTTCAGGTAATGTCTAGTTAGCAAATATCTTAGGAAAGTCAAGAGTAAGATTCTCAAAGATTTGTTGTTATTTTGATGTGATGTTGGTACTAGCTATAGAGCTAGGACATGATGGGCCTTATATGTCCTTTAGAGATGATCAAATTACTTCATGGATCCAATAACAAACAAGAATTATGTTATAAGGTAACTAAATATCCATAATATATAATAAGGTATGATGGGATACAGACCCAATAATGATTGGCAAACAAATAGTACAAGAAGATTCCCTTTTAGCATTATCGTATGACTTGATTGTGATTGTATCTAGTTGGATGTCCTTGATAGTATAAGCCAATTACTATACCAGCTTAAGGGATACTCTATTCAGCCCTGAACCATTATCTATAAGAACCTATTTGATTTTATGGTTTTAAATGATGACCTAAATATACAAGGGGTTATTATGGCTAGGAAGATGAGTGGAAATGTCTCTTTAATCAAATGTAACCTATAAAATGAATGCAAATTCCCTAAAAGTGTTTGGAATTATTTATGGTTAATGTCTTGAAGAATAGTAGATTGTTGAAGAAGGTTATTCAAAATAGTTCTATGGACTTCAGACGTATGTAAAAGATCTAAAATAGAAATTTGTGTAGGGGTTTTTACTTAGTTGGTTTGAGATACTATAAAAAATTTAAATAGTAGGATGATATGGTTTAACCTTGGCTGGTATAGTATTCAACTTTAGACATGAAGGCACAATGTTCTCATTGGGTCCAATGGTGGAAGAGGGAATAGTTACAATTTTGTAATATAGAGGTGGTAAGGATCTATTATAATTAAAATATAAAAGAAAAGGGCCTTAGAAGATGACTTGAGGGCATCTAGTTGAATTTTCACAATTTTGAGTCATCAAGGAGCCATTATAATTAGAAGGAGGTCCATCAATTATAACTTGTAGAAACTAAGGCATACTAGAATTGCTTGAACCTAACATAGTGTTACTTGTAGGGGAGGGTATTGACCCTATAATGAGGGGTCTAGTACTTTGAGAAGGATGGGATGATTCATGAGCTTTAACAGTGATGGTGGCAACATGGTTTGCATAAATACACCCCATGGTGTTATTTTAATCATAAGGCATGTTGTTGCAACCCAATTTATTATCATGGGTATTATGATCTTAATTATGAGCATGCTAATTATGATTCTAGCCTTGGTTTATTTCTACTAATTTCTCCCTTGGTTCTAATTATTTCTTATTGGTTGTTGATTATATCTAGGAATTGGATATTTGTAGATGCCCATATCCTAATCAGTGTTTTACAAGGCAAGTTTGGTATCAACTCCACTACTTTAAATAAAATATTCAATAAGGTATCACAATTAAACACATATATAATCACCATGGCCAACAACATGATGGAAATTATAAAACTCATTTTCCCAATACCAATCAACTTTGGGTTGATCTTTAGGAAATGGCCTTGGGATAGGCCATACAATCAAATTAGATACTATGAGTTTTTGAAACACAAATTTTAAAGCTTCTCCTAGTTTGTTAAAGATTCTATATTTGTTATTGAATACCATTTATGGAGGGAGCCTTGGAAAAGTAGTTGGAGGATTAGGTGGAGTTAACTGCACATTTGGAGCCAACAAAGCCTACACCATTTGTATATGCCTAGATTTAATCATTCAATTACCTACCATGTTTTTATTCTTGTTAAACCCATTAGGTTTATTTATTACAATATTTTAGGTAGGTTATTGGGTCTAATTATATGTTTGACCCTATGAATAAATATTAACAAGGCTTTTAGTGATAAGTGCCTTCTTAATCTTCACACCCTTATCTATAATTTCCTCAAATATGTTTGTACAAGTAATTTGTAGATTATGCACCACCTCAAGGTGAAGGTTCTATGCAAAAATATCTGCCAACTATTTGTGTAGAAAAGTATGTTGAAATCATAAAGATAAGGCTCTCTACTATTATAGATATGTTTTGAACCTTTCTCCATCTTATTGATTAGATTTGCAAAAGTTGACCACAATCAACTCATGCTAAATATTGTAAGAGAAATGCTTAACAATTTTTCCATATAGATTATTCTAATATACTACTGATCCCTTAGGTAACTTAAGGAACCATTATAAATATTGTCCCTTTAAAATTCATGGAAAAAGTGAAGCAAATAAACATTGCTATAAGCTACCTCTTAGCACAACACAAAAATGCTTGAATATGTTCAAGAGGGTCACCCTTCCCTTTGTATTTGTCAAACTTGGGTGACTTAAAATGAAGCATAAAGGAGACTTGGATAATACTCAAATAAATTAATATCAACATATCTCATCAAATTTATATTTTTTGACTTGGTTTCCCATCACCAATCATGACATAATTTCTTTCATCAAACTCCAATATTACATGTTTGGTGAATTCATTGGTGGAATATATTATGTTGGGGTGGTATGTGTCCTTGTTACATTGATTTTTATGGATATAAACCCTATGATCTACAATTGTGTTTTGATTTACTCATTAAGTCAAGTAAGTGAGCCACTGATTCTTGGGTTGATAATATTGCCTAAAATTTTTTACCTTGCATTGTAGGTATTTTATTGATTTTGGGGAGTCTATGGTAGATTCACCAAAGTAAACATTAGTTGAGAATAAATCACCAAAGTGTTTTGAATAATTTTTTCAATATGTACTATTTGTATCATTCTTTGGTTATGTGAAGGAACAAGAGGATCTAGATGATTGAAAAATGTATGCTCCATGTCTGAAGAATTATTTTGCAAAACCTCTTACATTTTTTTATTTAATTGAGATTCTCTAATCTGTTATAGATGTGTTCTCAACCAAAGTATGATGTGTTTGTTATACTACATCCTCTTATTCTTTGGAAGCATTATTGTATATTTAGGTTGAAGATAAGGAGTTGATCAAGTCCACAATAAAATAGTCCACATATCATTGAATTATCTTCTTGACCGTGGTGGAAAGATCTTGATTATTATGTGTTGACTCTATGAGTAATTCCTTTCCTTTTCTAGAAGAAACAATGTTTGATTTTTTGATATGAGCAAGGGATTATTCTCAAAATTGCTATTATACCCTAACCAAGGTATGTAATTGTTCCATAGGGAATTTTGATGGTAATATATTACTAGATTAAATCAAATTTAGGAGGGATTCATCTTTATCCTCTAAGGGTTGATGTTCAAAATAGTATTCTTCCAATCCTACAATCATGGGAATGTCTTTAAACACCACATAATTATCTTGTCCATCATAAAAAATATCTTCCTTATAACTAGGGCCATAAGAGACCCCACTATGAGTATACATATATGTCATGCCTAAAATATCGTTCTCTACTTTTTCTAAGATTTGAAATGTGCTTTGCAAACATTAAAAAGGCGTGTTTTTATTTCTTCAAACAAGTGACAAGGTAAAAATAGATTATAATAAAATAAATGGCATAGTACCACATAATTAGAATAAATGGTTATGAATTTACTCAACTTTTGTGGGTTAAAATCATCAAATTATAAGAGGGTACGATAAATTTGGAACTAAAGTGCAATATATCACAACAAACTTAGCTCAAAGATACATCGATACTGTAAAATATAGGTACAACTTTGATGAGTTATGACTTACAAAATTAGAAGAGGGTCTTTATATTGAGGAAGGTAAAAATGTGAACCAATAAGCTCAAAACATGAAAACACACAAGAACTCTTAAGTATAAATCTAAAAGCAAATGGGTAGCACAATGTTGCCACATAGTAATAAGAAGTAGAATTATCCTAGAACTTAGAGCATGAGCAAACATAGGATAACCTAAGTTCACAATGATAAAAAAGGATGATTAGTATCTATAATGAACTTTAACCCAAATTGGAAATCGTACCCAAGTTAACTCAAACCAAGTGCAAACAACAAACTGATTAATACCTTGGACTAGAACTTAAAAAGGTGAGATTTTGAATTTGAATTAAAAAATGGTGGACTTGAAGATTTTTTCAAAATGGTATATAATCAAATATAAAACATAACAACAATGTTTTATACAATGACAAACATAATATTTCAAATGAGGATTTGAATAAGGCAAAAAGATGTTTTGATTTGGTCAACGTAATGCCTCTTTGTTAACATGAAATGGTGGATAACAAAGGTGTTTGGTTGTGATGTGTTTTGGTTTTCAAATAAATTTTATACTCAATAAGACCAATCAAGTAAATGATAAAATGACAAAATACAAATAATTATAATGTCTAAAGTCCTAAAACTGACAAGGTTGCATATACCATTCAATTCTATTTATATAATGCTCTTGAGAGGATTTTAAGTGTTAATCAAAAAATAAAAGTGCATGAATAAGTAGGGTTTTTACACCATCTTCTCCCAAGAGATTATATATTGATGTGTAACTTTAGGTTACTCTCCCTACATCAACAATATATCCATGACAAGTGGGGTTGTCCTATAACTAAATTTTCATATG
The DNA here is from genome assembly GCA_037957365.1 of Torreya grandis. Lineage (NCBI taxonomy): Eukaryota > Viridiplantae > Streptophyta > Pinopsida > Cupressales > Taxaceae > Torreya > Torreya grandis. Next base: position 3,174,991 of record JARHVA010001550.1, read on the forward strand.
TCTAGAGGGTTCTAAGTATGGGTAAAACTAGAGGTGTCTAATGTAAATTGGATCCACATAAATTGTATTATTTTGAAAAGGTATTATCATTTTCATAACCACTACATACATCACTTGTTCATTATAGTGTGATATTCAAATTATCCCTATGATCTGAGTTGGAGTAATACTAACGAAGTTTACTTAATCGATCAAAAAAATGTCCTAGTGGGTCACTCTAAAATTATATACCCCACCATAGAGTGGGGTTGAAATTATTCTAGGAGATTAACTCTCAAGTCAATGCTTCCTTAGAGAACCCATGAGGAGGCTATGCAATCCTATTCATAGGCCAAGTTGTATAAAAATGAAAGACAAAGTGAAAAGTTTTTAAGGAGGTATTTAGATCACCCAGACCATATGGATTTGAGGAGATCCTTAATGATGTTCCTTTTACACCTTTATACAAGGAACACATGAAAATAAATAGTGATTTTGGTCACATGAGTTATTTAAAGGGGATGGGGGGGGGGGGAGAACATACATGCATCTTTCATTTTATAAGAAATAAACAATTTTGAGAGATATAGCATAAAATAAAAACACTCTTAAGATTTGTAATCTAAGTGTGATTGTTTATTTGTTTATTTTGATGCACAAAAATGAAGTGTTTATGAAATTTGGACCTTTGGCCTTAGTTTAAAACTTGTATAAACTTTCACTAAATAACTAAACATAAAACACCTATATTTCTTTCAAGTACCAAATGAAAGTATTCAAGATTTAACCATTTTAAAATTTCTAATTTTTTATAGCTTGTGTTCTAAAATTTTAGAGGGTTTATGTATACTTTTAATCATAAATATAAATGAGAAAAAAATACTTCAAAACTTACTCTTAGGTCTATGTTTTCTTGACATAAATACTGATGTCAGTCTACATTGGGATCAATATCAATTAAAAGAGGCCAATATTGGTTGGTTAATAGAGATTCAATGTTTCTAAACTTTGAATCGATGATGATTTCATATAAAAATGCAATAAAAAAATGATTTTCACAAAAAAAACTATTAGCACCAACAAGCATAAAAGTAGAAAATCTCTCTAGATTATGCATGAAAATAACTAGATAAAGAGCATGTAAATTCATAAAACCAAAAAAATTAATTTACATTGTGTTTTGACCTTCACACAAGGATAAATGCTAGTTAGGATCAGATCAATGTTGGTCAAAGTAAATTGATGCCAGTCACTGTGTAAACTATGTGTCATCAAAAATAATAAAAAAATGTGAAAAGTAAAGACAAAGCTTGATTTTTAGAGAATTTTAAGAATTTATTAGAATATATAAGAGTTTAAAATTAATATCCTTACTTTTATGGGATATGTGGTCCCACCAAGCATGCCAAGATGTATAGTAGGAATCCAAAGTGAGTTAGATCATGCATTAGTCACGAAAATTCTAAATAAGCACAAATAACATAACTAACAAATACAAATCCCTCATGGGGGTTTGAAAATGAAAAATAAGAATTATTAAAAGAGGGAATATAATATCAAACCTTCCAAAGATCATCCCTCCTCCAAGTATGGCTCAAAAATGTGATTTTCCCCTATTTTGGTGTTATAAGTATTTGTCAATGATGAGTGGCTTACCCCTCCATCATCTCTCAATGAAACAATTAATTAGGCTCATGAAATTTATAAAATGTGTGCCAATAGTTAAATCTATCCTATTTCAAATTAAGCATAATAACACTAAATAAAATAGCTTGTGAAGATAATTTTGCATAATAAGTTTACGCCCAAAGAGCCTAAAAAGATTAGTGAGGATAATTGTATTTATAGATTTTCGGAAATGATTAGAATCAACCATGACCATACATATTAATATAAAGATATGTTTCCATGAATAAATTAATTATTGGAGGCTTAATCCATTAATATCCCCATTAATATTTGGAAGAATGGTGCATTATGAGGCATGGGAGGGCTTAAAATTGATATTTGTTGCATTTATGGCTTATGTATGCCACCCCATTGATGATGTCACTAGATTATTTAGATATATTAAATAAATTTAAAATTAATAGATATTCAATAAATTCCATGGATTTTTAATGATAGTCAATGTCAATTTAATAAGTCATAATTAGAAAATATTATAATTATAATAAGGTGTCAATTGTGCATGGACCAATACCCCAATTAGAGCATTTTTAACATGAAATAACACATGCACATGTCGTGTGCTTTTGAATTAAAATAATTTAGTGGTTCAAAGCATCAAATTGTGTTTGCCATTTTGAATTGAAATGATTTTATAAAATTTAATAATCACATAAAATTAATTACCTCATTTAGGGATACATTAGCCTAAATCTACACTTGTATATGACAAGCTCAAACCATTTAGTGCATTTTAGTGATTTTAGCACAGATTGTGCATTGTCATAGAATTTCAATTAGCATTGATAATTTCAACACAATGGTGATAGGAATTGGATGTATACAATAATATTAATCATTATCCTTAAAATTGGACACATTAGTGGGATTATCATAGAGATATAAGCCTCAATGAGTAGAAAAATGAAGTTTTGGTAAAAAATTACATGATTCATAGAGTTCAAAGTGGTTTAGATATCCAAAAATCTCATATATGAGAGATAATTCATATATTGATCCATATTATGGGGGCATAGGTCATAATAAAATAACTACATAGTATATATTTAGATAAAATTGAGTGCATATGTCATGTAGGTACACACAATTTATAAAAGCAATTGCATTTTTTCATATATAAATACATTTGAGATATAGGTTATCATATATTATCCTATAGATGCATACCATTATATATCAATTAGAACAAATTAAATAGGGCATAACATTGATTCAGATATTTGCTATTTAAAAAAATCATTGAAACATATTCAATGAGGTATGATACTAGTTCAAACACATATACACATTTTTTAGTGAGAACTATTATAATTTTTTATTTGAAGATACCATTAAATGGCATGATTAGTGAGCAAGCTTAAATAATTATGTCTTAATGTAGAAATAGATTTATGTTTTTTGGGTAATGCACATTAATATTCAATGATGTTAAAAAATTATAATTACTCATAGTGAGCGCATTATGTGGCTTCCACCTTACCATGTTTAGGTTCAATATCGAACCTAGATTAGTTATTTAAGTTAGTGAATTTGAGGTTCATTGATGATCAATGATCTTAACATTACTCCCTATTCATAAGGGATAGGGAATTTATCTTCCCAACCCATGGGATTTCATAGTTATAAAAAATTAAAATTTATCATCCCAAATTATCTAATGTTTCAATAAGATGAACCATTATCCAATGTTTCTAAAAGGAAGCATCATATCTAAGAAAGTTATAGGGCAACCAAATTTATATACATACATGTGTACTCCTTCCTTACTCTTAAAACTTTTTATATTTAAATTATAGTTTAGATTTCAAATTTAACTCTATAGACATTGGCTAATACATGTTCATTATAGGTTTTCTTCAAGAAAATATATACATCTAAAGACTTATCCCTAAGATATATTATTGCACACCCTAAGATATATTTTTGTACACACTCAAGTATATATTTATTTTTTACTCTAGTATCTATATTAAAATTCAATACTAGAATAGAAAGGGAGAATTACTACACTTTAAAATATGGTATTAAACACTTGGAAATTTAAATTTTGACCTAATTTCACCATACATGAATTTTTCACACATATATACCTATTATTATCCATTTAATCACATTCAAAATCTATCTATGGGTTCATTCCTTCCATGTTGTTATTAGTAAACTCAAGAATTCTTCTAATCTATGATAATAAATAAACTATCATACTCAAACATATATAAATCATCCAATTAATGTTCTTATATATTGGGGAAGAAAATTAGATTAAGCATGTACCATAAAAACATTACCAACCAAATCTTATAGTTCATTAACTCACCCAAAAATGGTCAAATTTCAAAATCAAATCATTCTTATGGGTCAAACCATCTAACTATCATGTTGGTGGTGTGGAAAATTACCAAAAGAGACACATATAAATACAATTCTAGTGTAGATTTAATATCCATCTAGAAATTATCTATCAAACATTTATACACTATTACACATTGAAAAAAACTTCCCTATTCTTCTCAAATTGTAAATTAGTCACTAGGATCAGTCATTAGCCAAGTATGAATCACACTAATCCAAGTCAATAATGAAAATTTTCAAGTGTTAAAATCCAAAGAATAAAGTGTTTTCATATAGTAAACGAGAAAAATTGGACATTCATACTAAGGGGAATAACTATGTCTATGTCAGTTTACATCTTTAGAGTATTTTATATGTAGGCATTAGTAAATCATCATGGGTGATTGGGGTAAACTCAATCCATTACACCTCCCAAGTTTTTTTAGGTTTTATCCCATCACAAGTAGACTTAAGGTTTCAATTGAAGGAGATGGATTCAAGGGTGTTGCACATATGATCAAATGTTGAGATCACACACATAGGTAAAGAAGAAACATGAACACCTACCTATATCAAATAGATAAGAAAAATATCCATGGACATAACCATCCATCATAGAACATAGTAGTGGAGGTTACCAACATGAGATTGACATTTATATTTGGGTGAATAAAAAGATCTGAAATGTACATCAAGAAACTCATAGTCCTATTTATGGCTTTCCTTACTACCTACCACCTATCTTAATCCTACATAGTGTAGGGAATCACTATCTTATCATTTATTGTAATTTACATATTTATTAAGCTTTTTTTTTAATAAATCAATTTCATTATTATACATTCAATATATAATTGATTTTCATAATCTATGATCTGAATTATTACAACAATTTATATCTTAATTGGATTAATCAATTCATCCAAATTAGGGTAAAATAAGGATTAGTAATACATATATCTTCTTTTTGAAGATAATTCTCCATGTATTAATTCATTTTTATTTAAAATGGTTATGATGGTTTTGTACAATTCGATTTAATGTAGGGTTTATAAATATATTTTTTATTTCCTTTATAAATATACTTTTCAACATGTTGGGAACATTGATAGAAAAGTTATTAGGAGGCAAATTATTGCTATCAATATCTATTCCTTTTAGGAAAGATCTACAATGAGAATATCAAGTTTTATTGATCCATTGTTTACATAAATTCATAGATGATTGGAAATACTTGAATGGATATCTATTATTCCTAATTGATATATCTACCATAAATATTATTTTTTAAAGCAACATCACTACATGAATAGCTAAATTATGAAGGGAATGGGTGTTATTATAGAAAACATAGTTGAAAATGGAACTAACCATTTAGACTATAATTTCATGGATGATGTTAAAATAATAACTCTATCAAATTGATCCCAATTGGTCATATGAATTATAGGTCCCAAAATATCATAAATATAAAATTATTTTGGTGACACTAAAGTTTGAAAGATACACAATTTTTTTGTAGCATATTGAAACTAAAGTGGTAAATATTCTCTCTTGAGTACTAAGTGTAACATACCCCTTACATAATATATATTATGCACTAGAGTTAATATTTAAGGGAGTTCCTTTGTAATACACATCAAAGTTATATAAGACCAAGTGGATGCATGGTGTGACCCATAAATGTTTGTCAACTTGTGAATTCAGATTTAGAAATAGAGGCTCATTTTTGGAAGTACAGATAACAAGTTTTGACTTTTATAGATGTGTAATTAATCCCTTTGCCTTTATACATATATGTGTAAGATATTTTAGATATTCTTAAGACTTAACTATTAGAGTAAATATGGATTTGAAATGAACCTCTTAAGAAATCCTAGAAATAATGAAGTAGTAACACACTTATGATTTAAATTAATAAAAGGAAAATTTGATCACCTAAATACACAAGTTAAGTGGTACCATATATTTATATATAAACTCCTAAAGATAATTATTTTAACTATTTTCTAATTTTATATCAACTATTTCTCTAAAAAATCAAACTTATACCTACTTACTATATATACATATATAAGATTTTACAATAATGATGAATTATAATTTTAAAGTTAAAATGGGAATACAATTTATGGAAGAGGAGGACATAATAAATAAGAGTAAGGAGAAGCTACCAAAGGGGGAGGAGAAGAAACTATGAAATTAAGAGGAGAAATGGTGAAAAGAGGAGGAGAGATGGTATAAAAAGGAGAAGCAATGGAAGAATGAATAAGATAAGGATCCAACATGAATTTTACATAAATTTTATATAACATATAGATTCATGAAGATGTATGATTTTTAAATATGGCATTGAAAATGTGAAATTATGACCTTAGTGTTGGAGTTTGAATAGAAAAATGGAATAAAGTTCACCCAAACATTTTAAATAGTTTATATAAAAAAAATATTATTTTGATAAGGAAAAGATTTGGATATTAATTTGATGTTATTTTTAAATATGTAGATAAGGTATCCATAATAGACACTAAAAATGATTGAACTTGGGTGAAAAGACCTTAGATTCGATTGTTCCCTTGATTTAAGAAAATAATAGATCTGGGGACTTTATAGACTTCCTAGTTTTGATCCCAAGTCCTATTAAAGTGGGTTTGGATCATCAAAAACTTTGGAAATATTTTTATATAAGGAAATTAGACTCCCTTTTCAAGTTTGGATATGATCTGTTGTCTTTACATAAATATTAGAAAAGTTGGTATAATCAAAATTAGATTCCTTGATGAGAAGTCAAATAAGTACTGATATTAAGTCTTTTTTACAAAGGTTTTTTCTTATTTTTAGGAAGAATTTTATTCTTATTCTAATATTACTTTTATCCCTTTATTTATAATAATATGATGCCCTAGGGATATGTACTTTGGTAAGTTTCTCTAAGTAGTTTTGGTTTGAAGTTGTTGAAGAATGAAAATATTTGTCATTTATTGATTTGTTGAGACTCTGGTGGTATGACAAGGTTAAATGTGTCCTAGTAAGGGTAACAAATCTTATAACATATTTTAATTTTTAATCCAAAACAACCCCATTATTTTTTAAATAGGGACCCATATCTCATATGAATTAGTTTACAAAATATTTAAAATTTTATAAAATAATGATAAAATATTTAGTTATTCAATCTAATGATCCCTATAAATTTAAAAAAAAATTGGTTGAATGACTATATAATGAATGAGATTGATTTGATTGTATTTAGATAATCATGTTTTCATCAAATTTATTCATGTAAATATTGGTCATGATTTTTTACCATTTGATCCCTTTTTCACACTATTGGGGAAAAATTCACACTAAAAGACTTGAGAAACTTTTAAGAGAAATTTATTATCCTTTTTCACACTTTATCACATTAATCTTTTATTATTTTAATTATCCAAATAATGACTATGTAAATTATAACTTATGAATTTTTGGTACTTAGGTCACTTTACATTTTTTTATGATCTCTGTACCCATTCACACTATTTTCAAAGCTTTCAATAGTCTAAAAGTTTTCAAAACATGCTAAGTGAATTATTATCATTAATTACATATTATGCAATCTTATTTCCTTGACACATCAATATTTTAAAATTCAAGGCTTTGATCTATTTAAATCATAAGACACATTCATCCCATATGGATATTGGCACATTTTTTCACCTTCATGTTATCACAACACTCATTTTCAAAAGTTATAACTATTTAGTTTATGTGAAGCTTGAGCTAATTATTGAATACTAATTTTCACTTAATCTCACTCTTTCATAATTTCAAGTTAAAAAATTTGTTTACACAAAGATTAATAATAGTAAAGCAGTGACCCAGTCTAGAAGATCCATGTGTCATCATGTCATAATTTTATCACTTCACATTACATGCAAGTAAAAAGAAAGACTAAGAGACTTGATAGTGAATGAATATAAATTAATCATAATAGGACACATGTCATCATAATATTTTCCATGCACCTTATAGTCATGATGACACTACAAAGAGATAAATAAATCCAAAGCTCCAAACCAACTAGAGTGTTTTAATTTCATAAACTTACAACAATTTTCCATTGAACACCATTTATGAACCCAAGGATGACAAAGATCTAAAAAAATTATAAATAGACACATGGAAAACACATAAGTCACTCATGCATTCAATAAGATCAAATAAGGATTAAAATATGAGTGAAATAAATACACATGTATGGCCCACAATACATTTATAAAGTCACAAAACATAGGTTGAAATAAAATTTTAAATGAAAAAGGCCTCCAAATAAATTTAAAAGGCCACACTTATACTTTAAGACACATGAACCAACAAGTTCATTCCATATTTCAAATATTTAAATAAAAAACAAATAGAAAAGGTCAATTCATTCACTTAAAATCTAAGTTAAAAAATACCAATTGTAATCAACCTTTCTATTAGAGAACACTTAAAATTCCAAGAGATAATCTCTTGTTAAAATCCAAGGGATATATTTAAACTAGAAAGAAAATTGATAGAACTTATTATTTCATATCCATGGATTCTTACCTATTCTTGTATGACAATACAAAAGCATTCACAACCATTCAATACATTCAAGATGCCCTAGGGATGAGATTCAAAAGCTATAATTTATTCTATGATGAGGTGGATGAGATAAGGCTAATATTAGATGAATAAATCCCTATCTAAGAAGATGCCACATATATTGATGATTTACTATAAATGAAACAAAATAGGATTAATCCAATTATAACAAAACCAAATGTATTTCCTTTTGTATATTTATTCCATAATGTGTTTTTTATAATGCAATATTTGGATGACTATAGTATTATCATTGAAAATAAAAAAACGCATTCATGGCTGGTTTGGATATTAAGGGTTATTATCAGATTCCCCAGCCCACAACTATATACAATCAAGATGTTATGTCAAAATGGATTGATAATAATAATCTAAGAGAATTGTTAAAGGATTGGGTTAATAACCCAAAGGATGGGTCAAAAAATAAGATGTTGAGAGAAATTCAATCACCTAATTTAGACTAGGGGATTGAATTGGCATGGTATTGAGGAAAAATGTATACAGGGATGTTAATATTTCTCATGTTAACAAGGTTTGGGTTCCCATGCTTTCCATGATTATCAGTGATAGGCATGTGCCAACCTTGGGAGAGATTATATTTTTTAATCTTAGGAAATAGGTTTTAAAGGTAAAGAATGGAAATAATATTTACATTATGTCATATTTGGTGCATAATTGTTAGGACATAGTAGTTTTTGACAAGATCCCCAGATAGACCCTTACTATGAGGACATCAATCCATCATTTTTTGAAGATATATGAACAAAGGTTTAGGTATTACATCAAGGAAATATGTGAAGTTTTTATCTCCTAATCTACCAATCCATCAACAAATAGCCCATACCTAGATTATCATATGAAATCAGAAAGTAAATAATGAACATTAAGGCCTCTTTGTATTATCTAGACTACATAATTATCAAGACAAAGGGAGTACTTGTGTCACCTCTTAGACTACCTTTTTTTATTCTTGATAAACTGGTTGAGTAGGAGATAACTTACTAGATTCTCAATAGAGTTATCAAAAATACAAATATAAGAATAAAACACCATGGCTCCCACTACCTTATGAGGTTGAAATAAGTGTTTTCAAGGTTTAAATAAACCTTCAAATGACTAAAACACAAATACTATTTCAATTTGAATGATCATAATGTTAAGCATATGATATACTGAGAGGGGGGTTGAATTAGTATATCTTATATATTATAAAACTTTTACTTAATCAAACTCCACTTAAATATACATTTAAGATATGCATTAAAATTGAAACAATAACATGCACCATAAGAGAGAGAGACTAGATTTTTACATGGAAACCCAATGTGGGAAAAACCATAGAGAACAATCTCAAGTATATGAATGAAAACCAACTCAAATTACAAAGTTTTCAAGCACCAACTTGCAGGAGCACTAACCCATAGGAGCACCAACCCATATGAGCACCAACCCCTCTTATGTATAAAACATAATTATCTCTTAATGTTGCTTTCTCAAAAAATGATAGAACTCTATAATTTATCTTTCTATTCTCTCCTCTTTTCTTATATAAAACAATTACAAACCATGGATACTCTTTCATATTATAAATGTCTTCTCAATCCTTTATTTATAGATTTCCAAATGACCTTTGGCATTCACCCTTTGTGACCCTTCACTCCTCATGAAAAATGGCACCAAACTTGTATGACCCTTCAAATCCTTTCATTTGAAAAGTCACATGGTGACCCTTCATGAGAAAATGTGTCCTTTCCCCTTTTGAATTTATCTTGGTGACCTTTTAAATTCCTTAAGGTGACACTTCATGGAAAAATGCACCCTTCCTTTTTGTCTTTACTTGGTGACCCTTTGAATTCCTCAAGGTGACCCTTTATGGGAAAATACATCCTTTCCCTCTTTTTTATTTTCCTCATGACTCTTTGACTTCCTCATGGGCCCTCTTTTTGAATTTATGTAACAATAAATATATTTTTTAATATTAAATAAATATCAACACATGTAGCCAAAATATGAACATTAAAAACACCTTTAGACAATGAATGTTATGGGGCCTTTGTCACCAATAATGCTAGACCTTTGACATCAATGATAATATTTCCAAAAATTTCCCCCTTTGTCATTGATGGCAACCTCAAAATGAAACTACCACATCCTAAAACCTATACTACAATTGCCAACTTGCACATACTACCATTTGTGTAGCATCCTATACCTATTCTTGCACCTATTTCTATATTTATTCCTATTTATATCCTCCTTTCACATTAATGGAAAATGGTATATCCTAGAGCTAACATTTAACTCCCCCTCAACTGATGCTGATCCTTAATGGTAGGAATTAAAAGAAATTACTCCCAACATCTCTTATAGATACTCAAATGTGTCTTTTGGTAGTGACTTGGTGAAAATATCTGCAATCTATTTTGTAGTACTAGTATATTCCATTTTAACCTATTGATCTACCACATATTCTCTCAAAAAGTGATATTTGATAGGAATATGTTTTGTTATTGAATGCATCATTAGATTCTTAGAAATATTAATATCACTTGTGTTGTCAGAAAAAATAGAGATAGCTTCATCACTTTTTACCTTGATATCTTCTAAAGTTTGCTTCATCCAAAGCACCTGAGTATAACACAACACCACTAAAATATATTCTACTTTATCTATAGAAATTGATACTAAGTTTTACTTCTTGCTTAGCCAATATACTAAGATATCACTGAGAAATAAAGCTCCTCCACATGTACTCTTTCTATCATCCAAACAACCTACCTAATCTAAATCTATATAAGCAACCAAAGTGAAATCTCTACCTGTGAGATACCACAATCCATAATCCAATATCCCCTTGACATATCTGAATATTCTTTCACCAACTAAACATGAGTCTCCTTCAGATCTGACTAATATCTTGTAAATATGCCTACTACATGCATGATGTCTAGCCTTGATGCTGTCAAATATAAAAGACTACCAATCATATATGTGTGTGTGTGTGTGTGTGTGTGTGTGTGTGTGTGTGTGTATATATATATATAAAGATTGATCTCTAATAGGTGAATCTTCATCCTTACTTACCTTGTTTCTTGTACCCATTAGTGTGTTGACTAGTGCACAATCCTCAAAACCAAAATTTTTCAACATCTCCTTGGCATAGTTATTTTGATATATGAAAATTCCTTTTTCTGACTAAAATATTTTCAACCCTAAGAAAAATGACAATTATCCAAGCATAGACATCTCAAATTATTTATGCATATTATCAAAAAAAAGATTTGTCATCTTTTCAATGTTTCCTCCAAATATTATGTCATCAACATATACCATAACAATCAACTAATTCTCACCTTCTATTTTAATGTAGAGATTACTTTCAGAAAAACCTCTCTTGAAACCTTCATCTTGTAGGTACTTTTTAAGTCTTACATACCAAGCTATGGGAGCTTGTTTCAATCCATATAATGCTTTATTCAATCTCCATACATGGCTACTAAAATTTTAGAGAATAAATCCCTCAAGCTACTCAATGTAGACCTCCTCTTCTAGATTCTCATTTAGAAAAGTAGACTTGACATCCATCTAAAACATTTTTAAATTCTTAAACACTGCATATGCAAGAAACATTCTAATAGCCTCTAGCCTTATCACTGGTGTAAAATTTCTTCAAAATCTATACCCTCACTTTGAACATATCATTTACATACTAAGATTGCTTTATTTATGGTAACTTCACCATTTTCATTCAACTTATTTCTCTATACCCTTTTTGTTCCTATCACATTTTTATCTTTTGGTCTAGGCACTAATTTTCAAGTATCATTCTTTTATATCTAATTTAATTATTCATCCATTACCTTAACTCAATTTTCATCATGTCTAGCTTTTGAAAAAGTTTTAGGATGAATTTTGGATAACAAAGAAAAATTAACTTTCTCAGATTCACTTACCATCATTCTTCTAGTGTAAACTCCTTCATTTATGTTCATGATGATGTCACTCTTATTATGATTTCTATGAACATATTTGGATGGGTTCTTTGTGTTCTTTCAATCCTTCTTCTCATCCTTATATAATTCTTTAAAATCTTCTTCTTTAATGATATTAGGAGTGTCTACTAGATCACTAGCTCTTTGTGCTACATCTTCATCTATCCTGACACTTGCACTTTTAAAAATCTTCTTGGTTATTTTGTTATTACATTTATAATCTTTAATTTTGATAGAATATCCAAAAAATATACCTTCATCTATTATAGATTCAAACTTACCCAAATTTTTATGGATTCTCTTTTAGAAGCATCTACTACCAAAAACTCTTAAGTAATCAACTATAGCTAGTTTGTCTTTCCATAGATCATGTGGAGTCTTGCCATTGTTGTATCTCAAAAAAGATCTATTATGAATATGCACTACTTTACCTACTTCCTCTCTCCAATATTTATTTGGTATCTTGGATTCATTTAGCATTGTCCTCACCATCTCTTGAATTATTCTATTTTTCCACTCAACTACTCCATTTTGTTGTGGAGTTCTGGCTACTGAATAATGTCTCTTTATCCCATGGTCTTCACAACACTCAATAAACTCATATGACATGAATTATCCTCCTTGATATGATCTCAGGCACTTAATTTTTAAATCAATTTCATTTTAAACAAAAGCCTCGAATGCTTTGAATTGGCTAAAAGCTTCTAATTTTTTCTTCAAAAACATCACCCAAGTCATATGTGTAAAATCATCAATAAACAACATGAAATATTTATCACCTTGAGTACTTTGAGTTCTCATAGGTCCACACAAATAATTGTGAACAATCTCTAACATCTGAGTGGTCAAGTATTATTTTGTTTTGAACCATCTTCTAACCTGCTTCCCATGTTGACATGGTTCACAAAGCATGTTGGAGGGCTTTATAATCTTTGGAAGATATCTAAATGCTTAATTTTTTTTGATGTTGAAAAGATTGTCAAAATTTATTTGCCCCATTATCCTATGCCATAGCCAACTTTCCTCAACCTGAATCATACAACATTTTTGACCTTTGATATCTGATAACATATACAAATTGTTGTCTATCCTCTAAACATCTGCAATCAACACATTTGAATCTTTTCTCCTAATTCCATAACCTTCTACATAAAAATTTAGTGTCCCTAGTCACATATTTGACTTACACTCAATAGATTATACTTAATACCTTCTACATATAGAACATTTTCAATCTTAGTTCTACCATTATCCAAACTTAATGTACCTTTTTTGGCTATGTTGGTAGTGGTATTATCTCCAAATTTCACTATGTTGCCATTGATCTTATTTAATGTTATGAACTTGCTCTTATCTCCTATCATGTGCCTCAAACATACACTATCCATGAACCATGGTTTTTCTTCATTTGTTACATGCAAAGTTGTCTGGACTAACATAGACTTTTTATGTCATTTCTTATGCCATGAACTATCTGAACTTTCTTCTTGATGAATGGAGTCTTGAAAATTTGGTCCTTCTTGAATAACTCAAACATGTTTCTACAATACCAAGTTATGTGTCTAAAATTATTTCACTTATAACATATTATGGCCTCTTCATCAAATCTTGATAGAGGAGCAAAAGAGTTATGGCTTCTACTTAACTCTACATGAGTTTCCTTCTTAATTCTAAAATTGTTAGCTCTTTTTTGACATTCTATTTTTTTATGACCATAACCATTACAATAAAAACAATAACCATGAAAATATAAATTATTCTAATTTCTGTATCTTTGACTTAATTATCTTTTTTAACTCTATTCCTTCCAACCTTCTTTATTTGAGTTGTCCCTTACATTCTTAACTTCTCTTTTAGTTTCTTCTTTTGTAAGAGCTTCAACATAGCTCTTTTTATTTCCAATTTTGATACCTATTTTATCTAATATTTATTTTTGACTTTCTAATATCTTATTCAACATATTAATACTATTCTCAAATTTTTAATCAATGGCTACTTTATCATTAACTGGTTTATTTGTTTTCTCAAGCTCTTCTTTAAAAGAGAAAACTTCAACAACATACCTTTCATAGTCTTCACTTACTTTTTAAAACTAAGATGTTAGATATTCTTCAATATTTTTGGCTTCTTCATTGTGTTCTTGTAGATCTTTAATTATTTCCTTTGACTCTTTTTCATTTTTCTCAATTTAGAGCTTTAATATTTTATTCTTCTTCTCAAGAGCTTGTAATTATTCTAAAGCACAAATGAGTTCTCCTTCTAGATTCACCTCAAATTCATCATTTTATTCTTGATCATCTATACTTTTGCTTGCAAAGGCATATTCATAAATGGTCATGAATATAATTTCTTCTTCATATGAGTCACTGATTCCATTGTCTTTGATTGAGCTAAGATATTTAGAATATAAACTCTTCTTATCAAATCCCTTCTTGAATTTGCCTTTGAATTTCTTAATGTATATAGGCTTTCCTTCTTCATTATCACCATTATTCTTATCTAGGCACTTAGCTACAAAATGTCCAATCTTACCACATTTAAAACTTTTAAATGATAATTTTCCTTGATATTTACCTATACCCTTTTTTAGATTGTAAATGAATAAAGATCCATTGTCAACTTCCTCATTGTTAGAGCTATCACTTGACTCTTGAATTTTAGCCTTGTCTTTCTTTGATGTCTTGAAATTAGATTCCCTCTTTTAGCATTTCTCTTGTTTAGTCTGCATCTCATATGCTATAAGATACCATATAGTTCATTAATTTTTAGCTTAGCTAGATTCTTTATCTTCTTGATTGCTAAATTTTTGCATCATATCTCATTGGTAGAGATCTCAAAACCTTTTGAATCACCATTGATTCTTCTAAAATTTTTTCAATGCCTTGAATTTGATAAACTATGTATCAACCCATAAAATATAACTTGCTACATTTTCTTCATCTTCTATATTCAAAATCTCAAACTGTCTTCTAAAAGTTTGGATCTTAGCTTGCTAAACCTTTCCATCACCTTTGTAAATATTCTCAATATTTACCCAAGTCTCATGAGCATATTTCCATTGAATAACATTAATTTTTTTTTGATCCACATAAACCACATAAAATAACATTTAAATCTTTAGCATTATTTTCACTTTCCTTCTTTTCTATTAGAGTAGTTACAAGTATTTGTGGTTCTTCGTATTCCTCCACCACTACTTCCCAAATTTCAAATCCAAGAGAAATCAAGTAAGTCCTCATTATTATTCTCTAAAAGGCATAATTTGTCCCATCAAAGAAAGGTGCCTTATTTGTATAAAAACCTTCATGTGATCTAGCCATCATGCTTTTCCTGATTTACCTTTAAGCTATTAAACTCTTTTAAAAATAACCTGCTCTGATACTAATTGTTAAGCACATAATAGACTGAGAGGGGGGTGGATCAGTATATCGCATATCTTATAAAACTTGTACTTAATTAAACTCCACTTAACCATACATTCAAGACATGCAATAAAACTAAAACAATAACATGCACCACATGAGAGAGAGAGAGAGAGAGAGAGAGAGAGAGAGAGAGAGAGAGAGAGAGAGAGAGAGAGAGAGAGAGAGAGAGAGATTATATTTAAATGGAAATTCAATGTGGTAAAAACAATTAAAAACAATCTCAAGTATATGAATGAGCACCAACTCAAATTAAAAAGTTCACAAGCACTAACTTGTAGGAGCACCAACCCCTTTGTTGAGCACCAACACATCAACTATTTCTGAGCACCAACCCACAACATCACTAACCCTTTATAAATAATTGTGAGTACCAAACCATCTTTTGTATAAAACACAAATAGCTCTCAATGTTGCTTTCTCAACAAATGATATAACTCTACAATTCTTCTTTCTATTCTCTCCTCTTTTCTTATATAAAATAATTACAAACTATGCACTCTATTTCATATTACAAATGTCTTCTCAAGCCTTTATTTATATATTTCCAAATGACCTTTGGCATTCATCCTTTGTGACCCTTCACTCCTCATGGAAAATGGTGCCAAACTTTCATGATCCTTTGAATCATTTCATTTGAAAAGTCACATGGTGACCCTTCATGAGAAAATGCATCCTTTCCCCTTTTGGCATTATCTTGGTGACCTTTCAAATTACTTAAGGTGAATCTTCATGGAAAAATGTGCCCTTCGTCTTTTTTATTTAATTGGTGACCCTTTGAATTACTTAAGGCAACACTTCATGGGAAAATTCATCCTTTCCCTCTTTTATCTTTTCCTCATGACTCTTTGACTTCTTCATGGGCCCTCTTTTTGACTTTATGCAACCAAAACTATATTCATTAATATTAAATAAGTATAAACAAATTTATCCAAAATATGAACATTAAAAACACCTTTAGACAATAAATTTCATGGGGCCTTTGTCACTAATAATGCTAGACCATTGACGTGAATGATAATATTTCCAACAAATGACCTATGCCATTGAAACCTAAGAGGAAACATTAAGGCACATATGAAGGCATTAAGAGGGAAGGTATCCATTATCTAAAATAATATTCACCATTCTCATTATTGGGTCTTATTCAAATTTTTTTTATGAATATGTGAAAATAAATATGCATATTATTGTCATTGTTCTTGTACTTCTTCAGTCAAAACAACCCAGGAAACATAAAAATGAATAGAAAGATCTAAGGTTCAAGAAGATTATATAGGGATAAAGGTTATTCTAAGAATAAATTTGATACAAGTTTTACTTATGATAATTATTTAAATAATGACATTTCTCATACATGAGATAACACATTCACTTTCTCTTCCTCTTCCTCAATCTTATTCATTTTTCATTAATGTTTCAAATAGTTATTCTCCTATTACCACAAAAAATAATGGAGAAATCAGTAATTATTCCCCCTGCTTATACATAAATTCCACCACTTCAAGATCCAAAAATAGACACTTCTCAAATGATGTCTTAGGTGGAGGTGGTACATAATGTGTTACACTAAAACCTATCTCGATGATAAAATTTTATCTTAGGTAATTGGAACCAAGAAATTCCACATAATGTCCTCTAGTAATTTATTTGACAATGCCTACTGATGTCTCACCTATTATGCAAGTATTAATTTAACATATCTAAATATATATTAATACATTTTATTCAACTATATTCACTTGAATTGCATTAAATAAACATTTTTTCTAGTGGACTCATCTAAAGTGACAATGCTCACATTTGACCCAATAACAATTTTTCAAACCTCAAAAGACATTGTTATGGATAGGTTCCCTAATATAATTACACATTATATATAAAATCATAAAGATCCTAAAGTAAAGGGTAAAATATCTAGTTATATTTAAGCCAAGCCCAATTGATATCTCACTAGCCCACCATTCAAATGAAAACAATAGTATATCCTTTTCTCAACACAACAACCTATTACCCTCCTCCAATTATCTCTTATCCTCTTATAGTTATGTATTTTAGTACAACAACTTACAATTACCACCTCCTCCATATCCTCTATCATGATTCAACCTATAACTCATTTTCTTAGACCTCCTTCATTCCATCCATCTCCAATCACATTGGTTACTCCACTTTATCCACTACCATTCTAATATCTTAAGCAAAATAAGATTGGATAAAGAGTATTAAATTATCCAAGGCTAAAATAAAATAAATGGTCATATTTTATGAACCAAAGGTGAAGTTAGAGTTCAAATAAACTACTAGAAAACTCAAGTGAGTCATGAGAAGGAAGATAACCAAAAGGGAGAATCCAAATTTTCATGAGACAAAAGATGAATTATTTTAGTTTTACAAGGAAGAGTAAGGCCAAACCAAGATAAATATATGAATATATAGAGGACCTTGAGTTTTTGGTGGATGCAATAGTTAAAATGATAAAAAGGGTTGTACAAGGCATGAAGCAAAAAATGCAGAGATTGGAAACCCAAACAAAGACATTAGTACCCAAGGCCATTAGTGAAGAAATGAAAAGGGAACTTGAGTATTTATATAAGATCTTAGATGATATTTTCCAAGACAAATAAAATATCACACCTTGGAAATAGAAGGTGAAGCTTTATCATGACTAGATAGCCAAATTTGAGGCTAGATTAGGAAATTAACTAAATTTATAAAGAAAAACATGTTTCCATAACTTAAGATTATGATTATAAAAGAATAGATAGAATAAATTCAATTGGATCTTAATTATATTGATTGTGCCTCCATTTTAATTTTATAATTATTTTAATAAGTAATCATTATTTAATTGTTTAAGCATGTTAAAATTTTTACTACATTTTTAGTAAAATTGGCTAATTTTAAAAATAAGTTAAAAAATAGAGTTCAAGAGGCAAAAAAGTAAGTAGTATTCAAGTCATTACCTTAGTGAGATATGTAAAAGAGAAGATATAAATGGTAATCACTATGAAAATCACATTAAATACACCTATAGCTAGTTATGTAATGTAGGTGGCCAAAATGGACTCATTGTTTAGAGTGATAATTGTCAAATTTTCTAGAATATAATAAGATTATCAAACATGCACCAAAGACCTATAGACTTAGTAAGTTGGTAGTTATCAAGATGATGCTACCCAAGTTACACCAAATTCATAATAAAGTGGGAGAAGAAGCTAATTTTGGATTTTTTTTGCATTGTTTCAAATAATTATATTTTTTTTCTTGAATTTGTAACTCTAAATTATATTTAAAAAATCTATTTCAAAGTTGTGCATCTATTTTTTCAATTGAGATGAGGTAGTACCATAAAATTATAAAAGGACACCTTGTATTCAACTCTAAGAGATGAATATTTTAGTAATATAAGATCATAAGTTTATGGAAAGTATAGATGAGTCATATTGCATTATCTTTTCTAAATTTTTGAATGCACCTATTGTGTTTTAATTGGATGATTAATAAAGGAAATCACTATGTGAATTTAAAAATGAGTTGTATTGTGTGTTAGATAATTCAATTATTTTCATAGTAATTAATTATTTATAACTAATGACTAATGAATGGTTATTATATTATAATTTATCATGAATCATAATATTTTATGTTAACCCTATGAAAATTTTATTTGTAGAATAATTTCCATAGACTCTTCACTATTTTTGTATGTGTTTGAGGCATAACTAAATATAGGCAAGCATCAATTTATAGAAAAATAGAATTTAAAAATTAATCAATTAATGAGACGATTTGTTTTTTTATTTATAAACCTTTCTTTTCTGCCACCCATTATCTTCTTTTTATGATTCTTTTGATCAAAAAATATTTTGTACTACAACACCATTGCTTATATCCACTTTAAGATAGACTGTATTACTAATAGGTAGAGTTAATGCATTGGTAAAGAGGATTTTTAGTATCAAAAACCACATTTTATACACTATTCCATTATGTGGTTAATCATAAAACTAAATACATGTAACTCATTCCCTAAGTCACATTTTGTGATTCTAAAATGAGAGGGGGTTTTACCATAAAATCCATTGAGTGGGGTTTACTTACATAAATTGTAATTTTATGTATATTTTTTTACATGATGTTGAGAGGCTATTTCAAAATATGTTGGGGGTAGTTTTTGGTTAGTTTTTCAATGGTAATCTCTAAGGATAAATAATATTTAATTTTTTCTATGGAATTTGGTGGGGAGTTGATTTTCATGAGAAAATAAAGGTTGGATTTTTGATGTCATAGTTTATTTGGAATTCAAATTTTAATTTCAATCTAATTTTAGTTTAGAGATGGGCATGACTTTAAATTTTACATTATATTTATGCCTTATTTAATAAATGTATTGGTAGTGCCTTATTACGATGAATGAATGGATTTGGAATTGGATGTGATTGTTTTCTCCTTATTAGGATGAATGAATGTATTTGAAATTGGATGTGATTTCTTAAAATTTTCTCATTGGATGGATTTGATGGAGAATAGGTTGTAGATGTTTGGTATGAATTGTGAAATTAATTATGGGTTTTGAAGGAGTTTCTCTCTATATTTTTATTATTTTATATCTCAATGTTGACTGTAAATTACACTTTTTGGTTCTCAATATTCCTTTTGATCTAATGACATCTTCAAAGTCTAATCTTTATCATGTTTTTTTTACCTTCATGTGGTAGAAAAGGAGATAATATTATAGGGTCTTATTTTGTGTAATGATATTTCATCATATTTAACTTATATAAAAATGAGGTAAAGGCTATGATTGAATTAGTTTTGGTGGAAAATCATCTTGTTATTGACTTCCATATCAGGGTAAATTCAAAAGTTACTTATTTTTTTAATAAAATATTCTATCTTCCATCCTAGATAAGTAATTATTTAAGGAATTAGATAATTTTTACATGAAATAAAATTATAGCTCTAGTCTGGATTTTCACTTGGAGTTATATGTTCCCCATCATCATAGGAACCCTCAAGTGCCAATTTATTTATTTAAGTGGAACTTGTAGATAATTTATTTAATTAAGTGGAACTTGTAGATAATATCCAAAAATTATTTGTTGGTGGTATATTTTGGGTTGGTGAAAATTACTTGGCCATGGCCTTGTATTGTGTAAAAGAGGGATCATGCCTAAGGGATATTTCTATGGAATATAGGGGTAGTTGTTTAGTATCACCTTATTTTGTGTCGATAACTTTGCTCCTTAATCTAGATTAATCTCTCCATATAAAAAAACATGGGAAGAAATGTTTTGTCTCTCATTATTCAAAATTTATGAAAGAGTTTCTAACTCATATGGTGTTCACAAGTTGTGTTTTGTTCCAAACATAATACCAAATTTTTAACTTTATAGATGGTTTTAACTAAAAAGTTTTTTTGGTAGGGTTTTTTTGAAGGAAGTTAGGTTTCTTATATATATATATATATATATATATATATATAAAATAAACCATAATTCATCATTGCATTATTTATTTTTTAAATATCTTAGATGATACATTCTTAAATGTTTTTTTAGATTGGTATAGGATTTATTTGGGTCATTTTTTAAACATCAACTATTGTTGTGAAAGCCAATCTTTTTAAAAAGAAAAATCCATGATTACTTTTTACTCTTTTTTAATGAATTTATTATATTAATATATAGAAGAGGGACCCTTTAACCCTACTTATTTATTGATATAAAATATATACTTTTTAATTTTTAACTTTGAAGTATATGATTTTTTTTTATTAGATTTTTTCTCTCCTAAAAGTTAATTTTCTAGTAAATATTATATTTTTTAGTTTAATATTGTTTTTGGTTTCAAAATTTAATATAGTTTATTATTTTAAATTAAATGTTTGAGTTTTCCTTATAATTTGTTTTTATTTTAGTAAATTTTGACTTATTTAGTTTCATGTTTCTTTCTATTTCAAAATTTAGTACCTTTTATTTTGCAACTCAAACATATGCTAGATGGTGAATATACATATATACATACATATTAGTAGTATTGTCCTAAAATAACCATAGCATGTTAATAGGATTTAAAAAAAAGTATATTTCAAATAACAACTTAAAAGAGAAAAAGTAGATAAAACATAAAACATAATAGCTATTTTTTGCAATATTTATTTTGACAAATCATGGATACCAAGTAAAATAGTAGGTTTATTTGTTCCTCTAAAATTTAGGTTCAATAAAATAATGTGAATTTAAACCATGAAATGTTTTGTTGAAGACTCTCGAGGAGGTCATATTTGTGTTCATAGATATCTCTAATGAATAGAGGTACACATATATGATCCTCATGATAAATAATATCTTTTAGAGAACCTTAATTATCTCTAAAGAGGTGATAAAACCTACAAATAATATCATAATACATTGAACATCTAAATAAAAAACTCTCATGTAATTTTGGTTCATTATTGCAAAGTTTACATATGCACTGATGTCTCAAAATAAAGTGCTCTATTTCCATGTAAATATAATGAGATCATACCCAAAATTGACCCATAGTTAATAAAAAAACAAATGAGAGCTAGGTGTTCTTGGGTGTAACAATGACTCCATATCTATTTGAAGATAATGCTCCAAGTAGTGATGAATTTATTTTGACAATGGTTCTACCCAAGTTGATTTTATGTAGGATTTTTAGATCTCATCTTGGATGCCTCTATAAATATTTATTTATAAAATTTATGTATCATTGATGGAAAAAATATTACAAGTGGATGATTAATATCAATACCAATTCCCTATAGAAAGACATACTTTAAGCATATCAAGTGTTCTTCATCCATTAATCAAATAAATTAATAGATGATCGAAGAGCCTTAAACGGACATCTATTTTTCCAAATTGTAGTTTTAAATTATATTAATATATTAATAAACAACACTACATGAAAAATATCTAAAATATGAAAGATATGGATGCCAAATTCAAAAGAAACAATTTCATGTGGAACTAACAGTTTTGCCTACAAGTTTTTAGATATCATATAAATTAGAAATATATGAACTTGATCCTAGTTAGTACTAATATGTATAGGTATCCAAATATAAAAACCATAAAAAAAATTGGTGACACTAAATGTTTTAAGAGATAATTTTTCTTTGGCATCCTAAAATTGAAGTTGGAAGCATTGTATCTCAAATGCACTTAGAAGTGTTTAATAATCCTTACACATTATCTATTATTTATCATGGATAATATTGAATGGATGTCCTCTAAAATACAAACCAAGGAAAGTATATGATAAACCACTTCAACATAAATTATTTGTAAATGAGATTAGTTTCTTACATTTTTGTTTATTTGCTTTGAAAAAAATGACCTTTTTTTACTCAAGTTCACTTGTAAACAATAATTAACATAAAATGAGTTTAGAATGTCAAGATTTCTTTGGGTACTTACAGTAGTATGTGACATGAGAAAAATTTCATTAAAAAATAATAAAATAATAATGATTATATTATAAAGAGTACAACTATATCATGATTTTCTTGTACTTACATTAATATCTTCTAATTCATATAAGAGTTCAAACAAAGGAGGAGAAAGTGGAAAACCTTATTTAACACTAATGGTTCTATTAATATATTCTATAAAACCAATAGTAGTTTTGGACTTGGCCAACCTCCTTCTCATAAAGTGTCATCATGAGAACAACCAGATGTTTTGGAATATGTGGATTTTAAATAAATTAGATAAGAATTTATCTAGGAATAGTGTCAAATGTCTTCCAAAAAAAAAAAAAAACCGTACATTTGGATTCTCTGTTTTATTATATTATAGCTATAATTGTAAATATATGGTGTATTTTTTTATTGATTTCATCTAAAATGTATTTGCCATTTTTCTTAAAGTTTCTTAGATAATGCAAATCTAAATATCAAACTATCCAAAAATATAGCAAATAGCTTACTCAACATGTGACCCACTATGATAGTTCTCTAATTATTTGGATCATATTGGTTTCATGATTAAAATATGGGAAACCAATAAGGGAAAGATTTTAATTATAGTTAAGATTTTTTAAGGATATAGTTAATTAGACACTACTTATTTGGATCATATTGGTTTCATGATTAAGGATATTTTTTAAGTTTTTAACCACAATTTGGTGGTTAATTTTTATATAGTATTTTATATTTAAAATATAAAATTAATGCTTCTCATTTTGGGCTAATCCTTCTTTATGTATGTGTGGGAGTCGAGTCTTGGATTCATGAGGTTTTTCTAACTTATTGGACAAGCTTAAAGGCTAGGGTGAGAAATATTATGAGAAAGATATTAATTTCATCCTCCACCCTCTCCTATATGATTTTTAACCATTCCATACTATCTTGGATCTGAATAACATTGTGATCTTGTATTGAGAAGGAAATTTGAGGAAAGTATGCATGCATTCCTTAAAAAGACAATTTAAGGTATACCCACACTTTTTTTTTCAATGGGATCTCCCTCCTTATACCTTAGTGTTAATTATTTGATTATATTACCTTGTTGATTTTTATAATGTTCATTCATGTTTTGGATTGAATGAAAAATAAAGGATGCAAACACCTTGAGTTATGTTGAGGGGTTTAACTGAGTTATCTTATATCTCTTCTTGAGCTATTGGTTTACCCTTGTATTTTCCCTTGCTTCTCTAGGATAAAATATTTTCCTTCCTTGGTTAGTTTTTTTAATACATT
This sequence comes from Torreya grandis, assembly GCA_037957365.1. Classification (NCBI taxonomy): domain Eukaryota; kingdom Viridiplantae; phylum Streptophyta; class Pinopsida; order Cupressales; family Taxaceae; genus Torreya; species Torreya grandis. The sequence continues at coordinate 3,199,752 of JARHVA010001550.1, forward strand.
TTTGGAGCTTACTTGATGATGCCTTCTTGGAGTCTAGTATTTTTTAAAAACACTTGTGGGATTTTGGCATGTGGATTTATGAATTGATAAAAATGTAATTTATGTAGTGAAATTATTTTGGAAGAATGTAAAAAATTATTTACTTGAATTTTTTTGGATTTCTCACCCTTGCATCCTATTGTGAAAAGAAAATAGTAATTGTATTATTATGCATTTTATGTAATTTTACTTAAGAAATAAAGTGAAAAATGTATTATGTTCATTATTAAATGTTTGGTAAGGTTGATTAAATGTTTAATTAATTATTATATGTGAAATTTGTCTAATATAATTACATAGTGTAAACACCCAAATGTGGCACAAGGCCATTATATGCAGTGTCTTATTCCTAATTAATCATATTTATAAAACTTGTACATATTAGATTTTTTCATAGTCTATCCCAGTCCCAATAAATTTCCTATTTATCCCTTGATCCTAAAAAACAATGTCAAGGATTTATCAAAAAATTTCCCTTAGCCTCATTGGACTATTTATCATGTTATTAGACTATATCTTAAAATAAAGCCTATGTCATATCTATGTTAGACCTTCATATAATGCAAGTTTGTTTAAGTTAGATATGGACCCAATACATATCTATCCCTTTTAAATTTTTGGTCCTTCTTTCCATTTCTATTTATGTTTTTCTTTTAAAGTTATCCTTGTCAATTTCAAAGTTGATTAATGAACATAACTTGTCTTAGCTACACACACACACACACACACACACACACACACACACACACACACACACACACACACACACACACACACACACACACACACACACACATACACACACACACACACACACACACACACACACACACACACACACACACACACACACACACACACACACACACACACACACACACACACACACACACACACGGTAATGTCAACTAATTTTATGGGAACTAGATAAAAATAATAATATTTAAAATACACTTTTGAATATGAAAGGTAAAAACTTAGAGCTAAGCATCAAACATCATTCCTAATATTTCAAGTTAAGATTATTTAAATCACAACCTACACACTTTTGATATATTTTCTTCTTCTTGGTCTCTCATCATTTCCATTTTTCCAAAGGAGGGAATTAACTTGCATATAGTTAACTTTATTAGCTCTAGGTAATAAGAATATAAAATCACTAACTCAATCTATTTTCATCTGCACACTCATAAAACTACATGGAGGTATGATTCTAAGCATACATGGTACATAGTTTGTAACACTAGTTTGGTGATTCCATGACTGTAAAACTATTTATTTGTTTTAGAGTGTCAATATAGGTAAAAGAGGAAAGACATCAATTTTACACATTATACATGGAAAATTAGTGAACAAAAGTTAAAATTACATTACAAAATCTAACACAAAAGTGATTTTGTTGTGTGGAGCTGTGTGAAATAAAGACAAAACAACATAAGAAAAAACATGGTGAGTGCGATTCTAACTAGTGTGTGTCTACCTAGGACAAACCCATGCCTTATGTGTGTCTGTTAATTTTTTTTTTAATATTTTAAGAGAAATAATTATACCATCTACATAGTCATTCTATAGGTTTATATTTATAGAATAAAAATTAGGTGTGATCATTACTTAGTCTCTTATACTTACTTTGAATAACCTATTTTTGTTTGTTATATTTGTCAAGTTTACTTGAGCCTACCCAATTAGATAGACATGAATTATATATTCTCATGGATACATGATTAGATAAATTTAACTAATATTATTTTATCATATTTTGAGTAAAACCATAAATAGGGTAAACATAAATGTGAACCCTAAATATTTTGATAATTCAAAATCAGTTTTAAAATATTATTTCAACCTAAGGTTTTAATTTAAATTCAAAATTTTCATATTTAAATATTATTTATGGGTTTTCCTATTAATATTTACTTTTTTGTTATTATTATTTTATATTCATATCTTATGCCTAGGAAGCCTAGATCACCTAACCCAACTAAATATAATATTAGGTTAAGTGGTGATACTTTTGAACTTCAACATTTACCTTTGCAAACTATTCATAATTCAAAGATGTCAACCCTTGAGGAGATTAATTATAAGGAAGTTACATATTAACTAATTATGATCATGAGATTACTAATAATAGTGACCATAATTATCAACTACCTAATCCTAAGGATTTTCCAAAATTTCAAAACATGAGCAAAGAATATTTCAAAGAATTTTTGGCCAAAAAATATAATGAGCTAGATGTTATGATTTATTTTTTTACCAAAGATATAAATGAACAAATTAGGAAAAAAAACTTGAATTATCTCTATTTAATGGTTCTAACCCTTCTACATCAAATGGTGAGGCTATTAATACCCATATAAATCTACCACCTAGTACCCCACCACCTTTGGTTGACACTACTATTCCTGATTCATCTATCATTAATCCTAGTAAACCAAAGATCAATGTGCCTTAAATAATTTCATATATTCATTATCTTATTATTTTACATTATAATAGCAATGTTAATCTTGTATATTATGTAAAATCTAAATATTCAATCATACAACAATGAGTCAATGTCATGAAGGTGAAAATTTAATAATTATCTTGAATATCTAGTGAACCCATCCACATGATTTCATCTTTGGAAATGTTACATAATCCTTTGTATCAATAAGTTTATTTTCATCCATTGATTCCATTATTTTTTTTACCAAGGATTAAGCATTAAAGGAAATGTGGATCCATCTTAGCACATAAAAAACCTTCCTTTCATCTTGTATATGTTATCATGATAATGATATTAACATGACCAAATTATTTTCTATAAGTCTATAGGGTATGATTTAGATTGGTTCTATTATTTTCATGAAGGATTTGTGAATATATTCCATCACCTACTTGACCTCTTCTTCTTATTATTTCTTAATAAAAATTAGTCAAACCATTTAATTTTAAAAATTTGCTTAAATAAAACAAGGGCCTAATGAAAACATTATAGAATCATTTGTTTAAATTCAAATCCATGTTTACCAATATGTCAATTTCACTTCTTGAGGGTGAGTTTAAAATCATATTCTCAAATATTTTGATCAATACTCTCAAGGAGAAGGTCATATTTAGTGAATATTTTTCATTTGATGACCTTTTCCATGCATTATAGAATATTTAAAATAAGATTATGTATGTTAATATGTTAAATTATACATAAATATATTCAACATCTAATGCTCCTATGTATCAAGGAAAACCAACATTCAAACCTATGACTAATGATGCACCTAATTTTCAATCTAATAAAGAGGCAAAGACTATAAATATATTTTTTAAATCACACAAAATAGTATCATTTATATCTTATAAGAAAATAAGAGTATTTTCACCTTTACCAGATCTACCTCATAAAATATTACAGAGGTTACTTTAATTTAATTCCATCACTTTGATTGAATTAATTAAACAATATACAACTTGAATAACACCTAAAGAAGATAATCCTAATTTATTTTGTGACTACCATTATGATTAAGGACATTAAACTAATAGATGTTATAAATCACATCATAAAATTAAAGACCTAATTAATAATACCACAATTTTGGTATATGGCCATAACCCTAAAGTTAATGAATTAGTAAAAACACTTAGTTACTACTTATAAATATTTCAAAAATGATTTACAAATCACAATGATTCAAAGTAAAATAATGAAACATGGAAACATCTATCAATAATTATAAAATACAACATGAGCATGAGATTGGTAAAATCATTGGAATAGTGTCAAGATATGAAAGGTAATATCCTTCTATTATATTTTATGATCAAAATATTCCTAACAATGAATTAAATAATGGTCTTATATAAATACATGAGTTTTTTTATTACCATTTTGTTTAACCCTAAAATAGTTTAGATTGGGGTTATCTAGGGTTAAAGGTAATAGATATAGCTTAGGGCACAAGGGTGATAAATTATCTCTATATCAGGTAAATTGGGTGTTAAACTCAAATATAACATATATTGAATTTATAAAATTAAGAATAGGTTAACAAAAGAAAGTAAAACCAAGATATGTATGGAAATGACAAAGAAGTAATGTACTTACGTGGTTTTGATGCTAATATAGTGTAGGATATAGAACATATAGAAAGTAGACTAAATATGAATTTGGAATAGTCACCTAATTCTAGATTAAGTGCCTTTAGAGCTTTGGAAACTTATCTTAGATTGGTATGGTTGCATTGATGCTACTATCTAGGTTTGATGTAGGTGTTCTATATAGAATACCTACTAGAAAAGAATGCGACCTAAACACTTCTGTATTTGTCTTCACCATAGCTTTAGTGCATTTAGATACGGGTCATAGATTATCATTCATGAAATTAAAAAACCTTATTTATTAATCTTCATGGTTACATTTTGGAAATATGGGTTAGTGGACACACATTATCAAGATGACCCCAAAGACCCATTTATTAGTGAACACTACCTACATAGCCACTAATCTGAAGAGGGCCTTAGAGTGATGTAATTCTACCCTACGTGTTGGATTGTGTGTGAATCATGCAATATTTGATATGTAAGTACAATAATGACCTATCATTTAACTTGAAAAATATAGATATTGGGATATTCCTTCAATAATTTAGACCTATATATGTGTTATCCTTATAAATGATATGGAAATAATATAAAATAGGGAATATTTTATCAATAAAATGCTTGATAAAATGATTTTGATAGTTTATCTTAGTTTCTTTGGTTTTTTATAGGTTTTTAAGGTGAGGAATGATTGAGGCTTGATAATGTATTTATATCAAGACTTTTGGAGAAGTAAGTCATATTAAAGCACTTAGGCTGACCATTAGAATACATTTTATTTGAAACATTGATGACTAAGGGCACTAGACACTTGCATCAAGTCAAGACACAAGCATCATCATAGGTTTCTATCCTAGATTTTAGTGTATATAAATAAAGAAAGTAGGTACAAGATTAAAACTTGTAGAGGTGGAAGATAAACACATTTTAAAACTTTTAGAGGTGTAAGATAAACACATTTAAAGCATTCTTATCAAGATACAAGGCATGGGTCATCAACATAAGATTGGTTGGACTAAGAGATAAGACAATGGGTTCAAAATAAAATAATTACAATACTTAAAAAAGTGAGAAAGATAAAAAAATAAAGGAAACAACCAAGGTCTAAGTTTTTCTAGTGTACAAGAATAAGGTTATATATAATCCATAAATATCATATAAATTCCCCCCCCTTTAATCTAGTAATGAAATTGCTACTTTAAGGAAATCAATGCATACTTGGGTGTGTATAAGACACCTTATATTTGAGTGTGCCTAACTTGAGTGATTTTATGGTCATTGACATAAAACAAAGATCATGTTATAGTATATAATTATTACATGAATTTAGAATTGAAAGTAATAAAAATATTTAAATTGAAAAAGAGTAAGGTTTAGGAGTACACCTATGTGTTGATGTAACTGCCTTTCTTATTAGCAAGTTTATTTAAAAAATATGTATCATTGTAAATATCTGAAGCTAAGATAAGTAAAAATAGAGATAAATATATAAAGTACATATATCCAGGAGAGAGAGAGAGAGAGAGAGAGAGAGAGAGAGAGAGAGAGAGAGAGAGAGAGAGAGAGAGAGAGAGAGAGAGAGAGAGAGAGAGAGAGAGAGAGAGAGAGAGAGAGAGAGAGAGGCACATTCCCCTAACCTTGGAGCAAAGGTGAGTTGCCACCTTGAAATTGAGATTAGCTCAATTTTCAACCCATTGATACTTATAACTTAGTAAGGCTAGATGATACAATCAAGTAAAACCTAAAAGATTATAAATATTGAGTTTTTTAATCACCTCAAACATTCCAAAAATTGAACCAACTACTACATTATATTATCTCAATAAAATTTATAAAATTTTGACTAGGCTATTAGGACATAAAAGTCCTTGATGTGGTAATAGTCCATAAAAGAGTTTTAGAATCTAAAAATGATTTATATTTTGAAATATTAGGCATAAATTGAATAACATATTCACCTTATATATGTCTCATTCTAAAAATATGTATAAAAATGATATCAATGTATAAAATTCTACCAAATTATGAATCTATATCATATAACTATGTGTTTTGGCCAATTCAAAAGACTACGTGTGGTGAACAAGATTCCAAAGCATCCCGCCACTATATATGAAGAAACATTAAAAAATTATATACGTATGAATTTGGATAACATGTTTCCAAAACACATCCCTATTGTAATATAGAGATGTTAAATACTGAATAAGTGTGGAGAATATGCTTCCAAAGCATGCCCCCATTAAATCTAAAAACTATGTCAAGTGTCGACAACATGACTCTATGAAATTCTCCGACTAATATACCCCCCCCCATTTTAATTGAGGTAAAGTTAATAAATAGTATTCACCTCACCTCAAAAGGATAAGATAATTGTATACTATGTGAGTGGAATGATGTAGCATATAAAATGAACATGTCTAGGTAGATATCAAATTAAAGTGCATAGAACCAATATGATCACATGAAGGAATAAGATCTATGATAAGGATTATGAAAAAATATAGATAGTAACAATAAAATCTCATTAAGAAAATAAACACACACACAAGGTCACTCAAAATCAAGGAAAAAAGAATTGGTCCAAGGAGAATACAAACAAGGGGCATGTTCAAATTCCATAAAATATAAGTGACATAATTTAGTTATATGTCCATCAAAGTAAGAATAAAAAATTCAAATTTCCATAAACAATGACATGCAAATGTCAAATAAAGAATACATAGGCATGGGGTCCAAAAATAATGAGTCATATTCAAATGCTTGTACAAAGAATACAATAGCAAGGAAAGACACTCAAGGAAGTGCATAAACTATAGCATAAAAAACTAGAAAAAACATGTCATAGTATCCCATGGATGAAATGTGTTGGTAAAAAATGGAAAGCATACAACATATCAAATACCATGTGTAAGATATAATCATGGATAAAGGCATGTGTAACTACATATGTAATCTCAAACATGATAACTAAATGTGATCATAGAATGATATAGCATGTGTATCAAGATCAAATAAGTAATTTACCCCAATTTTTACATGACATGAGTAGAGGGAAGGCCCAACATCTAAAAATAGATATAGATAATGTATTTGCGTATGCCTATATCACACTCAAATAGAAGTGTGACATACATGTGTATCTATGAGTAACTGAATATGCCATCCATCAAATTGGAACTAACATATAGATGCCAAGGATCCAATAGAACATGTAGGTGATAAAATATTTTTGATTTTTTTTTGGAATTTTTTAAAATTTTGAAGAGACTCCTTGATGATTTCATCCAATGGATGGTCATAGGTATCTCCCCACTTGGTTCTTGACAACCTTAAGTTAGATATTTTTCATTATTTTCATCATGATTGGATAAGTTGAAGAGGTACATAACATGTTCCTTCTCATGTTTTTAATGTGTATTATAATAAGTAATGTTATCATTTGGAATATGTATTAATTTTCCTTTATGAAAAAAATAAATAATTATTGATTTTGGTCAATTTTTGCTTCTATTTGGTATAAGCAAAGAGTTCCTAGGGTAAGTGCATAAAGAGATGTAGTAGGAATAACCCAAACTCATGTTTGATTTAATTTAGGACCATAAGTAATTTCTATTATTATGTTTTCTAGGGAATCTTTCTAACCTTCTTTATTTTTTACATTATTTAGATTGAATATAATTTATTGTAAGCATCTTACATTGAAATTAGTTTTTTCTTGTGTAGGATCAATATAGTTATGTAAAAAATAAGAACCAACCATATATCAAGTAATTATTAAATTATATAGAGGATTGAATGAAGGTGAAGTCAAACATGATGAATGGTGTGAGGGTAGAGCTTCTACAATTTCATGACTAGTATGTCACGGCCTGCATGTTACCAATCTTTCTTGCATGTGTAAAGTAGTGCATGAAAGGAGTGTAAGGTGTGTCTATGTGCATGGGGAGGTATTTTATTAGATATTGGGGTATATTATTTTTACTTTGTTTCCTTTTGTGTCTCTTTTTGATTGAAGATTACATTGTTTAAAGGGTTTAACGACTTCTTCAAGTTACTTTCTTATTGTCGATTCTTGGTTTGGCTTTAGGGGAATCCATTATTTTCTTTCAAAAATGGATTTCCATGCATCTTTGTTGGATAACTCTCATTATTCATCAAGAAGTGGGGTTGCGGATTTATTTTTACCCAAGGATGTAGGGATTGATGAGATGGCTCTATCTAGGGGTCCTCATATTCTAAAAATTAATAGATGCTTAGAGAGGAGCAAAAAAAGACCTATTTTGGTGATTCATCTATTCAAAAGGATGTGAAGTATTTTAAAAATCATGCCTTGATATGAAAATTTATGGGAATGCATGTCTCACTTCTTTTTTAGAGACATGGGCTCAATGGGCCTAGAATCCAGAGGGTGAAATGAAAGTGATGATGTTGGCTAATAGTTATTTTATGGTCATTTTTAATTACATTGTAGATTAAAATAGAGTGTTCAAAGGAGGGACCTATTTTCATAACTAGATAGGATTATTTATCAATCCCTAGTACATAGTTTTTAACCCATCTAATGAGCTTCTGAATTGGGTTTCTATATGGGTGAATCTTCCTTGGTTCCTTATTAAATATTGGCAAAATGATATCCTGCAAATGGTTGATTTGCTTTTGGGGAAATCAGTGGCTCCCTCTTAGAAAACTCAAGATATGAAGGTAATGAAATTTTCATACATTTGTGTTGAGATTGATTTGAGTAACCCTCTTCCAAATTCTCTAGAGATTCATGTGGGTACATCTTCCTGGATACAATAGCTAGATTATGAGACTCTTCCTTTCTAATGCTAGTTGTGACATGAATATGAGATGTCCTAAGTTCATACATTCTAAGTATTAGCTAGATTAACCTCCTTATAGTCCTCCTAAGGTTGATAAGGGGAAGGCTCCTATTCTTAGTGTTGTAGATAATAAGGGTTTTATTCCTGTTAAGCCCCATTACAAGAACTATGGATAGAATATAAATTTTAAGGAGAAGCAAGAAGGGGATAATTTTTAATGATTTGATGTGTTAGATGACCTTAGTTAGTAGGAGGTAAATTTGGGGTTGATGGCTCTAGATTAAGGTGCTTTAGAGGTGGTTTAGGAGGATAATGCTTTTGTCAATCTCTAGAATTCTATGGAAGCTAGTTTAATTCAAATGGATACAGATCTTGGTCTAGTTGATTTATCTATTCTTAAGGCCTCTATTTTTATGGAAAATATTGAGATGGAAAACTCTTCTCCAGTGGATAAGGTGGTATAAAACTCAAAAAAAGGAAACAAGGCTTCTCCTTCTTTGGAACTTCAATATAAAAATATTAAGGGGCTCCTAATAAGCCCTTTAAGTCCAGGAAAAAGAAGGATTTAGAGAAAATTAATATAATGGGGGAGATGTTGGTGGTGTTAGGATCTGTTAAAAATCTTGATTATCATTTTTATAACCCTAAAAAATGTTTGTCCTCTCATAGAATGTAAGGGGCTTGAGCAGTGGCCCTTGACAAAAATTTGTTTGTGACTTGGTAAGAAATCATTCTCTTGATATGATTTTCATACAAGAAACTAAGCTATCTATTTATAATATGAGTGGTATAGTGCCTAAACTTAGGGGGTGGGGTAGTGTTAGTACATATGTGCCCAAGGTAATATAGGGGGTTTGGATTGTTGATGGAATCCACTAAAGATCTAAGCTATTTGGTGGATGTCCTACAAGTTTTCTATTTTAATGGTTACTTCAAGTTTGGAAACTAGAGAAAATATTCTTTTATCCAATATCTATGCTCACACTAATTTTCCTAATAAGCAACAAATGTGGTCTCACATTTAATTTATTCATATTTTGCTCCTATTTTTCCTTAGATTATTATTGGTGACTTTAATGATATTATAGATCTATAAGAAAAGATGGAAAGAATTCTAAGGCTAGAGCCTTCTTATTTCTATCTTCATGATAATATTTTAGACTTGAACCTTATTGATATTAAGCCTTACAATGGTCAATTTACTTGGAACAATAGGAGAACTAGGGAGGATTGTATTGCTAAGAGGTTGGACTGGTTTCTAGTTTCTTATTTCTAGATTGGTGGTACTTGGTCTATTTGTTTTGAGGTTCTAGACTAGAGGGATTCTGATCACTAGCTTTTTAAGCTATCTATATCTTCAGCCTGCACCACTCATTCTCCCTCATTCAAGTTTTAACTTATGTGGCTATGAGATCCTTCTCTACAAGATTATGTTATTGAGTGGTGGCATTTGGGTAGGCTTGGTTTTGTAAATGATATGCATTCTTTGGTTAAACAACTATAATATGTGAAGTACCAGCTTAAAAAGTGGAGCATGCAATTTTTTGGCAACATATTCCATGCTAAGGTTGCTACTCTAGTTGGGTTGGATGCTATTACTCATGAGATTAGGGAGTTTGGACTTTATGAGGATTCTCTCAAGGAAGAGGTGAGGGATTTGAAGGTTTTGGAGGAGTGTGACTTGTGTGAGGAGATTTAATAGAAACATAAGGCTTAGATTGAATAGCTACAAGAGGGGGACAAAAACAACACCTTCTTCTTCAACTCTATGAAGGCCAAGAGATATGATAATTCAATCCCTATTATTATGAATGACAGGGGTGTGCAGTTGACCTCTTTAGGAGATATTTATTAAGAAGACTCATAGTATTTTGCCTCTTTATTTAGGGAGGACTCTCCATATATGCTATAAAAAACTATGTTTTATCCTGTATCCCTTCTTTGGTTTCTATGAAAATGAACAAGCACATTTTGAGTTGTATTTCCCTAGAGGAATTGGAGGCTACTATATTTTATATGAAAAATTGGAAATCCCTTGGTCCTAATAGATTTTTCATTTAATTCTTATAGGAGTTTTAGGACATTATAAAGCTAGACTTGTTAGAGGTGGTTCTTGAATCCCAAAGGTACAATCAGATGCTGAGGGCTATGAATTACACTTTTCTTGCTCTAATCCCTAAATATGATGGGGTGGATAGGTTGAGTTTGTTTTGGCCCGTTTCTCTCTACAATGTGGCATATATAATTATTTCCAAGTTAATTACTAAGAGGTTGAAGTGGTGGATTTATAGGTTTATTTTAGAAGAATAGGGATGCTTTATGATAGATAGGAAAATCATAAATATCATGTCATTGCCACTAAAAATATTCACTCCATAGTGAGCTCTAAAGAAAAATCTATATTCATCAAGATAGATATGGCAAAGGCTTATGATAGAGTTAAGTGGTCCTTTTTCTATAAAGTACTTATTGATTTTAGTTTTATTGAGGAGTGGGTTATGTGGGTTATGATTTACATCATGACCACTTCCTTCTTGGTACTAATTAATGGGGACCCATCTTTCTTATTTAGGGCCTTTAGAGATCTTCAAAAATGGGACATCTTTCTCTTTACTTATTCATTCATATTTGGATAAAGGTTTGGGGAGCTTTATTGAGATCAATGTCACACAAGTTATTATCCAGGGTTGGGATTGGGGTGATGGTTTACCTCTTCAATCTCACCTATAATTTGTTGATTATACTGTTGTGATGGGTATGGCCAATGTTTGTGAGGCTACCAATTTTTGTAAAGATTTGGATATTTATCTTTCTACTTTTAGGCAAATGATTAATGATGGTAAATCTTCTATCTTATTCTTTAACACTCTGAGGCTTATTCAATAGTGGATTGCTCATATTTTGAGGTTTCAAATTGGTTCTCTACCTTTGATTTATCTCAGCATTCTTATCACTTTTATTACCCTCCCTAGGGGTTCTTAGCAAAATATTTTAGACAAATTTCATGTGAAGGTGAACCATTAGACTCATCGATGGATTTCTTTTGCTATCAGAGTTTAACTTCTTAAGTTAGTGGTGGAAAATCTTCCCAATTATAGGTGTATTCTCTAGGTGGCTCCCATGGGATTAATTAAGGATTTGAATGCTCTATTTAGGCAATTTTTATGGTCTAGTAATTTATCATCTTCTAAGTGGAACCTTATAAAGTGGGATATTATGTGTAATCAAATTTAATTTGGTGGCTTTAAATTATGTCAATCCACTATGATGGGTTTGGCACTATCTACTAATATTAATTAGAGATGGTGTTTGGAATATGATCATGTTAGGGCAAGGATTATTTCTCACAAATATCTAAGCAAGGTACCAAAGTAGGAGGTTCCTCGATATCCACTTTTGGGGAAAGATTCTATGGTTTGGGAAATGATTAAAAAAGGTGATAAGTTGATCAAAGATGGTTTATTTTGGATATATAATAGGGGATCTAAGGCTCTCTACTAGTTTGACTCTTTGGATGGGTTTTCCCCTATCATGAGTAGGTATCCTAAACTACAAGATATTTGTCAGTGCTTCTTAGAGGCTAATTGGTCTCAGGTGGTAGAATTTAAGACTTCTTAGCTCTATGAGCATGTATAGGTGTCTAGATGGAAGGTTCCTAGCAAGTGGTCTGTTGTTGGATTGGAGGAGGATTGTGTTGAGCTTCAAAATATTTTGAAAAATAGATAATTCAACTCTCTTAGGGGTAGGGATATTTTGGCTTAGAGTCTAGATCCTAAGGGGGTTTTCATGGTTGCTAGTGGTTATTAGGAGCTAATTATTTGAAAGTATGGTGGGTTGGAATTTCCTTGGTGGAAAAATGTTTGGAATAAATTATCTTGGCCTAGGTGTAGTTATTTCATATGGAACTTAGCTTGGAATAGGTGTTTGACTTAAGAAAATATTTAGAAGTGAGGATTCTAAGGTCCATTTGTTTATATTCTTTATGGGTGTAGCAAGGAGGATTCTTCTCACTTTTTCTTCCACTATCCTTTTTATATGATTCTTTGGCATTTTTGGTGGGGTATTTAGAAACATACTTGTGTTCATACCTCTTCTTTGGTTGAATTCTAGAGTAGCATGGGAAGACCTCCAACACAAGCCTCTTTCCTTCAGATTGTGTGATGCATTGACCCTGCTTTCATCCTTTGGCAAATTTGGTTAGAGAAGAATCACAAGAATTTTTGTGGGAAGAATTTGATGATCTAATAGGTTTGGTAGAGAATTGTTGTTATAATTTAGGAGACTATGGAAGCTAAATGTGAAGTGGCTTTTCCTTTGGAAAGAAGTGATGATGAGATTGTGAGTAGAATGGGCTTGAGGGGTTTATCCTTCAATTAATTTTATGTTCTAAGTGGAAATAATGATAATATAAGGTTAGGTGGGTTGGGATATGGTCTCCTCCTTTGGTGGATGTTTTGAAGATCAACACTGATGGTTCTTCTAGGGGTAATCTTGGGCTTACTGGGATTGGTGGGATTATAAGAGATAGCTTTGGATCCATTATTTTCCTATTTTCCATTCATAAAGGGCTAAAAAAAAAAATATTATGGAGGGGTTGGTGATTCTTTGGGATATTGAGTGTGCTTATGCTCTTGAGTGGCATAGGATTATCTATGAATTAGGCTCTCAAATTATTATTAATCTATTGAATGAGTAGAAGCTGGAGGGGGTTAATTAGTAACTTGCTTTAGTTATTCAACATATTTTGTAGTTGTGTTCCATGATGGAGGTGGTGTCTTTTACTCAAAACCATTGGGAATGGAATAGGGTTGCTGAATGTTTGGCTAAGTGGGCTTCTGAGCATGATGGTGATTGGTAGATTGAGGGATGGGAGCAGTTATCCCCTGATTATTGTCAAGTTTTAGAGAAGATTATTTTAGAGGACATGGTTGGTAGATGTTGGATGGTGGTGGATTTATGGGGGTATTGGGTCTTGGTTAGGTGTTTACTGGTTTGGTATACCTACTTTACTCTAGGTACCCTTAAGGACCCTATTTTCTTTGTATTGGTGATTTCTTGATAATAATAAAATTTTACCCTCTTTATTAAAAAAAATGTTAAATCTTATTGGTGTGGATGTTTTTTATGTTGGTCACTTTGAGATTATTTAATAATACATGGACCTTATATTAGACCCATGTTAAATAAATTTTTTAAATTGGTCATATAAAGATTATAAATACCATATTTTTTTCATATTTCTCCTCAGGTAATTTATCTCTTTCCTTTATGTGAGGGACAAAACTTTAATATTTGGAGGGAGATAGGTTATGTTTCTTTCAATGATTAATTATGAATGAATAATATATGTGAACATCATTATATAAAAGAGTAAATGACTCATATTATTTATTCAATGCTGTTTATTTTAATGGGGAAAGAAGGCCTTTACTAAAGATAAATTACAATTCCAAAATTGAGGGTCTAAATTCTAGCTCATATGATGTACTTTTGAATCCAATAGTATTTTATTGAATGGACTCATCATCATGTTGTTTGAAATTATGAAAATGTTCTAATGTAAGTTTTGTCAGCTTTTGGATATTTAAATCCATGAATAATGTATCTTTTAATTGTAAAAAAGTGGTTAAGGAACCTTTTGGTAAACTACAGAACCAATTTTGAGCCTTAATCAAAATGATCATATGGAAAACCTTTAGTAAAATTTTATCATATTTTACCCGTTAAATAAAATAATGTACATACCATATAATATGCTCAATTGGATATTTATGTGTTTCAAAGAGAGGTAAATATGGTAGCTCAAAACCTTATGGATAGGATATTTAACTATACATTTTCCAAGAGGTTTATTATTGAATGAGGTTACTTGTGCATTATTATTATGGAAAGCCATTTGTATTTGATTTATAGAATCCTAGTTTTTAATATCCCCATAATAGTCATCATAGACATAAGATATTCCATGGGAAAAATGGTTTTTGTCATAGGTGTTATCATTGATTCCAACCCACCACCTTTTTTGAATCTAGGAAAGTATCAAATACCAAAAGTATATGATGGTGGTGTAGGAAGTATGGGTGAAAGATATTTATCTTTCTTATTATGGCTCAAATAATATATTAAAATGGTGGGATCATAGACCTAATTAAAGGGATAGAAGATACCGCCATTCAAGGCTTTGAAATTAGATGTTTTAGTAGTTGGAAGGATGTAAGAGTAATCAATTTTTACCCCTTATTTAATATAAAGTTGGAGAGTTTCAAAACCATAGTCATAAAAATAATAAATATCATTGATGATAAGAGATATGAATTACATAAATATTAGGACAAGGAAATTAATAAAAATATTATAAGGTAAGCTTAGGTAGAATTGTTGTTCAAATATTGGGCTCACTAAATGTTTAACCCTAAAATGGTTTTATTTGGGATTATCTAGAGTTAAAGAGGATATATATAGCCTAGGAAAAAAGTGTGATAAACTATCTATATAGTATGCCAATTGGGTGATAAAACTAGATATAACATATCCTAAATTCATACAACTAAGATTAGGTTAAATATAAAAAATAAACTAATCTATGTATGGAAATATAAATAAGTAATGTAGTTAGCTAATGTCAATGCTAATAAAGTGTTGGATCTAGAATAGGTATAAATTATAATGGAAGATTATTTTGAAATAGTTACCTAATTCTAGATTAAGTGCCTCTATAGCTCTAGACACTTGTATAAACTTAGGATGGTTATATTGACACCATTGTCTAGGTTTGATGTAGGTGTCATATAAGAAATACCTACTAGAAAATGATGAAAGCATGTGGATTCTTCTATATTTTTTTTGCCTTCACTCTAGTGCATTCAAGTTTGGGTCATATATTATTACTCCTCATGAAAATTTAAAACCCTAGTTCTTCATCTTCATGGTGACCTTGGGGAAAAATTGGTAAGTGGATAAACATTATTGATTTAACCCCAAAGACCCCTCTATTAGTGATTACAACCTACATAGCTAGTACTCCAAAGAGGGCCTTAGATTGATGTAGTTCTCCCCTTTATGTTGAATTTTTGGTGAATCATGCAATATGTGATAAGCAAGTACAATAATGACTGATCTTATAACTTGTAAAATATATCTCTTAGGATGATCCTTCAATACTTCAAACCTTTAAATGTGTTTTCCCTATTATTTATATAAAAATAGGAGAAAATAGGGAATATTTTCTCAATTTAATGATTAATACAATGATTTTGGTAGTTTCCCTTGGTATCTTTGGTATTTTATAGGTTTTTAGGTGAGGAATGAATGAGGGTTAATCTTATATTTATATCAATCCCTTTGAAGAATTATTTTGCATTAAATCACTTATACTATCCATTATGATATGTTTAATTTTCAAAATAAATGACTTTAGGTCACTGGACACTTACGTCAGGTAAGGACACTAGCATCGACACAGGTGTCTATCCTAGACATTAGTGTCTAGTGAGTAGGAAAGTAAGTACATGCTTAGAGCTTATAGAGGTGTAAGATAAGTAAATTTTAAGGATTCTAGGCAAGATACAAGGCCTAGGTTATCAACATAAGACTATTTAGACTAAGAGATAGGCCAAGGGGCAAAAGGTAGAATATATGTGAGACTTGTGGAAAATAGAAAGTTTTTTAATAAAGAGTAATAACCAAAGTCTAAGTTTTCAAAGTATACAAGAATGATGTGCTATATAATCCATAAATATTGTCTACACATTCATCTATCACACATGTAATTATGGTCAATAATAGTTCTAGAAATAGTATTATATCAAATTAATTCTTATCGAGTCAAGTCTATACATAAATTATTTTTTTGTAACCACAAAATTATGAAATTATGATGGATGTGAACATACACACTTAGGTGGTCTTCCACTTCTATTAAAAATTGGTCCTATGATGTGCTTAGGTTATATGTTATGGGTGATTCAATATCCTATAGTCTTTTTATTTGATGCCCTTAGTTTATTGAAGTAAAATAAATGTCATAAGAAGTGAATAATTGTGTAATTTTTTTACATAGTGGTGGAGTCCACACTATTCATGTCTCAAATTATGGGAGAACTATTATTTGACCACTAAGTACACCTAAAAATGTAAATATTATTTACCTTAAGGTGGTCCCTACTTTTACATCCACAAAATCATCATTTTCACTTACTACATTTGAAATAAACTATCATCATCTATTTATGATCTCCTCAAGATTTGATTCTTATAATTATACCTCATAGACATACAACAATAAATAATTCACTTCCTAAGGCTGATTTGGAACTTATAAAAATTATTTTATCATAATCTATTTTGACACAATATTCCATAACTCTTACACCAAATTATATAAATATTAGCCACACATAAATTGATAATTATCACACAAATCATGATATTTTTTTAGATATATTGAGTGATTCATATAAATCATATAGTGAGGATCCTAGTATTATAAACCATATTAATGGGAAAAATTACTAACCTAGAACATGGGCCTCAATAATTACATATTGTAACACTTTGTGTACTATAATTTTCTTGCTTTGTTTTATTTTTATTTAATTTTATTACACATCATTATCTACTTGAGTGTTTTATCACATATTTATAGTTCCACTATATGAAACATTTAGACATTCAACTCTTAATTCTCTAAAATAATCATCAACTTTATGCCTTATCATTTGTGGTGATCCTCTTACTCATGATCTAGGATTGATTTAATTTTCTCATTATTATTTTGACACTTAGTCTATCTTATTTATACATTTAAGTCTATGATTCTTTATATGTAAAAAACATTCTTATATTCATTTACACTAGTCACTCATACATCTATGATTTATTGATACATTGTTTCACACAATCTTTTTTTGTGCATGCAATATAAAAATGGAAAAATAAAAAAATATAAATATATAAAAATATTTATAAAAGAAAAAAATAAAAAAAATTGGGCCTTTATCATAGTCATACTATGTATATAATGCTTATTATACCTATCTTAGAGGTTTTTTTTACTGTCCCTATGATCCTACTATGTTTCAAGGAATTCATGTATTCAAGTTTTCTAAAGAATAAAATGGGTGACAATGCATGGGATAAGATATCCACTCATTAATTTTAGGGATTATGTTATATTTGTCCAAGGATTGAGTAGTTTGACCTTGATTTATTCATATAATAGCAGTTGTTACCATTAGGGTTCAATATATGTGCGGCTATACCAAAATTTACTACTACATGAAAGAACCTCATTCAGTACTTGCTATTAAATCATACCTTATTTTTTTCTAAAGCAAGGGAGAGGTATTTTAACTCTAAAATAAACATAAAAATGGAAGTCAAGGTATAGTATAAAATAGATAATTCTAGGCTTGGAAGGATGTTAATGCTTCAAGAACTAAACTATAGTATTCCCTACCATAGTTGCACCACTATGAACCAAGTTTTACTGATGGTTCTGACTCATCATTACATAGGGAAAGTAGTCTAAGGAAAATAGAGAAGAATTATTGATTTATAAATCTTTCAAAAATATCAACACATAGAAGATCCTACAGTAGGTAACACATTGATTCCATAACATAATATGTAACTTAAGAACATAGATTAAATGTGTTGTGAAGAAAGAAAGAAAGATTTACAAATGAGTTAGAATAGTGAGCATGTTAAATACTACATTAATTGGAATAAAAAATCACATGTTTAATTACTTAACATCAATATTGATCAAAAATGGAAATGACTAAACATTATAAAATAAACCCATTAATTCAACATAAAATAAGAAATAACATTCATTAAAAATAGAGTTTCCTTTACCGAATTCCAACCATGGCAAACACTTAAATCTTAATTGGTGAGGAATAGCATGTGTAATCCTAGCTTGATTTTAACAACACTTTGAGACCAAATTTTCTAACCCTTAAAATGGATTAAATTTTTTAATATATAGAGGATGGGGCTTACTCTAAATAGTAAAAGATTCCCATTCTTGGCCATGATGGCCTCCAAAAGTTTGTTACAATTGAATTATTTAAAAAAAGGAGAGAATATATTCCATTTATCTCAAAATATACTCAAGGGCCCACACAACTAATATGTGGATGAGCCACCAACAAACCACCTCCCAACTACTTAGATTGCATCTCTTTAGCATCTAACATAACTACCACCAGGTCAAACTCCTGATCCATCTTGACCAAATTAGTTAGAGGATATTGAAATATCACCTCTAATTTGGAAACTAATGTTTGATACACTTGGAGTGGGGTCTCCATGGACACTTTGAAATATGATGCCTAACTGATGCTCACAGTGGACTAAGTAAAGAGTTAAAACACCACTTAGGATGTAGATTTGTTGGATTTTTCCACCTTCTTCCTCATGACCTAGTTGAAGTAACCTAGGTAAACTCCAAACTCATCTATGTTTAGTAGAGTGCCATCTAAGTGGAATAACATAGTGATGTTGACCTCCTTGAAGTTGGCCAACATATTTTCCCTACCTTCTTCTAGAGGCTCCAATATTATCTATGTTAGACTCAACCATTCTTGAATCAAAGCCTTCATATTCCAAACATACATCTAATAAAGGCTTAGATCTGGAGTGGACATGAGATTAAATTTGAGGAACATGACCTTATGTATGATCACTAGTAGCTTTTGGCATAGGCTCAACCTTTCTTGAATCAAATCCCTCATGTTCCCAACATACATCTAGTAAAGGCTCAGGTTTATAGTGGATATGAGATTCAATTCTAGGAACATGACCTTATGAATGACTGCTACTAGCTTTTGGCACTTTCTCTCCATAAGATAAATTCTATCCAAATATTCTTGGGCCCTTAAAAGATGTGCTTTGCTACCACCAAAGTCTCAACCACTTCTCCCATAGTTGAAATTTTTTGTAAAAGAGCATCCTCAATTCATATGATCAGATCCATAGGGAATGAGATATTTACTTCTACCTATAAGGATTAGAACTACTCCTACATGTTATCCATCATCTTATTTTACATATGATGTGTATCTTGGAACAAAAAGACTAGGTCCTTATCTACTTTCTCTTCTCCCATAGACATCCTCACTTTGGTGAGGGAGAAAAGGTCTTGCTAGGTTTTTTAGACCATAAGGTTTCCTTCCTAGATGAACTTCTAGGTAGGGATTCTCCTCATACTCTTTATGTTGTGATTGAAGTTTCATTAGAATTTGAGATCACCCTTCATAGTCATCTCAAGTGCTTAGAACACTATGGCTACTCTTAGGGTAGAATGAGGTGTTTATGGGGTGGTAGATATAAATGTGATAAGTAGAGGTCGAGGTGGAGGGGAAAAATTAAATAGATAGGATGAAGGAAGAGATAAATGGATGAAGAGGAGGAGGAATGGAGTGAAAGGGGGAAGTATAAAAGGTGAGGTCCAAGGGAATATCTATGCCTACCACTAGCTCTAGGTCAAGTTAATAACCTATGGGGAAATGACACCCAAGAGAGAGGAAATAAATAGAAGGGAGGAAATTGGTTGGTTAAAAAAAGTCCTTGGGAACCTATAATAATCGAAAAGGGAGGCCTAAGAATGATGTAGGGAGTAACAAGAGGTGGTGCAGGAGGCTAGGGATGAGTAACCTTATATTTATTTCTAGACCTCTTTCATGGATCAACTTCAACTACTAAAATGGATGGAGATGGGTTTCTATAATCCATGTGGGTTGATTTAAGAGTTTTTTGGGTGACCATAGGTGTTATTGATGTGTCTTGGGTTGATTGAATTATGCACATGGGTGCACTTATTTACAAGGAGGTAGTAAAACTTGGTGGAGTTGGGGAACCTATAAGTATTTTAACCTATAAAATAACTAGTGGGGAATCATAGAGATCCATATTTGGGGAATGGATTATGTATATGGGAATTAGTATTCATAAGGTTGTGTATAGGTAAAACTAGTAAAATGTGGGTGAATTATGGAAGGAGTGGAATAGGGAAAAGTGGGGTCATAATTGGAGTGGGTTATTTGGGGAATGAAACTAGGATGGGTTTTATTAAGTTACTAAGGAATGATTGGATGAGGGGTAGGGATTTGTATGGGTATCTATTATTGGTCCCACCTTGGGATCATCTATGGGATATTATTGAAATTGAACCTAAACACCTACGTATCCTGGGGTTAAGTTGCTTGAAGTTGAGCCACTTAAGGTTTAGTTTTTTAGGCTTGAACTACCTAAATTTGAGATACTTAAACCATGGTAGGTGGTGGAGATAGAGAATAGGGTCATGGAGGTGAAAATTCATGGAGGATAAGGCCTAGGAGGAGAAGGAGTTATGAATCCTTTTATAATTCTTAATGAGATTTAGGGGGTTACTTGAATATCCCCTCTAGGGTAAGCTAATGTAGATTAGGCAAGGCAAACTTAGGAAGATGGCCTAGACTAATCCTGATTTCCTTTCTTCTTCTTATTTTCCTTAATTTAGGTGAATACCTCCTAATCATTGGTTGGGTTGAGATATAAATCATCATCCTCATGGGGGTAGTGGTGATAGTTAATGTCAAAGTAGGCATGGTGTCTCTCCACATGGGCCTAGATGAAACTATTTTGGTCCAAATCTTGATGTTTAACCCTACCTAGGGCATAATATTCCCTTCTAGCTACCATCTTCTATAAAAGGGGAAATCCATATACATGTGGTAAATGATGGTGATCAGGAAGGGTGGGTAGTTCATCTATTAGTGGATGATATAATGGTTAAAGATGCATTTCACCAACTAGTAGGTGATTTCTTGCTCTAATAGGTGGTATAAGACTTGATAATGTAGACAAAGGGGAGCCTTGAGAGTACTAGACAAATGAATGATAGTATCATCCCTACAATACTAGTAATTGTAAATTAGGGTGAGAGTGTCCCTTATCTCCTTTGATAGCTGAGGCATGGTTACCTCAATAATGGACATGTACATTAGTGGGTAAAAGGGCTCATGTGTATCCCATATATGGTTCTAGTAATGGTGGAAATATATCTTATAGAAGACTACATGAACCATCAATCTTATGAGAACCCATGTTGGGAAGTTAGAAGGCTTGAATGTGAGAATTTATTATACTATGTCTACTAAGTATCTCATCATGTAAAAGTGTCCTCCTCAATCATCTCCTAATGCCTTAATAAAGTTTAAATTGATCACTCCCCCAAGATTAGGAACCTAATCACCCTTAAGGATTATGTGGAATAAGGGGATCTAAAGGAGGTTGATGTGTAGGTAGTTACTTTCTCTAAATAATCAATCTAATAGTATCATATCAATGCAAACTCCATGATTGAAGGTGTGAATGGTATATACATTTACATCTATTTTTTAACCCATTTTTCAATTGGGTTATTTGCCTAATCTTTTAAGACATGATATATTTGGTATGTATTGGTCTAGGTTTTCAATGTAGCTAAATTTTAGGTGATTATGTACACTAGGAGGTTATACTAATATTTGAAGGCACCTCCCAATATATTGATGATCTGATGCTATAAATTCATAGAGCAGACGATATCATGAGCACCATCATGTTCTTTCCTAGCCATGATTAGAATTTTTTAAACAAATCAACATAAGGAAAGACATTTGTCTTTATTGTATCTTACTCTAAGCTACACTTTATTTATGCCAGGAAGGCATCTTCAAACTTAACCTCATCTTGATTATCATGAATAGAGTATTTAGGAAACAAATCAATCACCTTGAACATATCATTATAGTTTTTGAAGCACATCAATACATATAGGAATGTGGTGTCCTTATACTCAGTCTCAATTTTAGGGTTGGACGAAGAAGAAATAACCATTCTAGAAAGGATTATCTCTCTTGTGATAATAAATTATGATCAATGGAAGAATTAAAGGCACATGAATGCATAGAAAACAAGAAATTAGACTAGGAAACTAAGAGAAATAATAGTAAATGATATCACCTAGGAGCACTTATATGGATCTAAAAATATATCTTATATTAACGGTTCATGGTGTCTCACTCAATGTGAATTCAAATTTGAGTTGGTGATAATATTTTATCATTTATTTCATAGTCTATACTTAAATTTGAGTTGGTGATTATGACACGATGTTCCCATTTATCCAATCAAGACCCATTTCTCCATTTTGTTAATGAAAGGATCATGTTAGACACATAATAATTTCATCCTAGTGGCATCCTAGATAGACTATTTCATGTACCACATGTATATCATTGATTAGTCTAAACTATAATAGATACCACCAAGGCATGGCCTAATGCTTCTCATTTACATTATTAAGAGTAAGATCAACCAAATATAGGAGTGAAGTGATGTGTGGAATATTTTTATTAACCCTTTAGATCTGTCTATAATTTATTCTTCCTATTTGGGGACTTCTCAAGCTTCCTCTATCAATATATATGAAAGTACCACATGGCATGGTCTATTAGGTTGGGTTTTCATAAGATATATCATTTTTATTAGGTAAAAGATACTAACATCTCTAAAAATGGGCCATATGGCATCATTTCATTTGGTTGGGTCCTCCCAAGCTCTAACATCTCTATCAAAATCAAGAGACTATCACATCTAACATTAGGGACATCTGATTGGTCAAGTTCTAACACCTTTTGTCACTAGGGTAATGTGACATGTTCTCATTTAGTCAAGCTCTCCAAGTTCTAACATTTCTTTCTAGACCAAGAGACTCATGTGTTATACAATTAGAGTATATGATTGATTAAGCTCTCCTAGGTTCTGACATTTCTATTAGGATTGAGAGACTAATATATGATGATAATTGGAACCATACATCACTTTTAGATCTGGTCGTTCAACCTATGAAAATACATGAAAAGAGACTAAGTAAAAAAATGAAGCCACATAATGAAATACAACTCACCCATTCACTAATGTAACTTTATAAGGTTCCACCTATGACTCTAAGAAACTAAGAATTTGGGATAATAAAACTTTGGGAACTTTAAAATAATCCCAAATCTACAAATTATAATGTTAGTATAATAAAAATATTCTAAGTGTGAAATTACACTTTTATACTTAGTATGTGATAAAGCCTCGACTATGCTTATCCTCAGAAGTTATGGGGGGATTTAATAGGGATAAAATTCCATTTTGAATACAATGCATACATGACAAAAGTAGGGTGAAAGAAACATTTAAGGCACGAAAAAGAAAGATGTTGATCATGGAGAGGCTAAATTTTTTTAAAACTTCAACTTTGAGAAAGGTAGAAGAGGGGTCCCCCATTTATTAGAAGAAGGGGGTGTGTTGGACACAATAAATGGTGAATTATATGGGGAAAGTGGTGTTAAGAACTTAGAACCCAAGTTGTTTACCTTTATTCCTATGCAACTCATAGACTACAATAAAATACTTAGACAAACAAAAAAAGAAGGCACTAAAGTTAATTGTATCAAGTGACATAATAATATTTATATCTATAAAATACCATTAATGTGTGTGTGTGTGTGTGTGTGTGTGTGTGTGTGTGTGTGTGTGTGTGTGTGTGTGTGTGTGTGTGTGTGTGTGTGTGTGTGTGTGTGTGTGAGATGTGATGTGATAAATTTTTACTTAGTTCAATTCATATTTCACTTATAGAATTCCAAATTAATCTGGGCATTAGAAATTTTGAAAGGTGAATTTATTGGTTAGATGTCTTGGAGGGGGAATGGTATGGATATTACTCTACTTCCACCTAGGTTCCATAACATTAAGAGAGATACCTCTAGTCTTATTCAAGGCCTTATTCCATTTCCATCCAAGTTGAAAAACCTACAATAGAGGTTGCCTAAATAACCCTTTTGAGGAAGACTCAAAATTTAGATTTCATACTTTTTCTCTAGTCTTCTAAAATTTTCTTATGTTTTTTTTTTTGTATTTCTAATCCATTGAGGGTTTGGGACCAAGCTATGGGTGATGGCATGTTTATAAATCTATGAATACACATATGAACTTAGACTTGGTGAGTGATCCTTCATTTTATCAAGGAAGTTTTTATGGCTTATATCAAGAAATATAGTTGTTCCAAAATACACTTGTTCTATTATGAAGCATTGGCCTTTTAAATCTAAAAAGTAAAGGATTACTCATAATCTTTGAATTGTTTTGAAATGATTGCTGCTCACCTTCTAGGTTTATAAAGATTGAACTATCTTCTAAGATTTTTTTCTCTTCTAGAGTGGTCATAACCCTTTTCTAAGATTGGTTCCTCCTCTTAAATCATATCATCCCTTAAAAGGGAGACTAGGTCAAGGTTTGAAAGAGACAAACATATAACCAAAAAAAAACATACAACCATAATAATACACATAATAGAAAACAAACTAATCTAATATATAAATTACCATCTCCACTAAAATTACTTTTAAATTATATTAGAACGGGAAGCCAAGAAGTATTGCCTCAATAACTATCCATTTATAGGTAGTGGGAGGTTATTTCCCTAGAGGCATTTTATCCAAACCACATTCTATTCGAGTAGCTCATTTATCTAGTAGGGATTGATCTAGAGAGGATCAAAATTGTCATGTAGGCCCTTATTTTCATGGTATTTATTCCATAATAGTAATACATCAAAAATCCTAAAGGATTTGACCCTAGACCTTTTGTCAAGCCACTATTTTATAGTGCCTTAATGCATTTTAATGTTGAATAAGGCTTCATTCTAAGCTTCTTCTAACTAGATAATGTCCAAGAGATTAGAATTAGCTTTGTCATCATTCTCCTTATACTTCTACATAAATTTATAGGTAGGGATTCTAGGCATAACTGGTAGAACTAGTTCCAATCCATAGATGAGTGGAAATGGTGAGGTTTTAATAACTTGTTTATACTTGGTTAGGTAAAGGCCTAGAGAATAAATTTTAGCAGTGAATACCATTCTTGGGGTTTCTTCTCTTCAAAATTTTTATGGCCTTGACTAATTTCTTATGAGTAAATTATATAAATCCATTCCCTTATAAGTAGTAATTATATGAGAATATCAAGGTGATATCTTCATCGTATGCCCATTCAATTAACTCCATGGATTGGAATGTAGGACCATTGTCACACACCAATGTGATAAGTGTTCTAAATCATGTGGTTATATTATTTCCATGAATTTGATAACTTTAGTGGAAATTATTTTATTTATTTCCATTACCTCAATCCATATCATGTAGTAATATATGGCCATGAGAACAAACTTATGGCCTATTGAGTAATTGGGGTTTATAACTTAAATAAATTATATCCCCCATTGGGCGATTGGTGTTGCTTATATAACTAGATGCAATAACATTACATCATTGGTTTATCAAGTGGAAAAGGTTTGAAACTAATGGCATGACCTGATGTTAGTGTGGACATTTTGAATAAGGTATGCCACTATAGCCTACCTAGAATCTCCTATGTGATGTTGTGTTTACTAGTAGAAGATCAACACCAAAATATTCATGGAAATTCACCATTAATCCTTTAGAATTGTATTGTGATAAACATCTAAGATATATTCCATCATTATTTTTCCTAAAGATCACTCCTTTATTTAGCATATATTATGTTAATTTCAACTTGAGGGTTCTTTTTTATGTTTGGTTTAGCTAGGAGGTGTGTTCCCATAGAGTAGGTTATTGTGGCCAACACCCCCAATCCTCATAGAACTGGGGAACCCCTTTGTAAATTGATAAAACTCAAGTTCTTAGACTTTTAGTCTCATTCCAACCAACTTCTTTCCAAGTGATTCCTATAGTTCTTATTTCACCCTAGTTTTCCTGAGCATATTATGTATTTGTAATGGTGAATTAATCCCTATCGAGTACCTTATAACCTCTAAATTTAACATATCTAAGTCTTGGTCATATCCTAAAATAAACTAGGTGATTTCTTAAAATATTTAATATGCTAACATGTTTGTAGGTTTGATTTCATATTAATATTACTGGAGTCTCATTTTACCAAAGTGTTAGGCTCATAAAGTCCTATGTGGCACTTAGTGGGCTTACCTAGCATCTAGGTGAGTGTTTATATTCATCACAATGATTTATTTAGTATATTTTTGTAGATTTATATATGTAGAGAAAATAAATTGGAGATAACTATGTGGATCATTTGCATAAGTTTCATAACTTGTTAGAGACAAAACAATAAGGGTAACCCACTTATATAATGGCTAGTCTCCTAGATATGATAGATATGTCATATCTTGAGAGAACTTGACCAAATGAAAGAGCACCAAATGGCCTAGTGTTCAGAGTTTCTAGGATAAAACCAATGGTATTACTCTAGTGATATACATGTTAGTCTCCTAAATATTATATATATTTTAGAGCCTAGGAGAGCTCAACCAAATGAAAAAGCACCATATGGCCCTTTGTTAGGCTTGTCAGTCTCCCAAACCTAATAGAGATGTCAGAGCTGAAGGGAGCCCAACTTATTACATCATGCCACATGTAATTTACATGAAAATTAGAAAGAATAATCTAAAAGGCCTTGAGTTAGTCAAAATAAGTTATAAAAATAGTTTAAATTTTAATCAAAGGACACTACATGTCCTCCATCTAAAATTTTCTTCTCCAAAGCATATAAAGATGAAGAACTAGGCTACACCTAGGTGGTAGCTATTAAAAAGTGAACCAATAAATAGGTGACATGTGAAATGAATTATAAACCACCTAAGAAGCCTTAAGGATGATATGGTTGTATTCTTACCATACTATGGGCATTGATTAGATGGGAAACTAGGCCTTGATTAGACATTTTAAAGTATCACATCATAATTGATAAATCTAGTAGGAGGAATATGATCATAATCTCTAAGTTTAATCTCTATTAGGAAATAAATGGGAATATCAAGCCACCAACCTAAATTTGAATTCATTTAGAGTGATATGAATGATTCTATCAATGTAGTATATGAATGTAAACCTCTATAAGTGCCTCAAGGTAAACACATTAGCCATTATTGCTCCCATTTTCCTAGAATATACTCCTCACTTTATAATCCTACTATTCCCTCCATGTTTCCCCTTTGATCAAGGATTGATATTTCATAAAATCCATCCCATTTATAATGCCCACATCATCCTCTAACCCTAAAACTAATCCAAAATATAGGGACACAACTTTACCAAATGGCTTGAGATGTTTCAAGCACTATAACAAGGTATTAAATGCCATTGACCTAGTTCTAAAAGCCTATGGTAGCAATGATGAAGATGAGGCTGATTTCAAATATTACCTCAATACATATGAGAAGTGTTATCCATACCAAGCTATAGTAAATTTGAAGGCCTTACATTATGTTGACTTGTTTGTTAAACTTTTGTTTATAGCTAAGTGAGTGTAGGATGGTGTCAATGACATGGTATTATCTAAAAGTTATTAGAATCATATCATATTCATTTTAGGAGGGGCCTCCAATTCCTACTATAACTTCCTAATGTATACAATCACTTATGATTTAAATATAATTACAACCTAGATTAGATCTCAGTGGATTTATGACATCCTAAAGGATTGGGTAGATAATTTTAATGCAAAATGGGTCAACAATATGAATATCAATGTATACACCATTCACACTTTCAAGGAGGGAATCTAAATCTAGTTGATATTAATTGATTGCTTATGTAAGGAGAGTGACTTCTTGAATGTCAAATTTATATGGATTCCCTTACTTCATATAATTCTCTAGGGTGAGCAAGTACGTAACATTATAGGGGTCCTTAATTTAAATATGATCAAGGCTATTGGATATTCCTTGGGAGGAGGTGACTTCTACATGATGAGATAATTGGTAGATCTAGTCTTTATAGTGCTCACATTTAAACCTTCTACTTTCCTAGCATGGGTTATTAAAGGTATGAGGGTCTGTTTAGTTTTCTATAAGCTATATGGATACCATTATAGGAACCACATCAGAGAGATATGTGAATCCTTAAACTTAATGGTTTACATGGCCATAAAAGAGTCACCCATGCCTCAAATGTCAAAATATACTAGGGAATCTCTTTCCCCCATTAGGGACTATTGGTATGATAGACATAATATAATAATTCATGTGTTAGGTACTATCAAGGCCCCCCTATTAGGTCTTAAACCACTTGGACTAATAAAAAATCACATATCAACTTAAAGAGGGCATATTTATGAATTACATTAATCACTAATAAAAGGCCTTCCTACCCATCTTGATCATCATCAGGAACTATGCATATAGATCCTTCCCCCTATAGAATATGGTGATATGAATATACTCCTTTACCTTGGTTAGGGATGAACATTAAGATTGGGATTCACATGACATCCTCTAGACTCACACAAAAAAGTGCCATGCCTATCTCAAATCAACAATGGTCATTAGCCTCATGAAGAGGAAAAAATCTATCTAAACCTAATTGATGATTAGGAGTTATTTTATTGAATCGAGGAAAAGGAGAAAAAGAAAGGAAAATAAGCTTAGCCTAGGTCATCTACCCAAGCTAGCCTTTCCTCTTCCACATTAGCTTATCCTAGAGAAGATGTTCAAGAGACTCCCCTAGATTTTAAGGAGAATTATACATGAGTACTAATAACTTATCCTCCTTAAGTATCTCTTCCTTGAAATACCATCCCTTAACCCTTGACACTACCTCCACCACCTCCTATGGTTCAAGTAGTTCATATATAGGTAGTTTATTTGTAATCAACCTAGATCTAAGTGGCTCAAATCCAAGAAACTCAAACATATGCTACATGGGCACTCAGGTTTGATGTTAGTAATATCCCATAGGTAAGTCCAAGATGGAATAAGTAATTGAAACTCATGAAAATCCATTTCCCTATTCCATCCACTCTCTAATAACCTCTCACACAACGTATATTTTCATGTCCCCAATAGTCCACTTAGGTGGTACCTCCACTAGTCAATCCATAAGTTTAGATACCTATAGGTGTCCCATCACCAATAAGTGTAGTTGTGATTATCACAATAAATTCAATGGTATGCATAGATTAGGTAACTTGGGAAATTCCATAAAAACTTTTATCTATCCAATAGGTTCCTCAATTGGTCCTTGCAACATATTCCATCCTTAGTCCCTCCAATATAATAGTTGAATATGATTTGGGTAAGAGGCCTAAAAATAAACAAAAGGCCATTCATCCTCAACCTTATATTTAGGTCACAATTACTCCTACTGCTCCTCTTACAATACCTCTTGTGGATCCATACATTATTTATAGGCATCCATTTCAAATCATCTTGAGTGCATAGGGATTTGGCTTTAACTAGATACTTTATTCCTTTATGCTAAATGCCCCTCTCCCTAGAGTCATTTTCCAATAGGTCAATTTGACCAATATCTAATGGCAAACATAGATGTTACCTTGGGCTTCCCCATTCATCTTACCTCCTTTTGCCCCCATGCCTCCTAATACTTCATTAATTTACTCTTTCATTCCTCCCACTTCATCCATTCCCCTCCACCTCAGCCTCTACCTATCAAAACCATCTTTGTCACCCCACCAACACCTCCCTCTATCTCGTGAATAGTTATAATGTCACAGGCACCTAAGATGACTCTACAAGGTGACCCTAATATGCAGTGGGACATCAACCTTACCACATAGAACATGAAGATAATCTTCACCCAAAATTTCATCTAGGAGGGAAATCCTATGGTCTAATAAACTCAACAAGACCTTTTATCCCTCACCATAGTAAATATATTCATGAGAGAAGACAAAGTGGTTGAGGACCTAGTTTTTATGCTCTATGTTAGAACATTTAATGTCTAAGTGGTCTAATTTATACCCTTAACATAATTTAGTGTATAATTAAATAATAATTATTTATTATTTATTAACATGAGGTGAAACCTCATGTAAATAAATAATAAAACATTATATTTATTATTTACCAATTAAATTAAATGATTCTCAAGATGGTTGGACATATCGGTTACAATGGTCACCTGCCTTCATGAACTTTATAAATAGGGTTTTAATCCTATTTTAAAATATAATTTATATTTGGAAAACTTGAAGTGAACTCAATTATTTTAATATTTTCATGTGGAAAATATTATACAAAGGTTTTGTGAAGGCTTGTGTGAATAAGTGAGAAGTTAAAGGGTTTGTATTGAGGTGTAGGGTTTTTTTATATATAAATATAATAATTTGTGTGTTTTTTACCTCTTTGAGGTTTTACCACATTATATTTGTGTTATGTGTTCATATACATATGATTATTCTTATGATTTGATAATCATTTACATCATATATCTATTGAGTGTACATTACTTATATTCTACATGAAATTTATCACTCCAAGCTACACATGATATGTCAAAGAAGTTAATGGTGGACATGAAAGAGAAGGTACAAAAATTATAAGTCAAAGTAAGGATATCCTTACATATGGATCTAATAAAACAAGTCAAGGATTCTCATTTTTAACTTTTCTTATATTTGGGAGAAGTAGTCAAGACTCTAAAAAACAATAAGGTGCATATTAAAAGGGCCCAAACATATCTAGAGAGGATTACTCTAGTGGAAATCAAGTGTAGGAAGATGATAGTGATCCTAAATAAGAGTATGATCTTAGGATTTAAGCTCATACATATTTTATACCTAAGCCTCTACCAAACATACATTATGGGAATGAGGGATGCTAAATAAGAATGGATGAATATGGGACAGATGGTAGTGGATCCCCTAGAAGAAGGTAGGAAAAAGATACTAGTCTACTTTAAAGAGTTCAATGTCACTATGTTATTTTTCTTAAATGGAAATATAATGGATATGAGTGAGTTTAGAGTTCACCTAGATCACTTTGACCAAGTCATGAGAAATAAAGTGACAAAGGATAATAAGGCTAGAGCCTAGATAGTGCTCACACTTTCTATCCAATTAACTATGAGCATTAGTTAGGTTTTAGAGGTCAAGATGTCCAAAAGGGTCTTATTAAAAGTTTAAAAAATAATAATAGATAAATCATATGTGATATTTTTAAATACACTATTTAATTTGGCTTAGTTAGATTGAGAGTTTGACTTAGTAGAAGCTGCATTGGCACTAAGGAGGTAAATCCAAACATTTGGGAGGTGGTTAGTTGGTGACTCCTTTGCATATCAATTAGGTGGGCCCTTAGATATCTTATTGGGGGAAGTGGGGGAAATTATCTCATTTAAATATACTTATAAAAAAATTTAGGAGGATATCATGGCCTAGGATAGGAATCTCATTCTCCTTAGAAGTGAGTCCCATCCTTATCTATAAATTGTAAACTGTATCATTGTAAAAGGTCAACAATTTTGGTTCCAAATCACTGTTAGAATTAAGTAATTAATTCAACTACTTTTCCTTCATAATTTGGAGCTTGAATTTCTTCCATGATAGGCACTCTTTTTAAAGGAACTCATTTTTTTATGAATACGATTCTCCATTTTTTGCTAAACTAGTTATTTATTTACTAGTGTGTCGGTCATTTCTAGTTTTGAATGAATGATAATGTTAGAGGATTGAATAAGTGTTTTTTTATAAAATTAAAACTATGGTTATAATGTGTTATGTTGTTCTAACCCATTCATAAATCAATTTATTTTTCTTTCCAAATTTAGTAATATGTGTATCTCTTTACAAATAATGTTTAAAGGACCTATATGTTGTCTACGATAGGCTCTTTGAATATTGATATTTAGTGGGGATTTATGAATTATTTGTCTCCTTATATTTCATTAGAATTTTACCTTTTGTAAAAATAATTAAGAACCTTTGGTGAAACTTGACACATAGTGGTGTAACTGTGGTAGAGTACTTAAGTTTTTTAAACATTATCACCTTTCATGCTTGGAAACATTCTTTCATGCCCTACCTTTCCTTCATTTTCATGTTTATTTTAAATCCCTAAAAATTACCTTGCTTTAGAAATATGTAAGACATGACTTAGTAGCAAATTATAAATATTAGTTTCTTCAATTGAAAGGTAAACCAAAGTGCAACTACAAACATGGTGAACCTCTTATGGTAACAATCATTGATATCTGAGTACAAAAGATTAAACTAATCAATCCTTGGACTAAATAATTAGTCCTAAAATTAATGAGGGGATACTTTATCCCATGCATTCTCCCCTACTTTGCCCTTCAGATCACTCAATCTCATTAGTGCTTTCATGGAAAGAAAGGACTTTAGGGATAATAACGTCTAGCGCTAAGAGGGATTTGATTAATAAACTATTTAAAAACTTGACATTTAGTATTTGAGTAATTATTAGTAGGATATTCATCCTTGTAGAATAATTTTATTGAATAATTTTTAGTTTACTTTTATTTATGCTTTATCCATTTTTGTGTACTTAAAACACACACAATAGTTGGTGTTAGAAGGAGGGCCGAATCTATTTTTCAAAATTTAATTAATAGTATATTGGGTTTATGATTGTTAGTGATGATGAATTAACTATTGTTATTTATAAAACACCTTGGATCCTAATGCACTTATCACTAGAGCTAGGTCCTATCATGATAGACTAGTTATTTCATACTTTTAGTTTTATAAGAGGCCCAAAATTGGTAGACCAATACCTAGACCATTAGTTGATTCCACTAGTTTATATTCTTAGTCTTCCCCAAATAAACCACCCATAATATCTCTACAAGTACCCTAGTTATCTAGGTTGGCCATCAACATTCCTAGAGTTTTCGATGACTTACCTAGGAACCTAGAAATATCTCTTTCTTGTTTCACTCCCAATGTAGGAAAAATGTACAAAGAACATGTGACCTCGCACAAGAATTACCTTAGACTTCTTAATGTATAAAATGAATATGTGGTGTGTAGGATTTCCACTTTAATTGATGGATTCAGCCTATGACTATTTACTTAATCTCATCAAAAAATTAATCACAAGTTGGTACTAGTTTAGTATTGCTTTCTTGGCCTAATTTGGCAAGTTATTGACCCTAACATCATCTATTAGTATTTTGTTTGTGTTACATGAGAAATCAATGAACCCATCCAAAACTTCAATTCTAGGTTACAATAATGTATATTCGAGTCATCATGCTTTACCAGCTAAATACTTGACTGGTGCTTGAGATGCATAATAATGACTTAAACCTATGGATGACTGAGTTATTAAGACAAGACTGAAAGATATTTAAATTATCCATGAATTATACTAAATTAATAAAATTTGATAGGCTTTCAAACCCTATAAGTTAAATTATGGTTCCCATTCCCAATGTTTTACCATACATGCCTATGTTGAACTTGTTTCCCAATGCAAAGCAAAATATTCTAATGCTTTAGCCATTACCCATAACAAATGAGCTCCCCCTAAGTCATGTCATGCCAAACTAAAACTTGGGTTTTCTTAACCTAGTAAATAGTGAAATGTTTCTTTAGTTATAAAACCAAGTGATGTTGGTAACATTTAACAATTCCCAATTTATACGCCAAGAATCTACAAAAATGAGCTAGATACCATCCAATAAATTATTCAAAAACTAAGTGATGAATTCCTTGGTCTAAAAAGGCAAATGGGTAGTTTAAATGATGAAATTTAAAATAATAAATTCACCTACAAAATACAAAATAGAAATTATAGTCACCCCTATAGTTAGCCAAAGTCTCCCCTAGTAGGCTACCTAAATTTAACATTTATGAGATAGCTCTACCTAATTGGTGTTAAATGCATAACACAGCCACACATGGGGAACTTGATAGTAAATATTTCTATAGTGACTTTGATATCTTCTAGAGAGAAATGGAGGAGTATGAGGTGGTTCCAAATAACCTATAATGATTAAAATTGAGTAGACCCCCTAACATAACCATGGTTCTAAAAACTATGGACTTTCATAGCCAAAAAAATTGGATAGAGAAGAGTACTAGTGAGGTTTATGTGTTCCAATAGTTTCTAAGGAGAAATTATGACCTAAGGAAGTGACAACCACACCAATCCACTACTACTTTGAATCCCTAAAACAATGATGAAACCCCACCATACCATAATGCTAGGAATGGCCCTCCACCTCTAAAACCTCATGAGCCTAAAGCTCTTGAAAATACTTAGCTAGTTTAAAATAAGATATGGTATAACATAGTAGAAGACACAAAGAAGATTAAGGCAAATATAAACCTTCATGAACTTTATCATATCACGTAGAGATATTATCTTCTAATGAAATCCCTAACTAAAAATCCAACACAACCTACACAAACTAATAAAAATATAACCCACACCAATGTAATCATCCATAAGAACAAGACTGAGGTCCCTCCCTTTCTTTTGAATGTTAATTAATTTGGGAGGAATTCACATAACTACCTAGTTCATTTGGGAGCCTCAATGAACATAATGCCAAAAAGTATTTGTGAGAAGTTAGGGATAGTTCTTATCAAGCCAGACAAGGTGGTGGTTCAACTAGATAAATTAGAGGTTAAAGTAGTGTGTGAGTGTTGGCAATATGATTGTCATTGATTTTAAAAGGGACACTATGGATGTTATTTATGTCAAAAGGATTAGGAGATATTGATGGAGAGAAGATCATGTTTCATAGTTTCACTATAAAAAGTTGTCATTATTTTATAGAGACCATTTATGGATGTTTAAAGTCAAATAAATAGTAGATCTGTTATGCGTTTTTCATGAGCATTCTATAAATATGGTTTTTAGGTTTAGAGGAGAAAGAATGAGCTCATAATTGATTTATTTATCTCTATAACATTATAGGGTTTCATAGTAAAATATTAAGGGTTTATCCATGGCATAAACAAGACAAATTCTATTTTAATGTTGACTTGGTTTAGCTGGGACCTGATAACTTAAGTTACAACTTAAGTCTATATCATTATTAAGAAATTGGCCCCTGCACCTAGAAATTACCAGGTCTGAGAAATGATTAAAGGACTTTATATTTTCATAGTCTAAGACTTAATATATGTCCCTACTTGATCAATGGATCATGTTTAATTAAACATTAGAGATCTAATGGAGTGTGATGAATTATAATTATCAAAAGGATCTTTGAGTGAGTACGTAAGAGACAAGTGTCACATTCATAGATATTATCAGATAGAGACCCAATGATCATAAGCTTATTAGAGTTAATAATCAAGTTTTTAATAAAATATGACAGTGCATGGGTGATCATGTAAAGGAGATCCAATAGAGTGAATGGACTCAAATCCTATAAAGTGGTCAAGGTCTATTGATAAAGTGACAATTTAAATACTGAACAAGTTTGAGAAGATAAATGTAACAAAAACAATCTAAATATGTAGGAAGAAGTGAGATGAGGTCAAAGTATCAAAGTTTAACAACCAAGTCAAGGTATAGTTCATGTAATTTCAAAGATCTAACTGTATGTGGAAGCTTAGATGAGAAAGATCCAATGGAGGAAGTGGGCTTAGATGGAACAAAGCGATCAATGATTATCAACACAATGGTGAGTTAAAAACCAAGCATGTTTAAGAAGGTCACTAAAGAAAAAGTGATCCAAAGATATAATAAGTAGTGAGATGGGATAAAGAGTGTGACATTTAATGTCTCAAAAGAGATAAATAATGAGAATCTTTGGAGATTGAAAGACACATAAAATATTGGATTAGGAAGATAGATGGGCATATTTTGAAGATGATAAAGTTAAAGTTTGTAAGCATATAAAGATCAGATAGTTAGCATAAGCCTATCAAATATTGATCAAATGGATGTGAATCTGAGCTAGTTTAATAAAGACAATTAGATTATAGAACCAAAGGTGAGATCAATGACTAACATTTAAAGTCATGTTGAGATAAATGGTTAGTTATAGGAACATGTAATAACTTGAATATAATCTCTATATCTTGATATAGATAATGATATTGATAAATCCAATGAATCAAATCTACATTAAAGAGCCTATGCATCAAAATTTGAGTCTAATAAATTCTATAGCTAGTAAAGAGACCTACAATTATGGCATGATGCATGGAATCAAGATGTGATAAACTTATATTTTAATTCATAATGAACTAGAGTCTAGAATTGGCATGATGTGTTAAAGTTTGAGTGTGATCACACTAAAGATATGGAACCCTAAATCCATTGATTATATATATGACATATAAGACACAAGCAAATTCTACTAGAGCCATTCAAACTGTGTCAAATAGAAAATATATAGACATAGAACTAGAGGGTAGAGAGGAAAAGAAGAAGCTATAGAGAGAGATGAAGTATGTCAAATAGATACATATACAGACATAGAGAGAGAGGGGTAGAGAGGAAAAAGGAACATAGAGATAATGTGTATAAAATGAGTAGTTACAAATCAGACTTATAATAGAGAGAACAAAGTTTGATTCATTTATAAATTAGTGTTGTAATCTAGAGTTATAGATCCATAGATCTAATTGGTTGGTGCCATCAGATTAGATAAGTTGGTGCTCAATTAGGGGATCGGTGTTTGCTTAGGATTGGTGTCCTTAAATGTAACCAATAAGGTTTTTCTAGTGAGGCTTGTAGCTAGTTAGGCTTGTAACCAATGAGGTTTTACCAAGTAAGGCATTAATTGTGAGGCTAGATTAGAATAGTAGATTCTAGCATCTATTCTCACCATGGTTTTTCCCTTTGGGGTTTCCATGTATAAATTTGGTGGCATGCTTATTTATGTTTTTATGATTTTTCATTTATATTTTAATTTGAATATGCTTTTGAATTTGATTTAAAAGGATTAAACGACTGGTTTTATTTGCTATACTAATTCATACCCCTCTCAATACATAATTGTGTTCCAAAAATTGATATCAGAGCCTAAAGTTAATTAAACTAATCTTAATCATCTCAGGTAGATATTGAAATAATGAACACAATGGCTAGTTATTAAGTATCTTCATCAAATAAAGCACCTCTCTATGATGGATCTAACTATGTATTCTAGAGCATAAGAATAGAAGCATACTTATCGTCATTAGGGTTTGATGTATGGATGTATTTATTAAATTTATATACATCCCCTAATAAAAATACTACTAATTAGGTTGATAATAAGGCATATGAGAGCAACTCCAAGTTAAATAATGCTATTCTTTATGGATTGTCCAAATTAGAGTTTGTCAAAGTGATGCATTGTCATAATGCACAAGATATCTGAAACAAGTTAAAGAGAATCTATGAAGGTCATGATAGGTAAATTATTCCAAGATACAAACATAAAAAAATATGTTTAAAAGTCTTAAAATGACTGAAGAAGAAAATATTGTAGACTACTTCCTTAGAGTAGATGAAATAGCCAATGCAATAAGAGGCCTTGGAGAATAAATGAAAGAATTGATCATTGTCAAAAATGTCCTAAGTTCTTTGCCATCAAGATATGATTCTAAAATATCTTCAATAGAGGAAGAAATATATCTAGATAAGCTCACTATAGATGAGTTTCATGGTACCTTCACTACCTATGAGATGTGATGGGAGAAATAGATAGTCCTAAGAGAGAAGTTGCATTCAAAGCATCTAAGAAAGCAAAAGTAGAAGCATATACATATAAAACTAAGGAGATTGATGAATAAGAAGCCAAATTTTTCAATATATTGGAAATATGATCTAGAAAATACAAAGTAAGTTACCCTTTAAATGATTTAACTGTGGTAAGATAGGACATATTACTGCTAAATACCCTTATGACAAAAAGGATAACTCTGAGCAAGAAGAGGATGGAAAAAAGATGAATCCTCAGTATTCTAAAAATAAGAACTTATTTAAAAACAATAAAATAATGTATATAAGATAATATAATGACTCATTAGATTATAGTGATATCCTAGATGATGACCATGACTATACCTTTGTGGCTAATGGAAATGAATACCTATTCATGACATCAGGATCAACTTCTATAGATATAGATCAAGAAGAAGTTGAAGACTTTGGTGAAGAAGAGGAAGGAGAAGTGGACCTTGAATGTGAACTCATTTATGGTCTAGATGAGATTTATAAGTTGAGAAAAGAGAACACAAGACAAAATAAGCTTAGACAAAAATAAATTGAAAAACTATCCAAAACTCTTGAAGAATTTGATCAGATGGTTGTAAGCCTAAAGACATAGGTTAAAGAGGCCATAAGAATATAAGATATAGTCAAGATTAAACTACAATTAAAATTTGTTGATTATATGGGGCTAGAAGCAGAGAGAGTGATTTGAGAAAAGAATTTGAAAAAGTAGGAGACCGAATAGATAAAGGTTTGAAGCTAAAATGAGGATCAGACATTCTTGATGAATTGACTAGCTCTCAAAATCTATTAAAAGGTAAATTTGGTCCTTGTTATGAAAAATGGAAAAGTCACATGACCAATATATCTAATAAGTTATATGACAACTTCAAAGCAGAAGGAAGATTAAGAGAAAAGAAGGAAAAAGCTTACAAGGGAACAAAGACATATGTAAGCATTACTAATGTGAAGATTACTAAAGGAGAAAATAATCCTCAGGAAATGAAAAATAAAAATTATTACATCTCTACAAACTCAAGGAAGATGTAGAAGATAAAGGTAGCTAATGCAGATGGTTACAAAAGAGTAAGGAACCTGAAGAAGTAAGAGTTGAGAAGAAATCCCCATCCTACATTACGAAAAGCTATGACTAGGTATTCCTTATTTTTATATGGTTATTGTTATAGCTGTAATCATTTTGGTCATAAGGCTAGTAATTATATATTTTTACCTATAAGGAGAACCAATTTTGTAAGAAAAAATTCATTTTCTTCCTTGTTAGATACAACTATAGTGTGTTATAATTGTAATAATTTTGGTCACATAACTAAACATTCTAGAACAAGCTTTGTAAGATCAAAAGTGTAAGGTAAGGAGAAAGACATTCCTTTTAGTGTGAACAAAGGTTCACAAGTCCATGATAAAGATAAAAATAAGACATATAAGAAACCCAAGCATGTATGGAAAATGAAAGATTAAGCTAATGCTATAGAGGTTGGAGAATGTCAAAACCTCTTAGTGTCTGCTCATGTTTAGAATGAGAAGACCAAGCTCATGGATAAGTCTAAGGTGTTGATCAAGGATATTCTTAAGGTATGTATAGATTCAAGTAAACATTCTTCTATTATTGAGTAATAATATTCTATGACTAGTGATAAGATTATGAGTTCAAGGAAGATTCATTAGATAAATAGGTATGCCATAGATATATATTGTCTCCATGTATTGCTAATCCAATCATAAAAGAAAAGGGGAATAGTGTAATGGATGATCATGTTACTTCTCTTAAATCCAAGAGGAATAATAAGAATAAAAAACACAAGATGACCAAGGAGGATAAGGAGTATAAGGATTTATGTGTAAATCCTAGTTTCACATTGTTCTAGGACATTATGAAGTAGGGTGTCTCTATATATACTTTTTAAAAGACTCCTTTCATAAAAGAAGCAAGTGGTGTTCTTCAAAAGGTCTTGAAGGAATGAAATGAGTTCTCCCAATTGAAGTTAGTGTGCCAAGATGAGAGAAGTACTATGTATGGGTGTTTATAGGGACAAAGTGAGTGCTTCAATATGGCATAATGAGATTAGAGTAAATATCATATATATGTCTATAGGTTCAGTTGGCATAAGGTTTCTAATGTAAAAAAACTTAACATGGTGTATCTTATGTTGTAAAATTATTTGGGTCACTAAAATTAGTGAACATGTGTAAAATTATGATAGACACGTGAAAAATAAACTTATAGTGTACTATAGGTAGTCCCTTACTTTAAATATGGGACATGGAGTTAGGGGGAGATAACTCAGATAATTTGAATGGATTGAGGAGCTATTCATGATGTAAAAAGGAACATATGTGAGATGCTTTAGTCATGATTTAAAGATAAGGTATTTTATGATATAGATGTTAACTCAAGTAGGTTGAGATGATGACTTAAACAAACCAAGCTAGGTGCTTAGACAATGTATTTAATCCTCATGCATAAACAAAGTGGGTGCTTTGTGATTGGTCAGATCCTAAGATTCGATGGATATATATGGAGACCTAAATTTGCTCTTGTGATGTAATGAGATAACATTTGGGAGTGATAACTCCTACATCACATCACTAGATACTAGTTATAGAGCTAAAATCTAGAGGAAGGATCATAAAAGCCTTGTTGATCCCTAGAAGAAGAGAAAAGATAATTTAGGTATGCATAATTTGCAAATTTCTAGTGATTTAATGGTAGCAAGTTCTTAGACAAAAACCTTTATATAATAAAGGGGGAGAACACTTTGGACAAACAGTGACAAGGAGTCCATTTACCATAGATGTCAAAGGGGGAGAAAAAGGGAAAATGCTCTTTGTAAAAGTTTGGAGAAAAAATGAGAATTCTCTCTATAAAAGTTTGGAAGAGTAGATCAGGTGTCCAAGATGAGATTATGAAAATGTGACATTGCCTAAGGGGGAGAAAGTATGGTATGAATAGCTTCATTTCATACTCATCAGAAGCCAATGCAAGTAATGCTAAATAAGGATCAAATTATTAGAATATCATAATGTTAAGTTTGCATCATAACATTTAGTTTGCCATCAATGCCAAAGGGGGAGATTATAGGTAATATGATTGTCATTAATGTCAAAAGGGACACTATAGATGTCATTTATGTCAAAAGGATCAAGCCATATTGATGGATAGAAGAGCATGTTTCACATTTGCACTATATAAAGTTGTCCTAATTTTATAGAGACTATTTATATATGTTTAAATTTAAACAAATAGTAGATCTATTATGGGTTTTTCATGAGAATTATAGAGATATGGTCCATAGGTTTAGAGGAGAAGGAATGAACTCATAATTGATTTATTTATTTCTCAAACATTATAGGGTTTCATAATAAAATCCTAAGGGTTTATCCATGGCATCAATAAACAAAGTTCTACTATAATGTTGACTTGGTATAGCCAAGAGCTGTTAACTTAAGTTACAACTTAATTTTATATCATCATTAAAAAATTGGCCCCTTGACCTAGAAATTATCAGCTTCAATCAATGATCAAAGGACTTTATATTTTTTGAGCTATCAAACTTAATATATGTCCCTACTTGATTAATGGCTCATGCTTAATCAAAAATTAGAGATCTAATGGACCATGATGAAGTTAAATGGTCAAAAGGAACTCTAAGTGAATGCGTAAGTGACAAGTGTCACATTCATGAAGCTTGTCAGATAGAGACCCAATGAGTGTAATCTGATCCAAGTTAATGATCAGGATTTTAATAAGATCTCATGATGCATGTATGATCATAAAAAGGAGATATAATAGAATGAATGGACTCAAATGTTATAAAGTGCTCAAGTTTTATCGACATAGTGATGAGTTAAATACTAAGCAAGTCTAAGAAAATCAACAAAGTGAAAGCAATCCAAAGACATAGGAAGTAATGAGATGAGGTCAAAGTGTCAAAGTTTAATGACCAAGTCAAGGTATAGTTCATTCAAGTTCAAAGATCCAATGGCACATGAAATCTTGGATGAGAAAGATCTAATGGAGAAAATGGACTCAGATGGAACAAAATGATCGATGTTTATCGACATAGAGGTGAGTTAAAAACCAAGCATGTTTGATAAGATTGATGAAGCAAAAATGATCCAAAGATATAGGAATCAATGAGATGGGACAAAAATCTCAACATTTAACATCTCAATAGAGATAAATAATGATCATCTTTGGAGATTGAATAAAATGTGAAAGCTCAGATTAGGAAGATCAATGGGAACATTTGAAATATGACAAAGTTAAAGTTTGGAAACATACAAAGATTAGACAGTTAGCATGAGCCTGTCAGAGATTGAT
Organism: Torreya grandis; assembly: GCA_037957365.1. Taxonomy (NCBI): domain Eukaryota; kingdom Viridiplantae; phylum Streptophyta; class Pinopsida; order Cupressales; family Taxaceae; genus Torreya; species Torreya grandis. The sequence continues at coordinate 3,242,548 of JARHVA010001550.1, forward strand.
TAAATGGACATGTTTTAAAGCTAAGCTAGTTTAATAGAGACCATCAGATCATGGTACCAAAGGTAAGATCAATGACCAAAATTTAAAGTTATGTATAGATAAATTATTAGTTATAGGAACATGAAATAACTTACGTATAATATCTATATCTTAACATACACAATGATATTGATTGATCAAATTGATAAAATCTGCACTAAAGAAATTATGCATCAAAACTTAAGTCTAATAAATTATATAGATAGTAAAGGGACCTAAAATTATGGTGTGATGCATGAAATAAAGACATGGGAAACTTAAAATTCAAGTCATAATGAACTAGAGTCTAGAATTGGCATGATGTGTAAAAGTTTGATTGTGAACACATTGAAGATATAGAAACCTAGATCCATTGCTTATATATATGATATCTGTGACATAGGTAGATAATGATGGAGCCATTCAAATTATGTAAAATATAAAAATATAGACATAAAATTAGATGGTAAAGAGGAAAAAAAGAGGCTATAGAGAGATAGATGAAGTGTGTCAAATAGATACATATACAAACATAGAGAGAGAGGGGTAGCGAGGAAAAAAATCACACATATATAATGCGTAGAGAATGAATAGTTATAGATAAAACTTGTAAAAAAGAGAATAGAGTTTGATTAATTTATGAGTCAATGTTGTAATTTGGAGTTATAGTCCATATATATAATTGGTTAGTGCCATCAGATTAGCTAAGTTGGTGCTCAATTAGGGGATTGGTATCTCCTTAGGATTGGTGTCCTTAAATGTAACCAGTGAGGTTTTACTAGTGAGACTTGTAACTAGTGAGGTTTTTCCAAGTGAGGCATTGAATGGGCTAGATTAGAACAATAAAATTTAGTAGCCATTATCACCATGTTTTTTCCCTTTGGCTTTTCCACATATAAATCTAGTGTCATGTGTATTTATGTTTGTATGATCTCTACATTTATATTTTAATCTACATATGCTTTTGAATTTGATTTAAAAGGATTAAAGGACTAGTTTTTTTGATCTACTAATTCATCCCCCCTCTTAGTAGATAGCTATGTTCCAAAATTGAGATTATGAATGTCCACATGAAACTATAATTTGAGCTTAGGGTTAAAAATTTCATAGACATCTAGGTGGTAGAGATTCCTAAAGCTTAAGGCATGCTCCTCAATATGGACTGGTCTAAAAATTTAAATGGGTACATTATTGATGCTTCTAAATGTACCACCGGTCACCTCAATTTTTAAAAGAACACTTCTCATTTTAGAATTTAGATATTTTAGGGCATGATTTACAAGTTTTGATAATTTAGTTACTTGTGGTGAAATAGTAGTAGAGTAAAATAACTATTCCATAATATTTATATAATTTTGGTGGTTAGGAACCACCTTGGTTTGTTCTCTTGTGAATATTTTATGATACTTAGTGAATTACACTCCTTTATTATAATATAGACTAATCTAAATGGATATTTATAATGTGGCTTAAACTAAAGTGAGTATGGTGTAAGAAAAGAGCAAAGAGAAGGGTAGGGTAGAAAAGAAATAAGTGATTTACAATTTTGGTCTTAAATATTATGACAAAGTATTAATGGTAATTTAATATGAATTTAACAAGTATTTAGTGAAACATAGCCTAAACTCAAATTTCACTAAATATAAATTGAAATTTAGAGGAAAATGTTTAAGAATCACAAGTAAGGACCAAGTCTACTTTAGGGTTTTACTACCATATTCAAATAGATATTGCACATCCAAATATAAAGCAAAATGAAATCAACTAGAACCTAATATCTTCCAACTAATTTAGCATAATCACAAATTAGAAACCCTGTGTTTAAAGAATGCTATTCAAAATTCAAAGATACTATTCAAATTCAAGACTTCTAATAATAATTGAGAGAAAAGATATATTAGCAATTAACACATCACAATGGACAATCCTTATGAAATTCCTTGATTATATTAATTACTTCAAGTATTCAAAGTTGCTCAAAAATCTCTCCCCTTTTACAATGGTGATATATACCTTTATAGGAAGATCATGCAGTATACTAGTCAATTTATATATACAGGTGTACAAAGACAAGGACAACTATCCTTATAGGTTTTATGATACATGTGCCTTTTCCAGAATAATATTGACCTAGAGGCAAGTATGATAACAAACTAGCATATGCCTTTACAATGGAATATTCCATTCTAAAATGTTACAAAAATCAATAAAGTAGAATATTACTTAAGTAACTAGTGGGGTCCCCATTTATTTTTGGAGGATGCTCATGGATATTTCATGTTTTTCATAAAGCATCTCAAGATCTACAATAGGATTCATGATACATTCCTCCTCTTAGTCTACTAGCTCATCTAATTCCTTATCATTTTTAGCCAAGGCCTCCTTGATGCTTTTAGCTTAATTGATCCTCTCACTTGCATTGAATATCGTATCTAAGATCTTGTTATTATCCTTTATAGACTAGTCTTTGGTTTTCCCTAGATTTTTTGAGTCACTAAAGTGACCCTTTGCTTAAAATATTCATCACTAATGAGGCCAAGGGTAGTAGGTTGTGTAGGATTGACAAGCATGGTCAAATGAAGTTGCTTAATTTCATTGATGAGTTCTTTGTCACATTTTAGAATCCCCATTACCTTGGTATGACAAGTGCTCAAGCTTTGAACCTTATCTATAACCACCCCCAATATTGTGCCTAGATGTCCCATACTTATGGTTTTAAATTTTGGGATCTACTTCTTTGCTTGAATGTTGAAGAGTTGACCAATATTATCCTCTGAGGCCCACAATTGGGTGACTAGGTCTTTGTCCAATATATCTATGTCCTTTAGTACACTTTTTCTCATTTTAATTGACTATAATGCCTCAAACATGTCATAGAATGATTTATCAAGCATCTTGATCATGACATCTGGGACTAACAAAATTTCTTGGGTTTGCAAATTCTCCTTCTCCCTTTCCAAATTTTGGATCCTATTTTTAGACCTTAGACTCCAACCTTGGCTTGTTGTGAATGTGCTTCCATTAATATTTCCACCTATTCTTCATCTATTATAGCTTCACTAAGCTATTTTCCTATAATAGGGGTCAAACCTATAAAATGTTCCACCTTCTGAAAGGTGAATTCTTTTGTCCCAACCATAGACATCTTGGTTTTTAGCCTTTATAAACTTGCTATCTCAAGATTGAAATTAACTATGGTAATTGGTTCTTTAAACTAAGGGGGTTCTAGGAACTCCACTTCTAAACTAGTAGATGCTCTTGAAGCATCCATCTTCTTACTTCTTGAGCCTTGGGAGACTATAATTATCTTCTCTTCCTGCTCCTTCATTATAGATTTTATCCAAGGATTTAAATCACCATGCACATCAACCCCAACCCTTGTCATGGCCCTTGAGTGGGAGAGAGAATGGATCTTCTGCAACTTACCATAAATAAACTAATCATGAATGACTAGTCCATCGATTGGAAATTTATCACTATAGAGATTGACTTCACTAGTGGGATGAGTGAAGGTCAATATAGGCTTCTTTTTGGTCTCATAGATACTAATGCCAATTATACTTGCCTCTTCTCTTGAGAGTCTACTAGGGCTAGTTCCTTTCCCACTATCTCTTCTGAAGGGTCGTCTTCTCCACCTAAGCCATAGGATTTTATAAGATCCTTGAGGGCACCCTGAAGTGTCTCCTCTAGCTCTAAGGCAATCATGTCAATGTACTATATTGGAGAAGGTGGTTTCTGTTGCATGGTTGAAGGTAAGGGTCCTTCCTCGGGTCTTTTTTCTAATTTTACCTCTTTAACCTTTTCTTTTCGTTTGGATTGATCATCCTAATTTGACTCAACCTACTATTGGGACTACTATAGTTTCTATTTTTGGGGTTGCATGTGGGCTATTCTAGATGGCCCTATAAAAAAATGTTTTCTCAAAGGGTAAATTTTCCATATTTCCCCAAAAGGATTGTTTTCTCTAACTAATATATGCTCTAACTTCATGTTGTGGCCTTATATCCTAGCCAACACTTCCTCATAATTCTTGTATTTGATGTATATGTTGTCATAGACACTGATTTGATGTGCGTAATCGATTTGGAGCTTATTATCCTTTAGATGATCCCCCATATTCTTCCTTAGATCTCACATTTTGAGTTCATCTAGCTAAAAGCCAAATGATTTCCTATGTGTGACCATAAATTCCACCTATTTCTAATCTTTAATTAGGACTTTCCCAATGTCTAATGGGAAGGGGTGAAATAGACCTTTCCTTTTCTCTTTACAGGCCTTGTCAATGCCAAAGATGAGTTAAGAGGTAATCTCTTGTTCAGCTAGTTTGTAAGGTTGGGACATGATGACTTCTATCCTAATTACTATGTAATCATGATAGTTCCATATGTCCCCTATAGTTTCAACATATATTTTTATGAGGGGGTGGATATTAGGTATACAAACACCTATGATGGCTTCCACTATAGTAGGGTAACTATAATCATAGATGAACTACATATGATTCTTGTATATGAAGATATGTAGATTAGAGTAGAAGTGGGAAATGGTTGTCCTGCCTTCTGTGGAATGATTCCTAATGCTAGGGAAGGTAGTTAAGGCTAGAGGGGATTCTAAGAGGTATGTCATCATGTATAATTACTTGGAAGTCTTTCTTTTGATGGCTATGAATTGTTTTTCTAGGAAGGTGTTGATTAAATCTTTTATTGGAAGGGTAAGTCTCTCCTCTACCAGGAAGTGTACATATGAGACCCAAACCTTATTCATGTAGGTGGTCAAAAGGGAAAAATATCTATTCAACAAGGTCATAATCACCATAATGCCCTATTTTAATGAGATGATATGGATTTTTCCATTAAGGTTTGAAAATATATGAGGCCCTTGATGAAACGAGGGTCTTAGGATAGAGTCTAAATCATGGCTATTGGGGTTTATATATGGAAGAGGAAGCATGTAGTACTTTTAAAAATCCATAGGTGAAATTTATGATACCCTTTTAGAATCACCTTCCCAAATTATCTATTCACCATCTATCTTACAATCAATAAAAATGGGGGCAAGGGCACTAATGTAGTGTAATACCTTTGGTTTTGTCATGGCATGATGGAGATGAGCCATTTGGATTGCAACTAGATTAGAGTGTCATCTACTAGTGGTGGCATTTATTTTCTCTTTATTTATGATGGGTTGTAATTATTATATCATAAATAAAATCTCAGACCAATTCTTGATGCCATGGATGTTTAATACAGTCAGTTCTATTTTTGTGTCTTTGAATATCTAACCCTCATTATCTATTATAAAATAGATCTCTAATTCCTCCTTCGCTTATTGTGTTCTAGTAGCCATGGCATCAATTTCTTGCTAATTGTTCACACTAGACCATGGATGATCTTTATGAAATCCCCCTCATTCTTAGAAAACACAATGGAGTTGATCTTTGATTGAATTGTAGTAAATTGAGTTTCCTGGGTCACTTTATACATGGTCTAGGGATTAGAGATTTAATGGTAAAAGATATCCAAGATTTGGCTTATAATGTTTTAGATTTGGTTTGGACCTTTGCCTTTTACCTTTGTGTTTTTGATCCCATAATATATTTAGTTTTGTCCTTTTTTACTTGTGTGGAGCTTATGTGGCATTGGTCTAGATCTTTTGTAGCATTTTACATAAATGACATTTGAACACTAGCCATTGCTATTTAAAAATACCTCCTTATTTTCATTTTTTTGGATCAAAATCTTAGATTAGTGTGAACCATTGATTATAATATGAGTCCTTTTCTTTGGTTTGTTCATTGGTCTTAAGCACTATGGTTGTGACACTTGGCATGCTTACATATCTTCCTCATACTCCAAATCCTCTATTTAGTTAATCATCAAATGGGTTTCAACCACATGGCAAGCCTACAAGATTTTGAAAATTCATCGAGTCATCTTCATGTTATTGGATCAAATCATAAAAACTATTAATCTTTAGTGATAAATACAAGGGCACTACTTTGCATTCCCATGGGACCTCCTAGGGTCTTGTCAGTTCCATCTTGAATGTGTTTTTTACATACTTTAGGTTCACAAGATCTCGTGGTCTTATTGAAAAGTCCTTAGGAACCTTTGCATCATTGGATCAAATCCAATGACAAGGCATGAAATGTAAGATCTAAAAAATGTTTGATCATTAAGTTAGCACATTATTACAGTTAAGGATTAGGCTTACATTCCTTATACTAAGGTTTGTTTTGTATTTACTAAGAACTGGACAAACCTTAGGCTAGGGACTTAAACCTAAATGGTGATTAGAAAAGGTGGCAAGGTATGGATATTCTAGGATAAGGTTTGCATTATGTTTAACAACACCATGAAAACATTAGGCCAAAATATCTATGACACGTGCCATGAACCATGCTCAAATTAAATTAACAATGAGATGATGATCTATAAGTTTTTATAAGGTGAGTTCATAATTTGAGATCCATTATGCAGTATGTAATGTGAGTCTCAAGGCATATACTCAAACTTGGTATATATCATTGTTTTGTAGGTCAAAGCCTTCCATTGTGAACATATTTTTGGAATTTTCCTTAGCTTGTTGGGTCTTTTCCAAATTAAAATAGGATTTTTGGATGTCATTTGAACCATTAAATAAAATATTTAAGTAGTTTAAAATTTATGGTCTCACATGCATCAAATACACTCTTGTGGGTATCTATTGATAGTCACATGAACCTCAAGTTTACACTAGTAAAAGTTTCATTTCAATGAACTTAAAGTTGATTGTCACATGGGTATTAAGTTTTCCCTTTCAAAAATTTGGGTGATGGTCACATGAATGTTAATTTTAAATTCATTAAAACCTTTATTTTTAAATGTGAGGGTGTCACTTAGCATTCTTGTAGAGCTTCCTAGGGTCTTGGTGTTACTTTGCTCTATTAGATCAAGTCCCATAATAAAAAAATAGTTGTTGATCATGAAATGGGCCTTCAATTTTGATTGGTTGTAGTTTGAAGTTGGTCCTTCTTCCTTTTAATCCTCACATGTAATTGTGCTACATTTCCCTATTTAAAGCTCTCTATGGCCTTTTGACTTTTCAACTGCAATTAGTTTCATTTGATCAAGTCCTAAAATAAAGCATGGATCATCAGATCATCAAAGATGCATGCTATTTAAGCCAAAGTTTAGGTCATCCTCATACCATTGGATCAAAACTAGTGATGAAACGATAGTCATAGGATCCTAAAAAATATGAGGAAGTTAATTTTAGGACTGTGGGACATAAAAAAACTTAAGCTTAAAAAGCCAAGACTAAGGTCATGATTATATTAATAAATACATCATGGCCTTAGTATTAAAGTCTTACGCTTAAGTTAAGAAATACTAAAAGGGACCCTATAGATGAAAATTAGTTAGGATATTAGGAAATTTTTGTGGAGACAAATTAATTATTAAAGGGATCAAATTTCTTGGTCGAGTTGTGTTGAAAAACATGACTAAACCAAGAACATGTGTTTCATACTTTAAGTCCCTAAATTGATTTTTAAAATGTTTTACTACCAATTTGGGTTCTTTCCTCTATTAAAATTTTAATAAAGGGTTTGCCAAGTTTTTGGAACATAGACTCCTTGGGAGTACACACCATGGAACCTACAACTAAGAGCCCAGTGAACATTTTTATCACAATTAGTCCATACTTAAACATAATTAAACCATATAAGCTCTACTTAAATAAAGTGGATGACCTTCAAACGTTTCTAATAGAATTTTTTCATTATAAAATTTCCATGTTTTATATTAAATATTTCTCAAGGGCCTCAATTCAAGAAAATGGGGGTATGTTGTTTTCAACAAATGATGACTCATTGGGGAAACATAGAAAATGTTAGAACCTAAAGACTCTGGCTTAAACACATGACTAAGTCATCCATTTCAATTGATCAAAACCACCATCTGGACTAGATTATGGTCGAAACAAACCTTTCACTTTTAGACTTAAGGTTAAATATCAGGACATACTCAAATTATGTGTGTGATTTGATTCCACTTTATGTTTACCATGGGGTTCAAGAAACAACTTCCAGGTTTCATTTCTTTAATCACTTACATTTACTTATGTAAAGATAAGATGCTCATTAATAACCATGCCTTTAACTTAGGGAAGGCTTGGGCATTGCTCTACTTCTAACCAGACATTTATAGCCCTGATAGAGTTGCCTTTAGCTCCACTCATGACCTTACTCTACTTCTAGTCACACATCTATAGCCTCAATGGAGACTACCAAAATCACCTGTATCTGAAAGCTTTTGATTTTGCATTGTATCCTTATATATATATATATATATATATATATTATCTTTATTCTTTTAGTAAGGTTAGGAACTAGGATAGCCAAGTTTTAAGATTTGGCCAAGTATTTAATCTTTGGAAAATTGTCTATGGTTTCAACTCTAATCCCAAGAAAGGATGTTGAATAGGTGCTAGTGTGGTCATATCATGATAATTTATACCTTATTCCTACTAGTACAAGTTTCTTTAAAACCAATTTTAGGTCAAGGTAATGGTTGGGATCTTATGGAGCAACTAACCTTTTTATTGGTCTACATCGATTTATCTATGATATAACATTATGCTCTATATTCCATGAACATAGTCATCCCATGCATGGGGTTCATACATTTATTATTTAAATTTGGGGCATGTTTTCAAGTATAATTCATAACTTCTAATATCAAAATTGTCCCAAGGGACTTACTGGAATCAAGGAACAAGGCAACATGAAATGAACACATCATAGAGAGAAAGGCAATAACAAAGAAAAAACAAACAAATATGTGCATTCTTATGTAAAAATAAGGGACAAGAAAGAAATAACATAAAAAACAAAAATAGATATGTGCATTCTTATATACAAAAAATGGATAAGAAAGAAAGAACTGAAAAGAAACTAACTAGCCTATCTACATTAATGTAAACATTTTACTATTTACTCCATGAAGACTCTAGGAGGAGAAGTAGAGAAATAGTGCTTGAGATACTACCCATTGGTGGGCATGGTAAAGTCTACGCCTTATAAGTCTTTGAGTTTAAAAGTGTTGTTGTCAAATGTTTCTATAATCTGATATGGGCCAATCCACAAGGGTGTGAATTTACCATGTTTTCCCTTAGGCTCAAATGCCTTGTCCCAAAGAAGAACTAAGTCTCCTTGTCTGAACACTTTGATTTTAGATATTTTATCAAACTATATCTTGACTATGGTTTGATGTCTAATAAATTTAGAAAAGTCTTTTTTATTACATATTTCATCTGAATTATATCCAACAATCTAAAACTGGCCAGCTCTTGTCTCTCCTCTATGTATTCTTGTATAAATCCATATGTAGGCAAATTGAGAGTGATAAGAAAGATGGGTACTTATCCATATACCAATAGTAATGGTGAGTATCTTAAGGCTTGCTTGATCCTTATCCTATTTTCCCAAATTACAAATTGAAGGAGCTTGTGCCAAGTTCTAGGTTTGTCTTTATAAAACTTTTTGATTGCCTTCATTAGGTTCTTATTTGTTGACTTAGAGACTCCATTCCCTTGGGGATAATGGTTGGATGCAAAATTGAGAGTCATACCATTATAATAAACCCATTTAGTCATATTTATGGATATGAAGGTAGATTCATTATCACATACTAGAGATACTAGGGTCTCAAACCCGGTATAAATGTTTTCTTCTAAAAAATTGATCACTTCTATAGTTTTGAATTACTTGGTAGCTACAAATTCAGTCCACCTTATACAATATTATATTGTGGTAAATACATATTTTTGACCTCTAGATGATTTTTTATTGATTACACCAATAAATTTCAACCCCCATTGATAAAAGGTTTTATCAATCATGACTGGTTATAGAGGCACTATTTCCTTTGGCTCCTTGGTGCTAAAAATTTGGTATGAATGGCATTCTCCCACATTCTTGTGAGCATCTTTAAAAATAGTTGGAAAATAATAGCCAACTCTTAGAATTTTGTGGGTTGTACTTTTTCCAGATGGATGTACACTACTCAACTTTTCATGAAAGGTGCTCATGATTTGGGTAGCTTCTTCTTGGGACACACATCTCAAGTAGATTCCTTCAAAGTTTAATCTATACAAGATTCCATTCTTGATTAAGTAGTGGGTTGAATTTATCCTCAAGTCCCTTTATTTATCCATAGATAAACCTATAGTACAAGTACCAATGATTATCAAATGTATGATTGGGTCATATCATTCACTAGCTTAAAAGTTTTATTGATCTACCTACATAATACTTATTCTAGGGTTAGTATTAGCAATCACATGAATCAAACCTTGACACCTTACCAAATTTGCCCTTTTCATATCTAAGTCATATTCCTATAATATTTACATTGATTTACCTCTACGTTCCACCAGTTCTATCTATCTTAACATAAGTTTAATGGAAGGGTCATATAAGATGGAATGCACCTTATTTATAAGAATGTAATACCCAAATTTCTTAACTACCTTGACTAATGCATATGTATGTTTATCAATTAATGAATAATTTAAATTGACATTCTTAAAATTGGTACTCATAAAATAAATTGAGTGGTCACACCCTTCAATTTTTTGAGTTAACACTATAGCCATAGTGTGGTTAGATGCAAAGGAATAGAGGTATAAGTCCCTTGAAAAATTAGGACTTATAAGGATCAGAGCTTGACTAATGGCCTCCTTGATGTCATTGAATAATTTTTTTGAATCTTCATTCCATGTGACCTTAGCATCCTTCTTTAGCATGTCATTTAGTGGTTTGACTATTTTTGTAAAACTAGAAATGAACTTTCTTACAAAATTAATCTTATCGAAAATTGACTTTAGCTCTTTTTTACTATTTGGAGGTTCTATTCTAGATATGGCTTCCACTCTTTTAGGATCATTATATATCCCATCATTAGTTATAACATTACCTAATAATTTCCCTTCATTCACACAAAAGATACTCTTTTTAGGGTTCAATGAGATGCCATACCTTCTATATCTTTCAAAAACTTGTAAATATAGAAAGTAGTCTTCACTATTTTTATAAAAAAATCTATTAGATCATCCATGCATTTAATAATGCACTTTCCAATCAGGGCTTAGAAGGCATGGTCCATATCTATTTAGAAAGTGTATCCTACATTAATGAGTCTAAAGGCCATTATTTTTTATGCAAAGGTTTCTCATTTTGTTGTGAAGGCTATCTTCATCTTGTCTTCTCTATCAACTGATACTTGGTTGTAGCCTAAAAAGCCATCAATAAAGGACATAATAGCTGATCCTAAAACAACTTGAATTACTTAGTCTAGGAAAGGAAGGGGGTAGTTATCCTTCTATGATGCTTTGTTCAAATTTATGAAGTCTATACAAAGCCTAATCTCACCATTTTTCTTCTTGACTACTACCAAATTGGCCACCTAGGTAGAGTTCTTGATGGGAAAGACTATCCTAGCATCTAGAAGTCTTTTGACTACCATAAAGATCATGGGTTTTAAGACTAGGTTCATAGACCTTTGTTTCTATCTAAATGGTTTAAAACTCTCTTTAAGGGGTATAGTATGTGTGATTACCCTCAGATCAATAATTTTTAGGTCATCATAAGACCATGCTATGACATCCTTGTATTGAGCAAGAAGTTCCTTAGCTTTCTTGTTTTCAATGTTTGTGCAATACTTTCTAACATTTAGTAGCTAGGGATGATCATGAAGGGTTAAATAAATATCATTATAGTCCTTCCCATTTACTTTAGGAGACTTAGAAGCATAAATAGCTTTGTCCTTATCAAATAGTCTCTCTAAAGCAATCATTCCCTTTGGAATTTTTTTATCACTCAACTGAATGACTTTACCATTAAATTTATCTTCCCCAGATGTACTTCCATTAGTTACATCAATGATATGAGCATCAAACACTCCAAAAATAGTCATGAAATCTAATATCTATTGAACATCATTGAAGACATAGAAGTGGTTGATATTATTTGGTACTAAAGGACAAGGGATCAGTTCAATGTTAAAATTAGGGGAATCATGATTGGGCATGAGATTAGCTATAAGAGATGCCAATTTATCAGCTTCTTTATTTTATTCCCTTGGGATGGAAGTGATGCCAAAGGAATCAAAGGATTTAATAAAATTCAAACTCTAAATTTATACCTTCTTAAATATGAAAGTTTACATTGGTATTTGCTTCTAACCTAGTTAACCACTAGTTTTGAATCCCCATAAACTAGCAGTTCTTTGATCTTGTTTTTTATATCAAATTTTAAGATAAGGATAAGGGATTCATACTTAGAAAGACTATTAATACAAGGGAATTATATTGTATAAGATGTATGGTACCTTTTTTTAGTGGGGTTAGTCAAAACAATACCAACACCTAATCCAACATTTGACCTACCACCATCAAAATGCAATTTACATAATCTAGGAACAACATAAGCATACTTGGTATCATAGACTTTGTCAGCCTCTAGGGTGAAAACCCCAAAGTATGAGTCTATTATGTTGACTCTCTCATTCAAAACACTGTATTCATTTATCATATGCTTCATTCTTAGTTCTCTCTCAACTCTGATCTGATTTGGGACATCTTTCCAAGGTAACCATATGTGTGATCAATCTGTAGACATGTGATCATTCAAAGACTTAGTCCATTCCATGTTTAATAAGATTCCATAAACATCAAGTATTTGAACCACCTAAATATCAATGAATTGTTTCACCCTATGTTCAAAAGATAGTTACATATGAACATTTAATAATTATCCTGCAACTTTGACCCTAGATTTATCTAATTGGGTGATAACTCTATTCAACATTATAGGTGTTAAACTAGGTTATTTTCATATTCCTATAGGCATGATATTATTATTATTATATGATCTTGAATCTAATATTCAATTATGTAAGTTCTTACTAAACATCTTGATAATAGGCAAAAAAGGAGGAGACTCAGCTTTGGTTTTATGGATTGTTACATTGGCATGATCAGTATTAAAGGGAATGTGCTTTCCTAACAAGGATTACAACAAAATATCCAATGTAATCTATATTATGTGTGGTTTCATGTAATGTTATATTATCCTTTATATTTTTCATGTCCACAACTATGTTATAACCAATTTTTCTAGGACTAGGAATATCAACTCTAGGTTTAGAAGTACTCCCTTTTGGTGGCTTTGGATTGTTATTTGAAGAGGTGTCATGAGGAGTTCCAAAGTTGTTTGGAGGTGTTGAGGTAGTTAGGATGTACGTCTACTCTATATTCCTCAAGGGATAGGTCTTATTCAGGAACTACTAAAAGGCTTAGATCTCCTTAGGGATCTCATGAGGTTTATTTTCCTCTTGAAAGGGGAAATCAAAGGTGTCCACCATAAAGGCATAATCAAATGGCTTAGATCCAGAGGTGCTTGCACCACTTTCTTTGTTAGGAACTACTTTAAATATGTCTAGCTCTTCTTGTAAAGCCTCAAAGACTTTTCAAAATTCTATACAGTTAATTTCCTTATGCTTGGCTATACAATGTACCCTATAATAGTCTAGAAATGCAATGTCAGTAATATTACTATCCATATTCTTGTTACTAAAAGATGGTTCATTAGCCTTATTATTATGAAAACTATCTTTCTAAAATCTATTATTTGGCTTAATAAACCTTTGAAATGAGAAATTCCTACTAGAGTGCTCTCCAATATTGCCCACTTATTTTTGTGACTGAAAGAAATCAGTGCTTAAGTTTTGAACCATTTTCAAGATGGATTCATTCTCATTTTTGGGAGTTTCAAAATTATGTACCTAGTTATTATTAGCAGATGATACCAAATCCCTTTGATCACTTAGGTGGTAGCCATTAGTGGGATGAGTCAATAATCCCAAGTTTTGGTTTATAACTACATGACTTAATGGCAACTGGTTCAGATTTGTGATTTGGTTTAAGGCTAGGATGTTTTGGTTATTATTGGGAAACAAGTTAATCATAGGCAAGTGTGGGTTCACATTTAGGATTGAATAAGACATTTACCCTTGGGATTGCATTTGATCATTAATGATCACTAATTCAGAATAGGCTTGGGATAATGAAGCTATAACTAGGATAGACCTCTTTAGGAACATAGAGGTCATAGGATCTACTACATCTTTGTAGATCTATAAGGCTAGGACATCATAGGTCTTGTAGGGCTCCATGGTCCTGATATACATATTTTGAAATCTAGCATTGAAGGACCTAATGGGATCACTAACATCCCTTCTAATAGTAATGAATTGGTGGTAAATAACATAAGGACACATAATTTTACCAAATTGATCAATAAATACATTGTTAAAATCATTCCAGCTTGTGATATAGTTATCAGGAAAATTTAAGAACCATTCATAATTATCATCTTTAAAAGTAAATGGAAACAACCTACATGCCACATCTTCATGCACAACATTAAGAAATCATAAATAATGACTACTGAGGAACATCAAAAATCATTTAAGGCTTATTTATGTTCATTATAGAACTTAACTCTTGTCCATTATAGAACTTAACTCTTGTTCATTTAAGGCTTATTTATAGTAGTCATGTCAAGTTAAGTTCTATAATGAACAAGAGTTAGACATGGACATTGATCTTATTTCATAAAAGTGGCACAAAGAATTGCAAAGCATGTTAATCTTTGATTGAATTTTCTCAAAGATGCATTTAACTACATGAATATTTTATATCTTTGCAAGTCTAAGACTAAAGGAAATTAGATATATGGAAGATATGCCCACCTTTGATCAAAATGAACCATTCTAATCTTAGATAATATATATTTTCAAAGTTAAAGACAAATTTACTAGAGACAAGAACCAATTATCAAATAACATCAAAATAAGCACAAAGATGCTGTGAAAAAACCAAAGGTTAATGACCTTGATATTTTAAATTGAAAAATTTACTCAAAACACAAAGATATAGTGATATTTAAGTGAAGCAAACTAAGATCACCAAATATTCAAAGATTTTCCCACATTCTAGCACCAACAAGAGCTATCTTGTTGATGCTTCTAAATGTACCATAGGTGCCCTTAGTGTTTAAATTTCCCACATTCTAGCACCAACAAGAGCTATCTTGTTGATGCTTCTAAATGTACCATAGGTGCCCTTAGTGTTTAAATAACACTTCTCATTTTATAATTTATAAAATTTAGAGAATGAGTTACAGGTTATGACAATCTGGTTGCCTATGGTGAAATAGAAATAGAGTAAAATAACTATTCCACAATATTTATATAATTTTGGTATTTTGGATCCACTTTGGTCTATTCTCTTGTGAATCTTTGTTGATACTTAGTGAATTACACTCCTTTATTATACTAGGAAGTAATCTAAATGGATATTTATAATTTTTCTTAAACTAAAGTGATCATGGTGTAAAAAATAGCAAAGAGAAGGGTAGGGTAGAAAATAAATAAGTGATTACCAATTTTGGTCCTAAATATTATGACCAAGTATTAATGGTGACTGAATACACATTTACAAAATATATAGTGAAAATTAGCCTAAACTCAAATTTCAATCTATATTAGGCAAAATTTTGAGGAAAATGTTTAAGAATCATACGTAAGAACTAGGTCTACTTTAGGGTTTTACTACTATAATCAAATAGCTATTACACATCTGAATATAGAGAAAAATGAAATGAAGCAGAACCTAAGATATTTCAACCAATTTAGCACAAGCACAAATTAAAAACTTTGTTATTAAAGAATGCTATTTAGAATTCAAAGATACTACTCAAATTCAAGACTTCTATTAACAATTGAAAGAAAAGCTATATTAGCAATTAACACATCAAAATGGATAATCCTTGAAAAAAATTATTCTAGTAATTAGTTCAAGTATACAAAGTTGCTCATAAATCTCTCCCCTTTTACAATGGTGATACATGCCTTTATAAGAAGATCAGGTAGTATACTAGTTAGTTTATATATACAAGTGTACAAAGATAAGGACAACTATCCTTACAGGTTCTATGATACACATGCCTTTTCCAAAATCATATTGACCTAGAGGTAAGTATGCTTAAAAATTATCATATGCCTTTACAATGGAATATTACATTTTGAGATGTTACAAAACTCAATAAAATAGAATATTACTTAAGTAAGTAATGGGGTCCCCATTTGTTTTTGGAGGATGATCATGGCTCTTTTATGTTGTTCATCAACTAGCTCAGATCCATGATAGACTTCATGATGCATTCCTCCTCCTAGTCTACTAGCTCATTGAATTCCTTGTGATTTCTAGCCAAGGCCTCCTTGATGCTTCTAGCTTCATTGATCCTATTGTTGACCATTTTTTGCCCAATAGGACAAAAATTGGTCCCCTTCTATCCCTACTATTCTAGGCCATTTCATTTTTTGATTTTGCATGAATCTATTCATTTCTACAGACTCTACAAGATTTCTATGAACTTTACAGGTCTAAATCTATCGACTCTATAGGTTTTGGATTTCTACGGACTCTACAAGTTTTTTCCTTTGGCACATGAAGGATCAGTTCAAAGAGTTCTAGGTTTTACAAGGCTTCTTCAAGCTTTAGTCTAAATAAAATAACAAGAAAAGTTGGCATGGTTAAACCATTGAACTAGTTCAATGCTTTGGTTCAACACTTGGTTCAGTTGCTTAGTTCAATCGGCCTTGGTTCGAGCCTTGGTTTAATAAGCAATTCAATCGCTCCATTTCAAAGCCTGGTTCATCGCTTCAAGTCCATTGTTTTAATTTATAGGCTTGGTTCATCACTTGATTCATGGATTTTGGTTCAAATAAAAGAGTTCAATGGGCTTGTTTCAATAGTCACTTGAAGCGTTGAAGCGTTGAACCAGTTCAACATGTTGGTTCAACACCTTTGGTTCAAGACTTGGTTCAACACTTCAATGCTTAGTTCATCGATGGGTTCAGACACTTGGTTCATTAAATAGTTCATCAGCCTTTGGTTCAAAGGGCTTAGTATGTAGCGTTGAACCATTAAACTAATTCAATGGTTTGGTTCAACACCAGGTTCAATGATTAAGTTCAAGCAGCAGTCGGTTTAATTGCTTGGTTCAACATCATCAGATCATCGATTTAGTTTAAGTGACTTAGTATGCAGTCTTGAACAATTGAATCATTGAACCAATTTTTGGTTCAATAGGTTGGTTCAATGTTTTGGTTCAAGGGCTTCAATTCAGTAAGTGGTTCAAAGAAAATGGTTTGACACCTTTGGTTCAATCAGCTCAGTGCGTAGTGATTGAACTGTTGAACCAATTTTGGTTTAAAGGGTTGGTTTAATGGCTTGGTTCAAGGGTGTGTCCTATAGTTGAAGGGTAGTGATGGATTCAAATACCCTTGTGGAGGGCAGTTCAAGGTCTAAAAGCCCTCGCAAAGGGCAAGCACATCAAAGGGGCCACAAAAAGGGCAGTTGAACTTTTGGAATTTTTGTTAAGGAAAAGTCCCAAATTCCTTTGGAATTTTTGTCTGAAGGAATTCCTTTAGACAAAAGGCCCAAAGGAATTTGGGGGGAAGCATGGTTTAAAAGGCCACTAGGATAGGGTTCAAAGCAAATGGCCTGCTAGAAAGGACAAAGAGTAGCCAATTCTTATAGACATTCTGTTCATAAGAAAATGCCCAAAATAGAAAATTGTGAGGAAAAAAGCCATAGGAAAGACCCAATGACTTTTGTCAAGGATAATGACATCCTGAAAGCCATCAAATTTAAGGAAATAGACTATCCATTGGGTGACGGCCACGTGAACCTCAAAATTAATACAATGAAGTAGTCATTTGTTTTAAATTATAAAGAGCACTAAATCATGGAAATAGCCCAAGGAAATGTAGTGACCCACTAGAAGATCACCCCTGAGGGCTGAAAGAGCAAGAAGAAGACAAGGGGAAAAAAAGATAAAGCATTTAAGTGGTGAAGGGAAGGTGAGTTATTGCAGATGAGTGGCGTGACCTATTTTTTTGTAGTTAACATTGATGAGGGGACAAACTGTAATCTATTTGTAGAAAAGAGGTGTAACCATGTTCTTTCATTAATGTTTGAATGCCAAAGTCAATTTGGATGATTGTGCAGCATGGTTCTAGTAGGCCTCTTCTAGAAGGATGACATCAGTAACAGTGGTTTCCTCTTCCTAAGGTTTAGGATGCACATGGGCCACTTACAAAAATGAGCACCAAAATATTTCCCAAGAAGTGCCAAGTTTTCTTCCTCTTCCTATATATTGTAATTTTCTCATTTTGAGAAGGATCCGCTCTTAGACTTAAGGCAAAACTCTACCTGAAAATCTCTTGAGATTGTAAGGTAGAGCTTTGCCAGAATTTTACCTTGAATCAGAACTTAACATTTTTACCTCCATTCTAAGTTTTGCATATTTAGTATGTGTCTATGCCTTGATTTTGTGTTAAGTCATTTTCTTAATGCTTTTGCAGAATGATTTTAGCATGTCTACTATATTTTTGAGTTTCCTTTTATAGGTCTATTAGAAGAGTCCTTAGAGGAGTATAGGTGAAGTGGATAAGCTGCTACAATGTGTCTCAAAATGCCTCTAGTAGTTATTTCCTCCCTGTATCTCCACAGACCCCTGACCCACTAATGCAGAAGGTTTTCTCATGTCAGATGAAGTGTTTGGGAGCTTGTTCTTGGTGGAAAGTGTATGCTTGGATGGAGTAGATCAACCATTTTCTAGTGTATCACCCTTTTTACATTTTTAGGCTTAGGTTCTATTTTTAACATCTCTCACTCCCTTTTCATCCCCCTTTTTACATTTTATTTGTTAGCAGTAGGAGAAACTAGGGCCTAAATGATATAGTAGAGGGAGATAGCCCTTATCTAGAGACTCTCCCCTCTAGCTTTGCCAATCCCAGTGGTGAGAGGGGAGTTTCCATTATTGCATGTGGAAGGGCAGGAGGTAGGTGTCCTACCCCCAGGTGAAATCCACTATGTCAATAATTTCTAGCATGCCCAGTGGAACCAACTAGGACAAGTTGTGTCTAAAGAGTTGAAGAATTTTTGGTGTGTTCTTCAACCAACCAGCCTTTGGAGGCTTTTGTATCAACACCAATGGTGACTCTGAGTTGAATCAGTTGGTTAAGTAGCCTAGTACCATTAATAAATCACCTTTGTATGTATAATCCCTCTGCATAAAATCATGGACCTTGTATTCCTTCATATGACTATGATCAAGCTCTAGATATTTATATAATCACCTCAAGCAACCCTCCTAGTTACCCTTTAATGATAAGGGAAGTAGCCCTAGAGTTTTAGAAGTAGATGATGGAGATTGATAGACTAGAGGAGTAGTACAAATATCAACAAGAGCTAATATATAAAGAGGAGTGTTTTTTTAGGCAAGATCAGGCCTTGTAATCCATGGAGAAGGAGGTAGAAAAATGGAGGAATCCATTCATTTAGGGAAGTCAGCCTTATGCGCCCCCTCCTATTCTAAATAAATCCCCCTCTTTTGCACCAAATCCTTTCTATCAGATAGCACTTGCTCACTCCAGCTCATCTAAAGCATCTACCCTCAATCTCATGCACTTGGCTTTCCAACATCAAATGGCATCAGAGCAACCCCCCATGGAGATCAATCTTCTCAATTCCTTATATTGTGAGTCTTCCATTAGGGGGAATACCATGAGCCAACACATCCCTCTTCTAGAGATTCTTTCGATGCATCAACAGTCTCTTCCTAGCATTCCTCAACCTCTCCAAGCTTTTCAACATGATGTGCAGATTCTAAGCTGGAGGAAGGAATGTTGAGAACCAACCCAGGGCCTTGAAGAGGATGATGCTAGTGACCTCCAATAAAGACTCTTTCAAGACAATCTAGTCAAGCAAATTGAAGATTTAGAGGATAGGATGAGACTGCTTCTTGAAAGAGAGATAGAACCTTCAGACCTTGTGTAGGAGCCCTAGGACCTTGGAGAAAACAAAGTTGTTGCCTATTCACAGGAGCAAATTTCCAATTCCAAGATCCTAAACTAGGGGAAAATAGTAGAATCATTGGGCAGGAAGGAGGAGAAGCAAGGTTTTTCTCAAAACCTTGAAAAAGAAGAGGTTGTTCTTACTCATGATGATGCTAGTGACTTCTAGGAAAGGCTCTTCCAAGAGGATCTAGCTAGGAGAATTACAGAGTTGGAATCTAAAGAGAGATTCCTCAACTAGTGTGTGATGGATGGTTCAGACCCAATAGCACATTCCATGTTTGAACACACCCCACTTACACATTTCTAAGAGAGATATCAGGCCACACTTGATATTGATGAAGTGTTGACCAAGTAGAAAGAGGAGAATCATTTGATTCTAGCTCAAGGACTACCCCCTCTTCCACATGGTTTTCCCACTTCACCCCTTCTCAAGGAAGAACCTATACTATAGGAGGTGAGTGAGGAGCAAAAGATCCAAGCTGTAGTTTCCCAAGGGGCTATCATGAGTGATAATGAAGGTAGAATCATCATGGAGGCTCCCTATGAAGACATCATCAACAATGGAGAAGATGTAGGTCTTGCATACATGCAAATGTTCCAACAATATGAAGAGGAACATAAGCATGGTAAGCTCTCTCCTCCTTTATTTGATGAAATTCCTTGTTGCTTTGATGAGGAATATGACTACACTAAGGAGCCTGAGTTGGAGGAGGATCAGGAGAATACCTTTGAACATCTAGAGACCCTGATCATCAAGGAGGAAAAGGAGATGTCTATCTTCCTAGAGGAATGCCTTGAAGAAGAAAGCTTTGAATAGAGAGGTGATGTTCTGTGGGATGAGAAATAAGTTTGTGATTCCATTTTAGACATCATCATAGTCACACTTATTTAAGATGGCCAAGAGGAAGCAGAGGATGAGTCTGACAGAGTCTACAATGAAGCAAAAGGAAACAAGTCAGACCATGATGCATTACAAGGGAGCTATACATATCAAAGGGCTTATGGTGATGAGCCAATAGCCACTAATTTATTGGTGAAGAGCACTGGTATGAGGGACCAACATTCAATAAGATTCCAATGACAAGCAAAATACATATATGTCAGGAGCGTGTTCAATTCTGATCCACTTAGATACAAGCCAATCCAAGTGACAGGCAAGAAGAGTTGGTCACCAACTCTCCTTTTTATTTAGCTACTTGCCTACCACCATAAGTCTTCTTACCAGGAAGGGGACTTAAGAAGTTTTCCCTTTGATCTAAGAGAAAGGAAAATATTCTTGGTTAGCTGTATATAGTAGTTTTCTTTTAGTTTTCTTTTCTTGCTTTCCCTAAGTGTAGTTTGCACATGTAGTGTTTTTAGCCTTGTGTGTTTCCCTTTTGTTTGGGGTAAGAAGCTTCATGTTTGATTCTTGGATCTTTGGGGCTGTTGATAACCTTTTTTCAAGTTGCATCTGACTCCGTGCCCAATGGACTGCAAGCCAACTGGTCTTTAAGCATATCAGGCATGCTTCCCTTGGGAGTCACCAATTTGTTGACCATTTTTTGCCCAACAGGCCAAAAATTAGTCCCCTTCTATCCCTGCTATTCTAGGCATTTCATTTTCTAAATTTGCATGAATCTATTCATTTTTATGGACTCTATAGGATTTCTATGAACTCTGCAAGTCTAAATCTATGGACTCTATAGGTTTTGGATTTCTACAGACTTTGAAAGTTTTGTCCTTTGGTGCATGAAGGATCAATTTAGAGAGTTCTAGGTTTTACAAGGCTTCTTCAGGCTCTGGTCTAAAGAAAATTAGAAGAAATGTTGGCATGGTTGAACCATTGAACTAGTTCAATGCTTGGTTCAATCACTTAGTCCAATCAGCCTTGGTTTGAGCCTTGGTTCAATCGGTAGTTCAATCGCTCCATTTCAAAGCCTAGTTCATCGCTTCAAGTCCATCACTTCAATTTTTAGGCTTGGTTCATCACTTGCTTCATGGATTTTGGTTCAAACAAAAGAGTTCAATGGGCTTGTTTCAACAGTGACTTGAAGCATTGAACTGTTCAACTGGTTCAACGTGTTGGTTCAATGCCTTTGGTTCAAGCCTTGGTTCAACTCAGTTGGTTCAACACTTCAGTGCTTAGTTCATCAATGGGTTTAAACACTTGGTTCATTGGATGGTTCATTGTCCTTTGGTTCAAAGGGCTTAGTGCATAGAATTAAACCATTGAACTAGTTCAATCATTCAGTTTAATGCCAAGTTCAATGATTAAGTTTAAGCAGCAGTCAGTTCAATCACTTGGTTCAACATCATCAGATCATTGGTTTAGTTCAAGCGAATCGGTGTGCAGTCTTGAACCATTGAATTGTTGAATCAATTTTTGGTTTAATAGGTTGGTTTAATGTTTTGGTTCAAGGGTTTCATTTCAGCAAGTGGTTTAGAGTAAATGGTTCGATGCCTTTGGTTCAATTAGCTCAACGCATAGTGATTGAACCATTGAACCGATTGAACCATTGAACCAATTTTGGTTCAAAGGGTTGGTTCAATGGCTTATTTCAAGGGTATGCCCTAAAATCAAAGGGTATTGATGGGTTAAAATACCCTTGTGGAGGGTATTTCAAGGTCTAAAAGCTCTCGCAGTGGGCAAGCACTTCAAAGGGGCCACAAAAAGGGCAGTTGAACTTTCAAAATTTTTGTTAAGGCAAAGTCCTAAATTCCTTCAAAATTTTTGTCTGAAGGAATTCCTTTAGACAAGAGGCCTAATGTAATTTGGGGGGAAGCATGGTTCAAAAGGTGGCCAGTGTAGGGTTTAAAGCAAATGGCTTGACAGAAAGGATAAAGAGCAACCAATTCTTGCAAATTTTTTGTCTGCAAGAAAAGGCCCAAAATAGAAAACTCGTAAGGAAAAAAGCTACAAGAAAGACCCAATGAATTTTTCCAAGGATGATGACATCTTGAAAGTCATCAAATTTAAGGAAATGGACTAGCCATTGGGTGATGGCTGCGTGAATGTCAAATTTAACACAATGAAGTAGCCATTTGTTTTAAACTGTAAAGAGTGCCAAATCATGGAAATAGCCCAAGGAAATGTAGTGACCCACTAGAAGATCACCCCTGAGGGCTGAAAGAGTAGGAAGAAGATAAGGCATAGAAAAGACAAAGCATTCAAGTGGCAAAGGGAAGGTGAGTTATTGCAGATGAGTGGCATGACCTATTTTTCTATAGTTAGCATTGATGAGGGGACAAACTATAGTTTATTTGTAGAAAAGAGGCATGGCCATGTTCTTTCATTAATGTTTGAATGCCAAAGTCAATTTGGGTGATTGTATAGCATGGTTCCAGTAGGCCTCTTCTAGAAGGATGACATCAGTAACAATGGTTTCCTCTTCCCAAGGTTCAGGACGCACATGGGCCACTTACAAAAATGAGTACCAAAATCTTTCCCAGGAAGTGCCAAGTTCTCTTCCTCTTCTTATATATTGTAATTTTCTCATTTTGAAAAGGATCTGCTCTTAGCCTTAAGGCAAAACTCTACCCAAAAATCACTTGGGCTTGTAAGGCAGAGCTTTGCCAAAATTTTACCTTGAATCAAAACTTAGCATTTTTACCTCGATTCTGAGTTTTGCATCTTTAGTATGTGTCTATGCCTTGATTCTATGTTAAGTCATTTTATTAATGCTTTTACAGAATGATTTTAACATGTCTAGTGTATTTTTGAGTTTCCTTTTATAGGTCTATCAGAATCATCCCTAGAGGAGTATAGGTGAAGTGGATAGGCTGTTGTAGTGTGTCTCAGAATGCCTCTAGTAGTTATTTCCTCCCTGTATCTCCACAGACCCCTAACCCACTGATGTAAAAGGTTTCTCATGTTAGATGAAGTGTTTGGGAGCTTGTTCTTAGTGGAAAGTGTATGTTTGAGCAAAGTAGATCAACCATTTTCTAGTGTATCACCCTTTTTACATTTTTAGGCTTAGGTTCTATTTTTAGCATCTCTCTCTCCCTTTTCATCACCCCTTTTAAATTTTATTTGTTAGTAGTAGGAGAAACTAGGGCCTAAATGATACATCAGAGGGAGCTAGCCCTTATTTAGAGACTCTCCCCTCTAGCTTCACTAGTCCCATAGGTGAGAGGGGAGTTTCCATTATTGCATGTGGAAGGGTGGGAGCTAGGCATCCTGCCCTCAGGTGCTATCCACTGTGTGAACACCTATCACCTACATTGAATATCATATCCAAGATCTTGGTGTTATCCTATCTAGAATGGCCTTGCTTTTCCCTTATATTTCTTGAGTCACTAAAGTTGCCTTATGCTTAAAATATTCATCACTGATGAGGCCAAGGGTAGTAGGTTGTGCATGTTGACAATCATGGTCTTAAGAAGTTGCTCAATTATGTTGATGAGTTATTTATCACCTTTTAAAAGCCCCTTTATCTTGGTATTCTAGGTACTCATGATTTGAACCTTATCTATAACCATCCCCAAGATTGTGCCTAGGTGTCCCATACTTATGGTTATAAAGTTTGGGATCTACTTATTTTCTTAAATGATAAGAAGATGAGAAATCTTATCCTCTAAAGTATGCCATTGGGTGACTAGGACTTTAGCTAATGTATCTTGGTCCTCTAGTGCACTTTGCCTCATCTTCATTGATTTTAATGCCTAAAACATGTCATAGAATGATTCATCAAGAATCTTGATCATGGCATTGGGGACCAACATAATTACCTAGGTTTGAAAGTTCTCCTTCTTCCTTTCAAAATTTTGGATCATTTTTTTTAGACCCCAAACTCTAGCCTTGGCTTGTTATGAATGTGTTTCCGTTAAGCTTTCCACATCTTCTTCATGTATTATAGCTTCACCAAGTTATTATCCTACAATAGGCATCAAACCTATAAAAGGTTTCATCTTCTAAAAGGTGAATTCTTCTATCTTAACCATGTCCTTCCTAGTTTTTATCCTTTCTAAACTTGCTATCTTAAGATTGAAATGAATTATGGTAATTGGTTCTTGGTTCTTTAAACTAGGGGGTTTTGGGACCTCTACTCTTGAGCTAGTAGATGCTCCTAGAGCATCCATATTCTTAATTCCTAAGCCTTGGGAAACCATAATTATCCTCTCTTACTTATCCTTGATTATATATTTTATTTAAGGCTTTACATCATCATGTACATCCACCCCAACCCTTATCATGACCCATGAGTGGGAGAGAGAAGGGATCTTCTACAACTTACCATAAATGAACTAGTCATGAATGATTAGTCTATAGATTAGAGATTCATCACTAAAGAGATTGAATTTATTAGTGTGATGAGTGAAGGTTAATCTAGGATTCTTTCTTGGTCTCATAGGGACCAATGCCAATTCTACCTACCTCTTCTCTTAAGAGTCTACTGGGACTAGTTCCTTTCCTACTATCTCATCTAAAGGGTCCACTTCTCCACCTAAGCTATAGGATTTTATAAGATCATTAAGGGAACCCTCAAGTGTCTCCTACAACTCCAAAGAAATCATGCTAATGTACTATATTAGAGAAGGTGGTTTTTGTTTCATGGTTGAAGTTAAATATCCTTCCCTAGGTCTTCCTTCTAATCTTACCTCTCCAACCTTCTATTTTCCTTTTTATTGATCATCCTAAATTGACTCATCCTATTGTTAATACTATTAAAATTTCTCTTTTTAGGGTTGAACATGGGCTATTCTAGATGGACTTGGTAAAAAATGGTATTCTAAAGGGTGCGTTTACCATGTTTCCCTAGAAGGCTTGTTGTCTCTGAATAATCTATGCTCTAACTTGATGTTGTGGCCTTGAATCTTGACCAAAACTTACTCATAATTATTAGATCTAATGTATATGGTGTCATAGACACTAAGTTAATATGTGTAATCATGTTTGAGCTTCTTGTTATTTAGATGATCCTTGGATCCCACATTTTGAGTTCATCTAGCTGAAATCCAAATGAGTTCCTATGTGTGATCATAACTTCCACCTATTATCAATATCTAATTATGAATTTCCCAATATCTAAAGGGAATGGGTGAATCAAACCTTTCCTTTTCTCTTTGTAGGCCTTGTCAATGCCAAAGATGAGATGGAAGGTAATCTATTATTTAGCTAGTTTGTTTAGGACATGCACTGGTAGTCTATAAGGTTAGGATATGATGCCTTCTATCCTAATGAATATGTAATCAAGATAGTACCATACATCTCATATCATTTAAACACATTTTTTGATGAGGGGTTAGAACCTTAGCATGGGGACACCTGTGATGGCCTCCACTATAGCAGGGTAAATGCATTCATAGATGAACTACATATTATTCCTATATTTGAAGATATGTAGCTTAGATTAGTAGTGGGAAATGGTCATCATACCTTAGATATACCAATTCCTAATGGCAAGGAAGTTAGTTGAGACTAGAAGGGATTTAAGAGGTATGACATCATGTAGAATTGCTTGGATGTCTTTATCTTGATGGCTATGAATTGTTTGGTGGGAAGGTGTTGATCAAATCTGTTATCAAAGGGGTAAGTCTCTCCTCTACTAGGAAGTGTACATATGATATCCAAACCTTATTCATGTAGGTGGTTGAAGGGGCACCAAAATATCTATTCAATAAGGTCATAATCACCCTAATGTCCTCTTTAAATTAGATGATAGGGATTTTTCCATTAAGGGTTATAAAGATATGAGGCCTTTGATGAAACCAAGGTCTCAGGACATAGTCTAACTCATGACTATTGGTCCATTCAATCATTTTGGGAAGGTCTTTATGGGGAAGAAGAGGGAGCTTTTCGTACTTCTCAAAATCCATAAGGGAAATGTATGTTACCCTTTTAGAATCACCTTCCCTAATCTATTCACCATATATCCTATAATCAATAAAAATGGGGGCAAGGGCATCATTGTAGTGTAATACCTCTAGTTTTTCCATGGCATGATGGATACCAACCATTTGGATTGTAACTAGATTAGAGTGTCATCTATTACTGGTGGTGTTTCTTTGCTCTTCCTTTTTTATGGGATGTAATTCTTCTATCATAAATAAAAGCTCAGACCAATTCCTGATGCTATGGATGTTCAATGTAGTTAGTTTTATTTTTGTGTCTTTGAATATCTAGCCCTCATTATCTATTATGAAATAGAACTTTGTTTCCTCCTTTAATTGTTGTCTACTAGTAGCCATGGCCTCAATTTCTTTCTAATTATTCACATTAGACCATAGATGATTTCTACAAAATCCCCCTCATGATTAGAAATCATATTGGAGATGATCTTTGATTGAACTATAGTAAATTCAATTTTTTGGGTCACTTTATACATGGTTTAGAGTTTGGAGCTTTAATGGTAAAATATATATAGGATTTGGATTATACATGTTTTATATTTGATTTAGACCTTTGCCTTTATAAATTTATGTTTTTGAGCCCATGAGATGTTTAGTTTTATGATTTTATACTTGCATAGAGCTTATGTGGCACTGGTCTGGATATTTCATGGCATTTTACATAAATTCCATTTAAACACTAACCATTGTTATTTAAAAATACCTCCTTTTCATTTTATTGGATCAAAATCTTGGATTAACATGAACCATTTATTGTATCTAGGTCCTTATCTTTGATTAATCTATTGGTATTAAGTCCTATAATTACAACACTTGACATGTTTCCATATCTTCCTCATGCTCTAAATATTCTAGTCAATTAATCATTGATTGGGTAACATCCACATGGTGAGCTTATGGGACTTTGAGAAGTAATCAAGGCATCTCTATACCATTAGATAAAATCTAATGATAAGGTGCCAAATGTGAGGGTACCACTTGATATTCTCATAGGACTTCCCAAGATCTTTTCAATTCCATCTCAAACATGATTTTGACATGGATTAGGTTTGTGGGCTCTTATGGTCTTGTTGTAAATTCCTTGGGCACCTTCACACCATTGGATCAAATTGAATGACAAGGCATGAACCATAAGATCTAAAAAATGCTTGATATTTAAGTTAGATCATTATTAAATTTAAGGATTAGGCTTAAATTTCTTAGGTTAAGGTATGTTTTTCATTTACTAAGTACTAGAAAAATCTTAGTCTAGGGACTTAAACCTAAGTGGTGATTAAAAAAGGGGACAAGGTATGGATGTTCTAGGATAAGCTGTGCATTATTTTTAACAACACCATAAAAACATTAGGAAAAAATATCATGAACCATGATCAAAGTAGGTTCACCATGGGATGATGAATATAAGTGTTTATAAGGTGATTTCATGATTTGAGGTTCATCATGAAAAATGTAATGCAAGTCTCAAGGCATAAACTCATGCTTGGTAGATATCATTGCTTTGTAGGTAGAAGCCTTGCATTATGAACATATTTTGAGTATTTTCCCTAACTTGTAGGGTCATTTAAAAATTAGAATAGTAATTTGGGATTTCATTTGAACCCTTAAGTAAGATATTTCATTATTTTAAAATTGGCAGTCTCATAGGCATCAAATACAGTCTTGTGGGTGTCTATTTACTGTTACATAAATGTAGAGTTTTAACCAATGAAATTTTAATTTTAATAAACTCAAAGTTGATGGTCACACAGGTGTCAAGTTTACCTTTTCAGACATTTTGGTGATGGTCATGTGAATGTCAATTTTAAATTCATTAAAACCTTTAGTGCCAATTGTGAGGGTGACACTTGGCATTCCCACAGAGCTTCCTAGGGTCTTGGTGTTACTTCACTCTATTGGATCAAGTCCCATGATAAAGGGAAAACCATTGATCATGATCTAGGCTTCAATTTTGATTGATTATAGTGTCAAGTGGGTCTTTCTTCCTTTGAATCCTCATATGTAATGATACCACATGTCCATCTTTCAGGCTCCCTATGGCTTTTTGAATTTTTAACTATGTTTCACTTCATTTGATCAATTCCCATGATAAAGTGCAAATCATCAGATCACCAAAGTTTCATACTATTTAAGCTAAAGTTCAGGTCATCCTCATGCTATTAGATCAAAGATAGTGATGAAGCAATAACCATAGGATTCTAAAAAATATGAGGAATTTAATGTTAGGACCATGGGACATAAATAAAAATAGGCTTTAGAAGCTTCTTAGGTCATTATTATATTAATAAATACATTGTGGCCTAGTATTAAAGTCTTAGTCTTAAGTTGAGAAATATTAAAATGGACCTCGCAGATGAACATTAGTTAGGCTATTAGGAAAATTTTATGGAGACAAAGTAATTATTAAAGGGATAAAGTTTTTTGGTCAAGTTGTTTTGAAAAACATGACTAAAATAGGAACATGCATTTCATACTTTAAGTCCCTGAATTGATTTTTAAAATGTTTTCTCACCAATTTCGATTCCTACGTCTATTAAAATTTGAATTAAGGGTTTTTTATGGTTCTGTAACTTAGACTCCTTAGGATTACATGACATGGAACCTATAACTAAGAGCTTAGTGAACATTATTAGAATAGTTAGTCCATAATGAAACATAATTAAAACATATAAGCTTTTCTTAAACAAATTGTATGACCTTCAAACTTATACAACAAACTTTGACATGCTAAATTTTCCATGTTTTATATTCATGATTTGTCAAGGGTCCCAATTCAAGAAAATGGGGGTATATTAGCCCCAACATATGTGGATACTAACTTCTCTCATATGTAGTTACCCTAGAGTGGTGTTTCCAATCAAATCAGAGTAGATAGAGAACCCCACATGAAACATATGATAATTGAGTACAACACAATCAATTATAAAGTGAATTTAGTATCCTTATACTTAGGGATTTATAAATTGAGTACAATTAATTCTAGGGATAAAGTTAATGATGAGCCAGACTTACTAGGCATATGGTCCCTATATGTTAATAGGTCTCTGTTCCAAACAAGGTAGTGAAATAAATATTTTTCTAGTAACCTGTAAGGAAAGAAACACCTAGATTAATATAGATTACAATTTTATTGAACAAACATTTGACATATTATGAGGCATTAATCCTATGGTTATAATTTACATTGAAGGATAAAGCAAATCTACTAAGAGTATTCAGTGGTTTTGAGTTGGTGGTCAACCATGTTAAGAGTAAATTTTAGTGAAAATTATCATACCTCAAGAAGTATGAACATAAGGCCTAAGAATTAATTGAGATTTTTAGTGCATTAAACATCATATCTATCCCTAGGGAATAAAACCAAGTTACCAGTTCATTAGTATCCTCAATAATAAACTTAACTCCCCTAGATGACACTGAGTTATAGGAGTTATCTATGGAACCAGTCCCTTGTCCATCTATCCATAACAATGTGATGAATTGATATGTCTTTTAGGATGATCAATAGATTATACAATTTATTAAAATTCTAGGGTATTTGAAGCCCAAGTAATTGATGAAGTAGAGAGAGACCCTAGAGTTAAATTTTATAAAGATGGAATTCTCAACATTCATGGGAATCGAATCCCCAAAGGGATGATTTCCCTATAAATTAGTTTTTAAACCATAGGACTAATACCAAAAATCAATGATCCCATATTTGGGAATTAAAAGTTTCAAACCATTAATCTTGTTTCTTTAGAGAGACCCTAGACTATTAATATAGGTCTTGACTAGACATAGTTATAACTTGATCATCTTAGAAATTTGATTCTAATGTATGTAGATGTAATTGCTTTGGCCTATGGAGAAATCAAAGTCTTTGATCTAAATTTAATTACTCACATCATCTCATTAAAACTAGACCACAAACCATTCAGGTAGAGACAGAGACCTATGAACCCAATCATGGAACCATTAATACATAGAAAGGTTCATAAATTACTATCTACTAGGATAATCTTTTCAGTTTACTACTCTACATAGGTAGCCAACCTTCTGCCTATGAAAAAAAATGGATAAATTTCTTTATATATGGACTTTTAAAACCTAAACTAAGCTTCAAACAAAGATAGCTATCTATTACCTTCCATTAAGGAATTGATCTAAATGGTAAGTGGGTCCCATATAATGCATTTATTAGATGGATTCTTGAGATATAACCAAGTCTTGGTTAATTTAAGATACCGATTCAAAACTAAATTCACCAAAAAATGGGGTACTTTCATCTACAAGTGAATGTCATTTGGGATGATCAATGTTAGAGCAAACTTTTAGAGGGTGTTGAATTTTGATTTAAAAGGTTTAATTGATAAATTCATAATAATTCATATGCATGACTTGTTTATGTTTTCAAAATATATATTAGATCACATACACCACTTATAAAAGGTATTTGAAAGGTGAAATAGGTATGATATCTCTTTAAACCCAAAAATAACATGTTATATATCACAAAAGATAATATTATCAGTCATTTTGTCATGAAGGTATTTATATTGATATAGAAAGAGTTAACATAGTCTATAGGCTACCTCTTCTTAATAACTAGAAAGAATTAAAATCCTTCTTAGGGAAAATTAATTTTGTTCACAAGTTCATTTATAGATTTGACAAAATTGTAAATCCTTTGAATGCTATGTTGAAACATGATGTACAAGTGGAGTGGCATGTTGAATAAAATAAGGATTTACAAGATATAAAATATGATATCATGCAAGTCATGGTGCTAATCAGTCCTAACTATATGCATGATTTATACATTTACACTTTCAATTTTGAGTAAACTATCACCGTCTACCTCATGCAAAGATTGGATGCGGAAGAAAAACTTGTTACTTTTATGAATGATAATATCAAATATGTAGAAATGAAATATTCCACTCTTGAAAAACATGCTTATGCACTATTTGAGGCTATGAAAAAGTTTAGGCACTACATTCTTAGGAATAAGGTATATGTAGTCATCTTAAACCTGGACATAAAGTAAATGTTGGGACATAATTAATTAGGAAAATGTAGAGGTAGATAGATGAAAAATCAATATGAATATGATTTGGAATTTTTTTTTAATAAATTTTCTATATGATAGGGCCTTACCCAATTGATAAATAAAATTTATCCTAGGATCATTGTGCCCCATTTGGAGCAAGAGATAATACTATAATAGGATTAGTATTCCCCTATCATACATTACTTGCTCTATGAGAACACACCACTTAGGATTAACCAAACACAAAAGAGATCCATAATATTTAAGGTAACACATTATATATTGAAGAAATGAATTCTTTTCAAGAGGAATTAAAGGGCATCTATATTAGATGATTATCAAATATGAGGTCAAAGAAGTGATGGACAATGTACATAAAAATTTGGGCACTAGATATACAAAAGGAAATGAAATGGCACATAAGATACTATGGGAAGGATATTAATATCCAAATTTATTTAAGGATGTCCATGTTCATGTCAGGGTATGTCATCAGTGTCAAAACTTCACCAAAAGATAAACCCATGCTATTGTTGACCACTTTATGTCATCATGGAAGAGAAACATAAAAATCTTAGTTTAAGGCTTTAGATTTATTAGAAAAGGGTTTTATAATTTCCATTAGAATTTGATAGAAGTGTCTAAGTCAAGAAGGAAGCAAAATAATTATCAAGTTTTCAAAAAGTGTTTTTTGCATTCAAGAATTTATCTAGGTGGTTTACTCTTTAGATTTTATGTGTTACAACTATTTACAACTTGTGCAAATGATAATTTTTGTAAAGGCTTTGGGTCTTTAGGATAATTTTACAATGAAACATAAAAAGGAAATCTTGAATAATTATTTTTAATTAATTTATCTAAGTCTTTTCTTCATCAAATATTCTATGAAGGCCCGTCAAAAAATTTGTTCTAAATAAAAGTTTTGAAAGCACAAGTTCTAAACACTAGGATATGTTTCACTTTATACATAAAGAGGAAAAATTTCTGAAATTAGTCTATTATTTGAAATTTTATTATATCCATGTGTCACATTTTTTATTAGTAGGACATATCCATTTTTATTTAAAAGTTTCCTGGTAGGTCAAGAAAGTGTTTCTATACTTAACCATTTTGGGTTTATTTTATCTCTTGGTGACAACTTTAGGAAGTGATGAGATCAAATTTGAAAAGACACCAATGATGTCTTAATGACTTAATATTTTTTTAGTTTTATTAGTAATCTAGTTTTATAAAATGGTGCCACATGAAAATCATTTGCATCTCCCAATAACATGTGCCTCTTTTAAAATAATTTCAGCACTTATTCAATTTTGAAAAAGTTTCCTGGTGCCATATGTCAATCTCTCAATGGTCTCAAGACCTTATTAAGGAGGATTTTGACAATTAGTTTATTTTATTGAAGTTTCCCAACAATATCCATGTTAGCAAGGTAGAGGGAGAGCTAGTTAGTATAATTCTTGCACATGTTATAACCTAGTGATTTAGAGTCTTATAACCATTTGTACAAATTCAACACCCTCTAAGTTATCAAGGTATTAGGATGATACCACATGGCATAATCTCACTAACCAATTATATTGGATATTTTCATGTAACTTATAAATGATGTCAGACCCATGAATTAGAGGGTGAGCAAGATGGCACTATGTGGCACAATCTTACTACTCTATATCCCTAAGGTGGTCCATGAAAATAGATAGTATGTTAAGGTAGAAAGTGTGAGAGTTGTTTCCACATAGTGAAATATCACTTCATCACATAGAGAAAAATTAAATTTTCACTCGAAGCCCCAAGTTGAATAATGAAAGAGTGAGAAGGAGCCACATGGAGGTGGTAGGCCCAAAACACATAATGGTAAGAGTGCCTAATGAATAGGAGAACACCAGTTGGTACTGAAAATCCTAAATGAGAGATCTTAGGGAATGAGTAGATAGATAAGATGATACCATGTGGACCTCATAGATCCCTTGATCCAAAAGATAAAGCCATTACCTAGAGTGAAAACCATGAAAGAATTAACATGTAAGTCAATCCAAGAGCATGATAAAGTAGGCTGAGGGGGTTGACATGAACATGAAATGAATCCTAAGATAAATAAAAGAATGACATGTGGCATATAGAGGTAAACCTAGGTTAAGTCTTAAAATTAGAATAATTAACTAAGTGTTGAAATAGGGCCCAAAGTGGAATATAATTGCAAGAGCAAAGGTAGGACCAGAATGACCCTAATGTTTACATGTAGCTATATTTCACCACTAAAGAGTTTGTTGGCATCCATGTTGGCACTAACTAAGGTAAATTTTATGGACCATTTCACTTGTTTAGATTTCAAATTCATGAGTAGACTATATAACTACATTCGATTTGTAGAATCAATGGTGAAGTGGCCACATGAAAATCATGGCAAAACTCAATGGAAATGATAGAATAATGATGATAAGGCAAAGGAATATGAACCTATTCATCATAGAAGTGAGGCGAGAATACACACATAGAAGAGAAACTATAGGATTAATGGGATATGGTAAGCAGTCATGTCGACATGGCTCTAGAAATCTCAAAGAGATTCCAACTACATCAACTCCCATTCCTTGATCATGATCAAGTTTGTAACCACCCTGATAGTGGGTAATATGAAGTAAAGACCCAATCTCTAAATAGTTTTCCTATAAAACAAGTAGAATTATCATTATAGAATAGGAATATTTTTAGCACATAAATGCTAAAAAAAAATTCCCACCCTTGATCCCTCATTTGGATATGATTAACTCTCCCCTTTTGTAAATCTAGCTTCAAGCCTTTTGAATCAATAGAAACTAAAATTTACCTTATTCAAGTTGATATGTTTGAATGAGTTTAATACGTAGTTGATCTACATTTTTTATTGAAGCTAATATTCCTTTTGTATGTCCTTTATTTTCACCTTGTTATTAGTAATATGAGGTCATACAGGTCATATGTTATTTTTAAATTATCTAGGCTAATGAATTGTTATGGAAATTGGATGATTGTGTTTGACACAAAACCTTTCAATCATTCATTTAAGTCATATGCATAGAATCCCAACCCCATATGAAACAATGATGTATGTATAATATAGTTTGAATAGAGTGTAAGATATTTTTAGTCCATATTGAGTCACATAGTTCTATCAAAAGGCTAGTGTAGGGAGCATAACACATTTCCTACATTACCTTTATTAGATAATAGGTTAATTTATGTTCTCTTTCTCTCTTTTACTTATAAGTGTAATATCATTAATGTTAGTCTTAGGTGATCCATCAGGGGAAGCTGACCCTCTCCCAAGGTTCACTCTAACCATAGATAACCCATAACCTTGGGGTGTTTCCATTATGTCAATTCGGTAAGGAGACATGAACCACTTCTTCAAATGGTAAAAAATCAATGTGACAATAGTTGAAATGACATTGCAACTACTTATATAAGCAGCACCATTCACCCAATGGTGACCATAATTTATTGGGGTTATAAACCTAGACTCCTCAATAGGCCATAAGTTTATTATCATGGCCATTTATTACTGCACA
Source organism: Torreya grandis (assembly GCA_037957365.1). Classification (NCBI taxonomy): domain Eukaryota; kingdom Viridiplantae; phylum Streptophyta; class Pinopsida; order Cupressales; family Taxaceae; genus Torreya; species Torreya grandis. The sequence continues at coordinate 3,277,944 of JARHVA010001550.1, forward strand.
AGATGGACTGAAGCAGCAGAAATAAAGAAAATCACACCCATTGAAGTCACAAAATTCATGGAGAACAATATAACACTTGATTCATAACCCCAGTTTTATTGGTGTGTGATAATGGTTCCATGTTATAATATGTTTAGTTCATTGAATGGGCATATAATGAAGGGATCACCTTGAAATTCTCAACTAATCATTATTTGTAAGGGAATATATAGGTACAATCAACTAACAACAATCTAATTGATGCCATCAATGAGTCTATGGAAAATAAACCCCAAGAATGGTATTAATTACTAAAATTTTCTATGTGAGATGACTACACTAGGTATAAAAAAGTGCTTAAGATCTCACCATTCCTACTAGTATATGGAATTGAGCCAATTTTTTACAATAACACTTAGGCTACCTACATACAGGTTCATGTAGTAGGAAATGAAGTACAATGACAAAGTGAACTCTAAGATCTTGGGCATTATTCATTTGGAAGAAGCCTAGGATGAAGCCCTACTATAATTTAGTAAACATCGAGGCATGATCAAATGGTGATTTGATAAAAGGGACAAGGTTAAATCTTTTAAGATTTCTAATCTAGTGATATTGTGGGATAAATATAAAAAAAATAAGGGTTAACATGCCAAGTTGGACCCTCTCTAGATTGGACCCTACCAGATGGCTAAGTTAATCTCCTAGAAATTTTTTCACCTTAAGTAACTTAAAGGAAATGATCACCCACTTATAGTGAATGGATATTTCTTGACACATTAATTCTTGACTTCGCCTTCTAATGTGATTTCAAAGTAATCTTGGTAGGGGTGGTAATGTATATATTAGACTATTTTGCTTTATTCATGTGTTTTTTCCTACTATGTGTTTACTTTCATTGTGTTTTTATTATTCTTATTTTTGTTTTATTATTGTCTTATTCACTTCTCATAGAACTTACCCCATATCTAGTATTTAATTGAGATTAAGGTGGTAGGCAAATCTAAAAATTCATTTAAGGAACTCTTAGTAAGTAATCACTCTAAGGGTGATGAAATATTGAGAGGTATAATTAATCTTTAGAGTACCCAAAGGTGAGATTTAAATTTTAAGAAAATTAAAGGTTTTAAGTATGTATTTTACATTTTAGATCTTGGATGCCAATGATTCTTAAATATACAAGTGAAGTTTGAAATAACCCCATTTATTGATAAAAGCCATCAAGCTACATCTAGCAAGAACATCTTGATGAAAAGTGAGATCACTAAACCAATCTATGATTGGCTAGGTATTTAGATATTTCTAAACATCACATCACCCATGGCTTGGTCCCAAATGCTCAATGGATGTAACTATAAAATCTCTTCACAAGAAATCTTTAAAAGGAGACTAGACTAACATGCATAATCTAAATTATGACTCTTCCTTGAAAGGGGTATTTAGGCAACCTCTATAATATGCTTTCTAGCCTAGCTGGAAGTGGACTAAGGCCTCGAATGGGACCAATGGTATCTCAATTAGGGATATATGTATATATGGAATCATAACAATGCCCACGCAATTACCCTCCAAGACATATAACCAATAATACCCCTGTAGAAGATTTGATGCCCAGTTTGACCTTAACTTATTTAATTGAAATAAAAAAATTCACTAATTTAAAATATATCACCTCACACACATTGATGGTCTTCTATGTAAATAAGGTTTAGTATGTCACTGTAATTGACTTTAGTGACTTCTTTCTATAATATGTCTAAAGATTTTATATCAATATATGTTTTTCACCATAACAAATGTTAAAAACTTAGGTTATAAGAGTTTAACACCACTTTCCCTATCAAAGTCACCATTTATTATGGTAAACACCCCACTTTATTCATAGAAGTTGGAGACCCATATATAAAATAATCAAACACAATTTACTAGACTTTAAATCTTATTCCAACCATCTCCTTTTTAAGAGAGTACTCTAGTTCCTATTTCACCCTAGTTTTCTTGAGCATAATGCATATTTACAATGGTTAATTAATCCCTATTGAGAGCCCCATAACCTTTAAAGTTAATTCAATCAAGTCTAGGTTATATTCTAAAATAAACCAAAAACTTTATTACTTAGAATATTTATTGCACTAACTTGTTAATAAGTTTGATTTCAAATCAAGATTCCTAGAGTCTCAATCTACCAAAGTTTTAGTCTCCTAGGATCCTACATGGAACTTAGTGGGGATTATTTAGTAGATAGGTGAGTGTTTATATTCATCATGATTATTTCCTTTTACTTAGTCACTTTTTGTGTATTTATGCAGGAAGAGAAGTTAAATGAGAGAACACCATATGGATCACTACCAAAAGTGCTAGAGCTTATAAGAGCCCAACCAATTAGGGTACCCCACTAATAAAATGGTTAATTTCCCAAATATAATAGAGATACTAGATCTAAAGAGATCATGACTGAATAAAATATCATCATGTGGCCTGATGGTTAGAGTTACCAGGATCCAACAAATGGGTTCACCCCAATTATAGTCATGTTAGTCACCAAGATCTAATGAAAATATTAGAGCCCATGAGAGCTCAACAAAATGAAAGTGATCCATGTATCCCATTGTTAGGCTTGTCAATCTCCTAGACCCAAAAAATATGTTAGAACCTAGGGGGGTCTGACTTATCACATCATGCCACAAGGAATTTTCATGTACATTAGTACGAAGAATAAAAAATACCCTAGGACAATCAATATAAGGTAAAAATAGAGCCAAAAGGCTAATTAAAAGACACCATGCATCCTCAAGATGGAATTTTATTCTCACAAGTGTATAAATTTGAATCACTAGGATGAACCTAGGTGGTATTTATTGTAACATGAACCAATTAGTAGGTGACATGTCACACATAGTAAAAACTACCTAGGATGTCTGAAGGATGATATATCTTAATTAGTTTGACTTCATAGGTCAAACTATCACCCCTATCATTTTAAAATTTTCTTATTATGTCATGGCATACTATTTTATCCTTAAAAATATCCATTGGATACATTTTATAGCATGTTCATTAGACTTTTCAAGTGATTCTTGTAGTTTTAGTGCTAAAAAGGCCTATTTTGAGGCCATTCATATGGTTCTCATGGTTAAATTAATATTTAGGAATCTTCAAGACCTTATTTTTACATTAAAAGGTCAAAAAAGAATTTTTAAAGAGGTTTTAGGTATTAAAATGAAGAAAACTATTTTATCTCTCATATTGACCTCTTTGGTAGCTCTAAAAGGGTAGTTTTCAAATGTTTGGTTCGGTTAGAGGAGAGAGAGTTAGGAGTTTAAAATTTATAAATTATTAGCGGTCCAAGTAATATTGAAATTATTATCATTTTTTATAGATTTATATCTTATTCTTTATGAACAATCTATAAGAGTGATAGCAGGCCACTATGGCTTATTCATTCAAGAGGGGTCTATTCTTGCACCTGTTTCTCCAGTTTAAAAATAGATGGAAATTAATGGTTTTTAGAGTGATTTTTAAAGGTCATATATCTCATTTTAATTATTATAAAATCATAAAATCATCTCCATGAAGTGAATTCACTTAAAAAAGGAATGTCTTAGAGTAAAAGTGATTCCAGTGGTTTCTGATGCAATTTTATATTTTGAATTCGTGGTGGTGATTCTTAAAGGTTTTATAATAATTAATCACTTGTGAAATATCCATAAGTTTCGTGGAGTTAATGTTATTTCATATCAGATGGCCTTTTCTCCATGTTCTTCAAGTGTGCTTGCTCTTTGAGACATTATCAATGTTTAGACAATATACTAGAGGTTTGACTACCATTTTGGCTCAAATACTAGTAATATATCATAGTGTGAAGTTATTTATATCCAATTATTATAATCATGAGATTTTCAATATGGTAGTTCAATTGACCTTCAAGTGAGAGGTCATATTTGTTTCCATCAATATGTAGATGTACAAACTATGAAGTATTTAGAAGATGCTCAAAGACATGAGGGGAAATTAATACATATCTTCATGCATTGATATATTTTTATTTATCCCATTACCTTCATCAAGATTGTTTCCAATTGAATCAATTATCTAAGACTCCCAAACAAGGCTTATGCACTGATGGAATATGTATCAAGTTTATACAGGTCTATTAGGTGAGTTAAAGGGATGAAACTATGCTTATTATAAACTTTGTAGACATATAAAGAAGTAATAGAAAGCAAAAAGTGGTTTGACAATGTTGAAAAACCTTAGACTTAAGAAAGCAACCTTAAATAACTAAAGGAGTCAAAAGGAGACCTATAAACCCTAGGCTTGTGAGCCCACATTTTAGGACTAAGATAAACACCTCAAACCAATATAAAGGAGTGTCAAACATGGAGACCTAAAAATTAATTACAATTATCACATAGGACACAATAAATTGAGGAGATACTAGGCTACTTGAAAGGAGTAATGTTAAGAAACTAAGTTGATAGCCCTAACTAGACACATAAAGGTTCATACAATACTCATACTTGATGGCAAGAGTCAAGTGACTTGGGAAGGTTTAAAATTAAAGTTTGTAGACTTTGTATATGCAAGAGAATAAAATACTTGATATAGATCCTTCAGGTATTATCGTACATGAAAAGAGTGAAGTTAAAATATCAAAACACAATCAGTGACCTTAAAGATATACCTACAACCATCATTGTTAGGTTTAAAATAAAGCTACATATATGAAAAGAAGCAAATGTGTTTAAATATGTTGAGAACATATTTGATATTTCAATAATTCACAAATTATTGAAAGGGTTATGAACATGAATATGAGATCTTATAAAACAAAATGTAGTCAAGTTCCTATAGGCACCTAGAAGCTACCAAAAGTGGCATGGTAGTTCTAAGCCTTAAGGGAATGATAGAGGGTTTGAGTGAACTTTGACCCTAATGAATATTGAAAAAGGTTTCATGAAAGGTATTGGAGATATTATTAATGATAAGAGTGATGTATTAAAAGTAACACATAGTTCTAACCTGAAAATTCACCTACATGCTACTTGAAAGACACCTATAACTAGTGAGTCTAAAGGGGAAGTCTTGAGGCTATTTTAATAAGAAGTACAATTGGATAGGAGTGCATGGTGAGATTGAGTTTATTATTTTAATTAAATCCATATAAATTTCTAAAGTGAACATAAGGTCAAGGAGGTAAATGAAACCAAGTTAGTAGTTTAAACACCTACATCTATGCATTGATTATACTTGTATGAAAGAAATAAGGACATGTTTGAAAACATCAAAAAAGTGTTGGCAAAGGTGTATATAAGAACATGAACCTAAGCCCCAAGGTTTAGCTTGAGTGGATAGGATCAATGACTTTGATCACCTAGGTATCAAGTTCAATTCCTACCAAGCACCCTATGATCCATCAAGGCTTAGGGGTAGATGAGAAGCCCAAGAAACTAGGAACAAGTCCCCCTTAAATTCCTTGGATATCCAAAAAAAATAACATGAACCAAATTGAAATATTAAATAGGTTCAAGTCCATTTAAACATAGATTGGATTGAAGAGAGGTCTAAAAAGCCCTATGTATAGTTAGTACCCTCTACAAATACCTACCAGACTGTGCATAGTACTATGTACTTAATGGCAAGATGGAAGGTGATTTAAGGAGGTTAGAAGTAAAATTTCACAAATATTATAAGACAATGACCATGAAATTAACCCTTTTAGTCTATCAAACATCATGTGTATTGAATGGTAAGTTTTAATCACACCTTATCTAGTCAATTATCCCGACAAGAGGCACCTATAATCATGTTATAGGTTCAGTTCATTCTCATGGGTAAAGTGAGATAATAAGGAATGTTTGAGGGAAATTGAATATATATTAATATCCTTATACAAGTTTAAATACTATTAGTAAAATTAATGACCTTCAAGGTTGATCAAAACCCTAACAGATAGTCTTGATTCCCTATGGGTACTTACAGGGTGTATAACATAGATTTGTCTAAAGGCACATTCAAAGGGAGATGTCATAGATATTTGAATGGTTTTTTAAAATAAATGAGAAATTCAAAAAATATTAAAGAAAATTTAAGATGTTTTTTAGTGAGTGGAAAGGGTTCTAACCAAAAGCATATAGTCAATGCCCTAAGAGAGACACCTATAGGTACTTGATAGGTAATTGGACCAAAGGATCAAAACTTAGAGTACAGGGTATGTATGAGAATATTTTTTGAAATCAAATAATATTTTAATAAAATTCATGAAATTTGATGGTTTTAAGTGAAGTGAAAGAAGTCTAGGTTATAAACATAAAAGTGTAGTCACAAACCCTAATATGTAGTTATACGCCTTTTGAAAGGTTAACTCACTCCCTAAGCCTGAGCAAAAGCCAAGGATATTGAAATATTGTTTATAACCTAATTTAAGACTAAAATAAGGTCCATATACCATTTTAAATTTGTTAATTAATGAGGTGATTTCCTAAGATAAAAGGTATGCATTCATGATAACCTCTCAAAACACCCACAATAAATAGAGAGCATAAACTAACTATAGGCTTAAGATAATGGTAGAGTGACTATTTGAGAGGATTGAAGAAAAAATTAAGAATTAAATAAATATTAATGAAATATTTAGGGTACCAATGACGATAATTTTCAACATAAAATGAATAATTATGAGTTTTAAACTCATTTGAATAAGGATAAATTTTCACACACAACCAGACCTAGTATCTAGTCTTGTTGATTGTGTAAGATGTCTGAAGAAATACACCAAATGGCTATGAAAAGAAAATGTTATGAATAAAAATATCATAAAAATTTATTTCAACACTCTAATGGTGACAAAATACTTAGGAGTTCCATGAAAATCTTCATTGCTCCCAACTGTCACCTATAACCAGTGTGTGTGCAAGTATGAACTAAGAAGAAATATAAAGGTATAATTGATTTGATAGGTTGTAAGGGTTTTGAATAGAATTATAAGGGTTAAAAATAATATATTAAGGTTTTACATCATCAAAACATCATTCTCACTCTTAGACCCCAACATAAGTGTGACAAAGGTAAAACTTAATTGTAGATAAAATGAAATAAGAAATCAAGGCAACCTACTCTAGTCATGAAGGTAAATGATGTGTTGAGGCCTCTCTAAGAATTATAAAGATTTTAACTTTATTATATCTGGTGGTAATGAGTATATTTAACTATTCATTATCTCTCCAAGGTCATACTAGTAGTGGACATATCCACTATTTTGTCTCAGAATTTGCCCACTCATTGGGCAAGGGCAACCGTGAGACCTATAGATCCACTTGAGATCTAAGGGCGTGAAAAAAGAATATAAAACCTCATGAATGGTTTTTATGGTAGTGAAAATTCATTAATTTTTTTTCCAAGAGAATTTAGGAGGTACTCATGCTTAGGGTTTCATCTAAGTGCCCTTGAGGGATTGTAAAGAGAGAACAAGTTTAAAACCCAAGTACCCTAATTAGTACACCATGGGAATAAAAAGAAGTGATGAATAATTATATAGAATTTTAAAACATGGAGGACATTTTTTTAAGGTGTATTAACTCCACCCAGAAGTGGGAATGGATTTTGAGGCCCAAAACTCAAACTTGACCTCTCTCTAACCTCAAGAGAGCTAAGCAAGCCACCTAAAGAGTAACTTTAGATGCTCGTACCATCTCCCAAACTTAGAATAAGGATATAATACATTTGGGATATATGATGAGGCTAGTAAATAATTTTTTAAAATTGGAATTAGGTTATTTAGATGTCCCATATTTATGAACAATCGTTAAGACCCCAAAAAGGTCTTAAACCCTCTTAAAACTCTAGTTATAACTAGTTTGTAGAAAAAGACCTAAAAAGAGCATATAATGACAAATTTATATAATTAAAACTATTTCATTTTGTTTATTAATCTAATTAGGTTAACCCCATATATTTATATGTTGATTTCACTTATACAAATTGCTCCAAAAACCCTATTTTTCATGATTTTTGGTGTTTTCAGGTGTTAGGAGAAGGGTATAACTTACCCATAATGAGATGAAGTCATTTGGGAGTTTTAATAACTAATAAATCTCAAAAAAATTCATTTTATATTCTATAAGTGGACAAAAAATGAATATTTTTCAAGGTAATCCCAAATAGGCTCAAAATAAGCCTAGGAAGCAAGGTGGTTTCTTGGTTTGCATACTTCCACAGGGTCTCAAGACCCAAAATTTGGCAAGGAAGATGGTATTATTATATATAGCATTAATCACAAAATTTTGTATAGTTTCACATGTGTGGTTGTTCATTTGGGTCATATTTATCCTTCTAAGCATAAGAGGGCTAATTATGCCTAATTGGATAATAAAATGAAGGAAAAGGAGTACTTACACTTGGATTATGATCATGAAATTTTGGTTGGATTTATAAAGGGATAGAGGGTACTAAAAAATGTTCCCAATTTTCTAGGTTGATCCATACAATCTTCTATATAAAGAGTTTTAGGTTTTTAGGGTTATAATGAAAGGGTGATTTAGCAAGCAATATGAGAAAAATTATGTCTTTTGGAATAATTTATGGATCTATTAAGGCTCAAATTTTCAAAATTGGAGAGGTCTATTCAATCCTATTCCAATTGATATGGACTATGGGAACAACCCTAGGCTATAGGTCACCTATGGTGGGGTTGAACCTCTAGAGAAGGCTAGCTTCCTCTTTGATGCTTACCTAAACTAATTTTGTCACAAGGAAAAGGGTTAAAAAGGGGGAAAATGAGTTACTAAGAAGGATAAAAGGGTGATTTACCAAATTTAAATGAGGCTCTCATATGCATGGAGTAAACACTGAGGAAGCGTAAGACAATACTAGTTCACAAAATCTCACAAAACTAACTAGTTGCATAAGTATTTCATAAGCTAGGTTTAGGAAGCAATGGATGAAGACAAAGATGAGTTATAAGAATCACTAATATATTGCCTAAATGGAATAAATATTAATAACTTATAACTTTAACTAAATTAAAGATACTTATAAATGAATAAGAAAGAAGGACTAATGGCATGGAAGATTCTCCTTCACAATGCCATAGTACACATGCTTTGCTACACACAATTCAAAGGGGAGAAATAGGTAAAGAAAATATTTATTTATTCAAGAAGTATTTTCTACAAAATTTTATAGGGTCTAGACTTATCAAAATGAGAGTCTCTACTCTTACATACTTGAGAGAGAAAAAATACAATCAAAAGTAAGAGAGTCCTAAAAAATATGAGAGAGAGCCTATCTCATGGGAAAGAATGGGATCATATAGAGAAAAAAGTTGGGGGAAGAGATAAATAAGTGTGAATTAGTTAGTGAGATATCAAAAAGCCATTATTTTATCTTCCACTTATTTTAATGAATTCCCCACCTTCCTCTTTTCCAAATAAGGCTAATTGATCCTTATCGAGTTAACCTGCACGTGTCCCAAATAGTGCTAGATCTTCTTGCCAGCTGAGAGATGAACTAGAAGACAAGGATAATTTTTTTACATGACTATGAGCCATGATTTATGTTGATGTATAAAAATAATCTAAGTCTATAAACATAAATAAATGCTCTGATTGCTTTCTCCAACTATGTTATCCTCCACTTGTCATCAATATGAGGACAAAAATTCCCATTTCTTGAAACTAACAGAGCCATGCCATCCATGTTTGGAGTGGCATTTTTTTGAGGGTATGGCCATTTCTAAGGATGAGATGTCCTACATTAATTTAAAATATATGCATCTATTTGGGAATTAAACCTAGGTTTACTATAGATAAAAACTAATGAAAATATTAGTTTTTTTCAGTCTTAATGTTGATAGATGAAACTTACCAGGTGTTTGATATTAATTTATCAATGAGTCACCACCCATTTGGTCTACTATTGGTATACAAGACCTATTTTATTTTTATGGATATCTACTAGAAATTTTTTGTCTTGGTATCCCCATTATGGTTCAACTTGGATCCATCTCAAATCACATTCAAGCTCGATCTCTTTGTATTTCTTTTTCTTGGGTCCAACACTACTTTGTTGACTTATATTAAAAATTTCTTAGGTTTGATTATTTTATTATTAGTTGTTTATTTTTTATTGGGGTCATTGACCTATTGAATCTCTCTCTCACCATCGATATCAAGTTACATAATCAAATGTGGTTCATTGATTTACTACCAGTCTAACATGGTGAAGACACTTGTCACTCAAAAATTTATCTTCAAGATCTGTTGACTCCTTTAAATTATCATTCACCATTGATATTGGATGTGAGATTTAATGCATGCCATTAATCTTTCCATTTTAAATCAAATAGCTACTTCATGGGACCTATATTTGATTTTTGTGTGCCCATATTTGATGTCCACATGACTATCATTGAAGTGATTATTTTCTATGGCTTGAATTTGATGTTTTTGTACCTATTATTTCATATCTACATGAACATATTTGACATTCATGTGACAATCAATATTTAGACCCCAAAGGTCAATTACTGATCTTAATTTTGACACTTGCATAAACATCACTCTATTGGAACAATTTATTTGAGACAAACCATTCTATCAGAGCTTTTGCATCAGTCTTTTATCTTTGTCAGAACCATTATTGTAGACATTTTGTCTAAAATAAATATGTCCTTAGGTAAATTATCTCAGATAATTTTCCTAAAAGATTTGGGTCTTCAAGATTTTTGGTCAGCCAATTTTCCTAAAAGAATTAAGTCCTTAAGATTTTTGTCATGGAAGCTTTGCCAAAAAAAACTTAACACTTAGCCAAAAACCTAAAATAATTATACTATCACTTTAACCAAATAAAGTTGAAAATTATTCCAAGTATAACTTATCTTTTTATCTTGTAGGCTCCCTTAGAAATTAAGAATTGTCACTTTAAGTTAACTTAAAGTGTTTCAAAGTCTTTGAAAAATACACAATCCCTTTGGTCCACTCATTCCATCCAAAAATTTTCTCAATCCCTTTGATCATTTGACTAATCTACAACTTTACTCAGATCTTCAATCCATACTTAAATTTTACAACAAATTTATATATGTATGCTAAAATTGGCCAACATTTTTGGTGACATCTTAGGGTTTCATGTCTGCTATGCAAGAGACTAGTTTCCTTAAACTAATATTTTGGGCATACAAAGTCACATTCCTTCTCTATAACTGATCATGAATTGATACAAGGCTACCCTTTTTCTATAACCTCTCATGAAGCTACAATAACAAAGAGAACAAAAAATACAAAGTAACCAAGGCACTTATTGAAGGCAAATGAAAAATAAAAAAGAAAAAGTGCACAAGGCACTTAGAAGAAAGCATGAAAACTACTATAAAATTTACAATATGTTACAAAGGATGCAAATCCATTCAATAACAAGGATTTAAATGAATGCCATTCTCTAAGATAGGTAATACCTCTCCAACTAGTTGGGCAAGCTAAAAAACATTATGTTCTTTACATCTATAGATCAAATAAGGACCATTCCATAAGCTATCAAACTTGGTATGGTTTCTTGGTTTGGACTTATTTGAATCCCATTTGAGGAATATATTCCCTTAATTAAATTCCCTTATTTTATCTCTCTTGTCAAAGGATTTATTGACCTGAGCTTTATGTGACTCTAATGTCTTCATAGAAAAGTCCTTGGTTTATTTGAACTCAATGATCTCTACCATCTTTACTTCCATAGGTCCACTCTCCATTAATTCTAACTGATGAGCTAACTCCAAGGTAGATAATTCAAGAGAGATGGATAAATTGGATTCTCTTCTATATACTAGGGTATATGGAGAATTTCCAATGGCTTCATTATCTTGCATTGATGGTCTTATATCCACTTTGACATATGGCTATTCCTTGGTCCTTTTCAAGTCATTAAAGATGCCAAATTGATCCCCCAAAACTAACAACCTATCAACATGTTCATTCTGGTTCCTTGGCATAGCTTGAATATTGAGGGCCTCAAAATATTCAAGAAGATCCCACACCCTATGCTTTTAGGATCTCATTAAAGGATTCTTTGTGATGTTCTAGACTCTAACCTGATTCACTATGAGCTCACTATCTCCATAAAATTACATTTTTTTAATCCCTCTCTTACTAGCCCATTGAAGGCCATGAATTAGACCCTCATATTCTACTTCATTATAGGAACAACTCAATTAAAACCTATAATAAGATAAATAATTACTATCTAAGGGGGAAAATAGCATTACACCTACACCCACTCCATGTTTTCTCCTTGAACCATCAAAGAACGATTTCCATATGCCATTAAGATCTTGTTGAGGTCCAATGAGGGATGGAATGGATTGATTCTCTTCATGTAGCAAATAGACTTCAATGTCCCTTTATTAAATACATTCCAAAGTGTTGAGTAGTTGATTGTCACCCCATTGCTCATCCAGGAACATGTTTGGTATCTCCTTTGGGTGAGTATTTAATTCTTGACCAACTGTGAATTCATCCTCATCAAGGATAGTGTAATTAAGGTTATGTTGTTTGATCCATAAGGTTCTATGTGGAATTATGTAATGGGATTAACCTTGATTACTAATTTGGTCCCATGTCTTATTTTTAATGCCATGTATGACCAATCTATTGCAAGATAACTTATGATATTTATAGTGAATTCTCTAGATAAGGAAAGTGCAAAATGAGGAGGCACATATAGGATCAACACATCTTGAATCACTAAGATGCTAAGACAAACATGAAGGGTCAAGTTGATGTCTCTGATGATAATAGATGGTTATGTATAAGAACCATAAAGTTGTAGAACTCCTCTAGACTAGGGATTATATTTTAGACCAAGTTGATTAGCTATGGACTTTGGCATTATTGAAGTGCTAGGCCCACTATCTACTAAGCAATTATAAACTAAAGAGTCACCAATGATCATTGAAATGTAGGAGGAGGTTTTTCCACCTTACTTATTTATCCTTTATTGGTCCCTTCAGTGGTATTGATGAGAGATTCATTTACCTTACTTGTTGGCTTATTTATAATTATTGTAACATTAATCTTAGACAAAAATTCTTGGAGAATATCCACCCGAATTCACATGGATAACATATCCTACATTATCACACACACATATTGGATTTATTAATTTGTTTAATAATGTTTATGGGTGAACCACCAAATTTTATTTGTGATTTAAAAACCACATCTATTGTATGTTGAACTTATGAGCTCTAAGGAACCAAAATATTTCCTTGATTCTAATTTTGAGGAGGTACTAGAACCTTTAGAGTGGTATCATGTTCACTTGGCTTTGATAATGAAGGAGTAATAGTAGGAATCTCTTTGAATACTTTTTATTTACCAATCATATTCCTTTTAAATCTTGTATTTGATGCCACTAGGACATATGCTTGGCTAAAACTAGCTTGTTGGTTAGATGCATAACACTCTTCTTACTCATAGTTGACCATTATAACATCCAAATAATTTGACCCCTAATTAGAGCCTTGACCTTGTGGAGGATCCTCTAGTTTTTTCATCATGGATTTTTTTATATTTTGAGCCATTAAGGCTTGGATATTCCCATATATAGCACCTTGATGCCACTGATCATTGAAATCTTGGTGGAAGTTAGTATTTGGGACAATGGATTGCCCAAAAAAATGATTCTAAGGCTTGGTCCCCTCAAATTCTTGATAAACATTATTTTGAACATGGACCAAGGTGTTGGAAATGCTTGTAGTACTTGGATTATAGTTTCTTTATCTATTCTAGCTAGGATGCCCTTGTCCTTGACTTTGGAAATTTCCCTTATAGGGTTGCCTATTTCCTCGATAAGATTGTTGCTAAGGTTAGTAAGGAGCTTGGTAGCACTTTTTGTATTAGGTTTGATACCTTTTGACATTGACCAATTCATTTCCAAGAGATTAGAACATGCTTTTTAGTTCTTGATAGTTTTTGTTATGCAAGGAATCACTAGATTGGCTAGTGGAAGCTATTTCTTGCTTTGGTGTAGGTATTATAGAAATTGTTAGTGTAGGATGAATGACATAAAGAGGATTAATAGAAATAAGAGATGGTCTAATTTTAAGAAATTAAGGCATTGGGGGTCTAGGTGTAATCTTTCCATCTTGAAATAAATAATTTTATACTTTGATAGCCACCTCATAAGCATATCGAAGTATATTTCCTCTGATGGATTGAATCATTACTATTATGCCACTATTTAAATCCTTCAAATAATAAAGGAAGGCAAAGAAAGGAGTAGGCCTAAAAAATATTGGGATTTTATCACAAGTCTTTTGAAATCTTACGTTTAAGTCTTGCATGACTTCATGGGGTTCCCTTTTGATTTCAATTATCTACTCTATAAGTGATAAATAGTCACTTTTGTCCCCAAACCTTTTACACAAGTCATCTCCTAACTAGTCCTAAGATTAAATGGAATTAGTAGCAAGGCCTCTATACTATTCTAAGGATTTAACCTTAAAAGAGATAGCTAGCAGTTTGATGGCTATATTTTCTACAGTGACATTATGGATATTAAAAAAATTGGCTATTTCTATGAAGTACTCAGAAGGGGTTATCACTTGGTATCTTATGAAGTAGGGGACACTTTTGAGAGTTGTTACTGGAATAGGATCATATTGTGGTAGGTTTAAAGTATTGTGACCATTAAAGGACACAAATGGAAAATCTCTTTGAGGAATCATGTTAGCAAAAGGGGATAACAAAGGTTTGCTTGTAGAGGTTGGACAAGAGATTGGTTTAGGAAAAAATCTCCCCATGTATGGGTGAGTATTGGCAAACCCTAATATCTTAGATAAATTTAAATTTAATTCAATAAATTGAAAGGGAATACCTTTAGAAGTTGATCTTTTAGTCAATTTTGGCATGAAATAGAGCTATTGGCCTAATACTAGATTGAGTTCTTTGGAGTCTTATTATTTGGAGTCACTAGATACTATTGCATGAAGATTACCACTACCACATTTAATCAAGCTAATATCAAACTTGATCAAAATTCTATAATGTATTATGGTTTGACCTAGCTTTACAAAACTATTAAGACTCAAATTTTCACCCCTGGAGAGGGTTCTTTAGGCCCCTTCCAATTGAATCAAACAATGGTAACATCCCTAGGTTGTGGGTCACTTATGGTGGGGTTAAACCTCTAGAGAAGGTTCACTTCCTACTGGATGCTCACCTAAACTAATTTTTTCACAAGGAAAAGGGTTATAAAATGGGTTCCTAAGAAGGATAAAAGGGTGATGCACCAAATTTAAATAAGGATCTCATATACATAGAGTAAACACTAAGAAAACATAAGACAATACTAGTTCACATAATCTCACAAAACTATCTAGTTGCATAGGTAATTCATAAGGTAGGTTTAAGAAGAAATGGATGAAGACAAAGAGGAGTTATAAGACTCATTAAGAGCTTTCATCAATGGTTGAAATAACACTAACTTAGACTTACAACTAAATTCAATAAACTTAGAAATGAACAATAAAGAAGGACCATTAGCACATAATATTGTCCTTCATAATGCCATAGTGCACATGCTTTGATACACAATTAAAATGGGAGAGATAGGTAAATAAAATATTTATTACTTCAAGATGTCTTTCTTACAAACTTTGATAGGGTATAGCCTTATAAAAATGAGAGTCTTCACTATTACAAAATTGAGAGAGAAAAAATATAATCAAATTGAGAGTGTCTTTCTTCTAAAAAATTTGAGAGAGAACCTACCCTATGAGAAGGAATGGGATCATATAGAGAAAAAAGGTTGGAGAGAGAAAGAAAGAAGAATGCATTAGTTAGTGAGCTATCCATAAATCACTAGTTGAGCTACAACCTATTTTAATGAATGTCCCACCATCCCCTTTTCTAAATAAGATTAATCAATCCTTATTGAGTTAACTTGCATGTGTCCCAAATATCCCCAAATATTCTCATTGGTTGAGAGATGCACTAGAAGACAAGGATAAAGTTTTCACATGATAATGAGCCATGATATATGTTGATGTAGAAAAACACTATAAGTCTCTAAACATAAATGAATGCCTCAACTACTTTTTCCAACCATACCATCCTCTACTTGTCATCATTGTGAGGGTAAGAATCTCCATATCTTGAAACTAATAAAGTCATGCATGCATGTTTGGAGTAACATTTTGTTGAGGGTGTGGCCATGTATAAGGATGAGATGTTGCTCCATTAATTTAAAATATCTACCCATATTTGGGAATTGAACTTGGGTCTACCTTAGATGAAAACCATTGAAAATATTGGTTTTCCCATTATCTTAATTTTGATAAATGAAACTTGCTAGGTGTTTGATCTTGATTTGTCAATGAACCATCAAAATTTTGGTCTATGCTAGGTCTAAAATAACTATTTTATTTATATGGATCTCTATTAGAAAATTCTTAGTCTTGGTGTCCCTATTTTGATTCAATCTATATCCATCCTGGATTGCATTTGAGCTCGGTCCCTTTGTATTTGTTTTGCCCATGTCCAACATTGCTTTGTTGAATTTTGTCAAAAAAGTCCCAAGCTAAATTATTTGCTTCTTAGTAATCACTTGTTGACTTAGGTTATTGACCTATTGACTCTTTCTCACACTGTTATCTCAAGTTGTATGATCAAACATGGTTTATCAATTTATTGCTAGTCTAACATGGCGAAGGCACTTGTCACTCATGAATTTATCTTCAAGATCCACTCACTCCTTTGAATTCTCATTAATCATTGATCTTAGATAAATTATTGAATGTGTACTATTTATACTACCATTTAAAATCAAATGGCTACTTTGTGGGACCTAGATTTGATGTTTGCATTCCCATCTTTGATGTCCACATGACTATCACTATGATTTTTGAAATTCAATAATTATTTTCCATGGCTTGAATTTGAAATTCACATGCCCATCATTTGATGTCTATATAAACATGTTGGATGTCTCCATGACTGTCAATGTTTGGACCCCAAAAGATCAATTGTTAAGATTAATTTTTACACTTGCATGAACATCACTCTATTGGAACAAACTCTTTGAGACAAACCATTCTATCTGAGATTTTGCATCAATATTTTATCTTTGTCAGAACCATTGCTATAGATATTTTATCCAAAATAAATATGTCCTTAGGGAAATTATCTTAGACATTTTTTCTAAGAGATTTGGGTCTTCAAGATTTTTTCTCGGCCAATTTTATTGAAATAATTAAGTCCATGGAAACTTTGCTTGATGGAACTCACTACTTAGCCAAAAACCCAAAATAGTTATATTATCATTTTATCCAACTGAAGTTGAAAACTTTTCCAAGTATAAATTAGCTTTTTATCTTGTAGGCTCCCTTGGAAATTGGAAATTTACACTTCAAGTTAACTTAAAGTGTTTCAAAAGCTTTGAAATCTGCATGATCCCTTTGGTATACTCATTATATCAAAAACTTTGCTCAAGCCCTTTGATCATTTAACTATTATGGAACTCTACTCATTTCTTCAATCCATAATTGACCTTCAAGACAAAGTTATGTATGTAGTCTAAAATTGGCCAATAGGCTCCAAGTGCCTTGTTGCAAGTCTGATGTTATGTTAAGAGGCCATCCATGGTGAAAGTTTTCTTGGTCTAATGTAAAAATTGTCCTTTCTCTCTCTTTTGTTTTTTACTTATATGGAAGAATCAAGTGTTCAAAAGTACTAAATGATGTATAAGATATATTCAATAAGATTTATAAATCTCCTTCTCACCTTCCATGCCACTTTCAAGTGTAGAAGAGGTCATATCTAATTGGAGGAAGTTTTAAAAGGTAGAAAAGATCTGAAAGTCTCTTAATAAGAGCTTCTCTCCTTCCAATGCCTAGTGTGTTGAAGGAATGAAACTTGAATTCAAAAACCTTAGAACAACCCAATAAAGGTGAGAAAACCTCATTAATAGTTTCAAGAAGGTTTCAAATTAAGACTTTATCAATTCATGATGACCTAATCTCAAGGATAAAATCTTATTTTCAAGGAAATGACTTCTTGACCAAGGATATAGGAGGGTGTGAAAGCAAATATATAGGAAGTTGGGTTGGTAAAACATCATAAATGAATGCTCAAGACTCTTTCAAACTCTCCTAGAAAGCCTTACTCAACATATACACCATTTATCCAAGTATGGATGAGAGATTAATAAAAATTGCTATGTTGGGTTTTGAAGAAGACAAAGTAAAAGTTTTATTTCCTAGTTTTGGGGGATCTTATCTCCTTCTCGCTCTTCTCTCACATTTTATATATATTTAAGATTTTTTTTGAAATTTTAAAGAATCTTTAAACTAATTTTTAGCAAGGCCATGTTTAAAAAAACTTGTACTTACCTATTTGAATGAATAAAACTAAATTAATACCTCTTCAAAGCTTGTTTTAATGTATTTTCATGGATTTTTGATGAATGATAGTGATGTCATAGACTCCCTTTCATTTTTTCTTTTGTTACTTACCTATTTTACAGGTGTGAGATCACCCTTATAGGTTACATAGTGTGATTTAATCACCTTGTTTGTATGGAAAGTGTAATCTTTCTTTAATGTCTTTAAGAGACCTATTAAACATGTGCCTCAAATCATGCATCAATCCTAAGCCTCTATGTGAAACATTATTGTTTGGAATCTTTCATTTGAGAAGTGTAATCAGGTTTATATTCTTATTCAACCTTCTTAGTGAATACTGGACAATTGGAGGTCACATTTTCATGTATTTCCCCAGTTAGATGCATTTTACTTTTAGTTTACCTTCTTCCCTTTTTCCTTAAAAGATGGTAGTTTAGAGTAGGGATCATAAATAATACATCAAGTGGAGATATCCCTCAAAACATAGAGATCCAATCCACGTATTAAGCCACCCATATCCTAGGATTATCACCATGTTACTTCAAACTATGAAGGCCTAAAACTACCTTCATAAGGGTGCACGTTTAGTAGTCAATAGTTTTTGGCATGCCTGATGGGACAAAAGTCCAAAGGAGTGGAATTATTATTAGTTTTATTCTTCTATTGATTATCCTTTAGTGGAATTTAACACATATATGGTATCTTCAAGTTCTATCAACTGGTTCTAGTAACCCATATAGAGTTTCCAAGTAAGTGAATCTTCATTACACCACCCTAATGCTATTTTTATGGCTTATTTTGAAGAAAATTATAATTTAATGCATGTTGATGAACCTTATTAGAAGTATGGTAATCCATATAAACATTTTTATGAGCCTAATTATCCTTACTAAGAGTATTATTAGTCTAATAATCAATCTTGTCAAGATTATGATGACTCATATCAGCTTTATAATGACCCTTATCAGCCTTACTATGACCCAAGTTAAGTATCCCAAAAATGTTATAAAATTGTTTAGTAGTCATACTCACCTCTTCCTACTCCATTTACAACTCAAAATCATGATTCACCTACACTATACTTATTGGCATTCAAGCCAAATATGTTAAAATATGAAGGGGTGAGAAGAGTGTGGGATAGAGAGTTGATTGTGATCTCTTTTCAACTCATAGAGAATATGAGGAAGATAGTAAATATGTTAAAAAATAGTTGGGTATAATTTTGAGAAGAAAATTAGTATTCCATGACTTATGAACTACATGAAATGAGAACTATGATCCAATGGTGGATAGACTGGTTAGTGAGATGGAAAAATCAAGAGATCTAACTTTAACCACCTTATCCATATCTTCCTACCCCTGATAAAACTTCTTATGTTCCAATTTTTCTCCTAGCTATGCCTACCCTTCCTCAAGTTACTCAAGAAAATAATCTTATACCATCTTGGAGGCCTTTTTGGTTTATGATTCCTAGTTAAGCCATGCCAAGTCCTATAGATGAAACTCCCCCCATCACTCTTAAAGAAGCCTCTTGTTTACCATATCAACCCTCTTATTATCCTTTTCCTCATGATAAAAACATAATTAAAACCTAATTCTCACTCTTAGACTCAAAAATAAGTGTGACAAAGGCAAAACTAAGTAACCTAAGTCTAGTCATGAAGGAAAATGATGTGTTGAGGCCTCTAAAAACATGATCAAGATTTGAAATTTGGTAAAATTGGTTTTAATGAGTATATTTAACTATATATTTTCTCTTTAGGTTCATATTATTAGTGTACATATCCACTATTTTTTCTTAAACCTTTCCCAATCCTTGGGTAAGGGAAGCCATGAGACCTAGAGATCCACTTGAGCTATAAGGGCATGAAACAAACATATAAAACCTCATGAAGGGTATTGATGGTAGTGAAAATTCATGAAATTGTTTTCCAAGAAAATTTAGGATGTACTAAAGCATAGGTTTTCATCTAATTTCCCTTGAGGGATTGCAAAGAGAGAAGTGCCCTGACTAATTCACCATGGGAATACAAAGGAGTGATTAATAATTATAGAGAATGTAGAATCATTGGGGAGGTTTTTTTTAAGGTGTATTAACTTGACCTAGTAGTGGTAATGGCTTCTGAGTCCCAAAACTCAAACTTGACCTCTCTTCTAGCCTTAAGGGAGATAAACAAGCCACCTAAAGAGCAACTTCAGATGCTTGTACCATATCTCAAAAATAGAATGGGGATATAAGATAGTTGGGAAAGATAAGGAGGTAAGTAAAGAAGGTTTCAAATGTGGAAGGAAGTCATTTGGATGTTCCATATTTATGAATAATTGTTAAGACCCCAAACAAGCCTTAAACCCTCTTAAAACCCTAGTTGTGACTAGTTTGTAGAAAAATACCTCAAAAACACATTTGATGAAATAGTTTACTTATAAAACCTCTTATATGTTTGTAGGACTACAAGGAGGTTAGTCCAATTAATTTTATGCTAAGATAACTTATATGGATTATTCTAAATACCCTAGTTTTCTTGATTTTTGGTATTTTTAAAGTGTTTTGAGAAGAAAATAACTTACCAATCATGGAATGAGGTCATTTGGTAGTTTTAATAACTAATCAATCTCAACAAAATTCATGGGAGATTTTAGAAATGGCCAAACTAAGCATGTTTTTCAAGGTAATCCTAAATAGGCTCAAAATAAGCTTAAGAAGCAAGGTGGTTTCTTGGTTTACATACTTACATAGAGTCTCAAGACCCCAAATTTGGCATGGAAGATGGTATTAGGATAGGTAAATTGAATCACATGATTTTGGCTAGTTTCACATATGTGGGTGGTCATTTGGGTCAGATTTCTCTTTCTAGGCCTAGGAGGGCTAATTAGGATTAATTGGAGAAGAAAATGAAGGAAAAAGAGTACATACACCTAGAATTTGATCTTAAAAATTTGTTTGGAGATATAAGTGGATACAAGGTACTAAAAAAAGTTCTCATATTTCTAATTTGGTCTGTACAATCTTATATACAAGGATATTTTCAAGTTTTTAGGGCTATAAGGAAGGGGTGCTTTAGCAAGCAATATGTGAAAATGGTGTCTTTTGGACTACTCGATGGATCCAAGTGCCTTGTTTTAGGTCTAATGTAATGATGAGAATCCATCCATGGTGGATGTTTTCTTGGTTTAATGTAAAAACTCTCCTTTGTTTTTTACTCATATAGAAGAATCAAGTGTTCACAAGTACTAAATGATACATAAGAGCTATTCAATAAGATTTATAAATCTCATTCTCACATTACACACCACTTTAAATTGTATAAGAGGTAATATATGATTTTAATAAGTTTTCAAAGGTATAAAAGGTCTTAAAAACTCCTAACAAGATTTTTTCTCCTTCCAACACCTAATGTTTTAAAGGAGTTAGACTTGCATTCAAAGACCTTCTAACATCCCAATAAAGGTGAGAAAACCTCATCGATGGTTTCAAGAAGGTTTAAAACAAAGACTTTATCAATTCATGATGACCTACTCTCAAGGATAAATGTCTATTTTCAATGAAATGACTTCTTAACCAAGGATATAGGAGGGTGTGGAAGCAAAGATCTAAGAAGTTATGTTGGTCAAAAATTAGAAATGAATTCTCAAGACTCTTTCAAACTCTCCAAGAAAGCCTTCTTGAACCTCTATGCCATTTATCCAAGGATGCATGCAATATTAATAAAAAAATCTACGTTAGGTTTTGAAATAGACAAAGTGAAGGTTTTATTTCTTAATTTTGGGGGATCTTGTCTCCTTCTCTATCCTCTCTCACATTTTATCCATATGTAAGCCAATTTTTGGATTTTTAAAGAATCCTTGAGTTGTGGTAATTCCATGAAAAAAAAACACACTTTTACTTGCCTATTTGAATCAATAAGACTAAATTCATACCTCCTCAAATATTGTTTTAGTGAATTTTCATGGTTTATTGATGAATGACAGTGATGGCATAAACTTACTATCATTTTATCCTTTACTCCTTACCTACTTATATGTGTTAGATTATCCTTATAGGTTGAATAACGTGCTTTAATCATCTTGTTTATATGGAAAGTTAAAAATTTATTTAGTGTCTTTGAGAGACATATTGAATAGGTGCCTTAGATCATGCGTCAAGCCTGAGCCTCTATGTGAAACATTATTATTTGTAAGCTTTAATTTGAGAAATGTAATCAGGTTTATGTTCTTATTCAACCTTCTTAGTGCATACTATACAAGTGGAGGTCACATTTTTGTACATCACCCTAGTTAGATAGTTTTTTCCTTTTAGTTTACCTTCTTACTTTTACCCTTGTAAGATGGTAGTGTAGAGTAAGGATCCTAGTTGATACATCAAGGGGAGATAGCCCTTAAAATCTTTAGATCTGATCCACCTATTAGATAACCCAAAACATAAGATTATATATATGTTATTTCATATTGTGAAGGCCTAAAAGTACCTTCACAAAGGTACAGATCTAGTATTCAATAATATGATTATGTGCTTGTATCACTTCAAACATTGATTAGAGGGAAACCTAGACCTTGATTGGACATTTTAAAGTAATGCATCACAACTGCTAAATCTAGTAAGTGGTGTATGATCATGATATCTAAGTTTAAGTCCATATTAAGAAGTAAATGAGGAGATCAAGAAAGTAACTCAAATTTTAATTCATGCCAAGTTTTCTTCCAAATGCCATTAATGTAGGAGATATTTATATACTTCTATAAGTTCCATTAGGTTAACTCATTAGTTATTACCACTCCCATTTTTCTATAATCTACTCTTCAATTTATACTCCTAATAGTGCCTTCCATGTTTCCCCTTTTATTAAGGCTTGATGGTATATAATTCCATCCCAATTATAATGGCCACCTTATCAACTAAAATGACACAACTTTTTTAGATGGATTGACACATTTCAAGCATTATAATGAGGTGTTAAAGGCCATTGACCTAGTTCCCAAATCATATGAAAATGATAATGAATATGAGGTCAAGTTATAAAATACCCTTACGGCATATGATAAGTGTGGGTTGCATCAATTCATAATTAAATTCGATGTCTTCCCTTGTGGTGACTTATTTGACAATATGTTGTTCATGGCTAAGTAAGCACATGTTGAAGTCCACAACATGGTATACTCTACAAGTTTTGAGCATTAGATCATAAAAATTTTATGAGGTGCCTTTAAATCTTATTATAATCTATTAGAGTATACAATCACCTATGATTTAGATACAATAACCACCTAGACTAGCTCTCACTAGATTTATGACATTCTAAACGACTAGGTAGAGAACCTTAATGTAAAATAGCTCAACATAATGGATGTGAATGTGTACACTATTTGAGCATTCATAGAGGGAATCCAAATTAAGATGATACTACTCAAATGATTATTTAGGGAGAGAAACTACCCACACATCAACATTAGATGGATCCCCTTACTTCACATAATCCTCCAAGGTGAGCAAGTCCTCAACCTTGGAGGGATGATCAATTTTAATATGATTAAGGAAGTGAGAGATTATTGGGGAGGAGGTGAATTCTACATTATGAGATACTTATTAGATGTAATCTACACAATGATTAGATTTAAACTTTTTACCTTTATATCATGGGTTCTTAGAGGTATAGTGGTCCATGTAGTTTTGTACAAGCTATACAACCACCATTATAGGAAACACATTAGAGATATATGAAATTATTTCTACATGGTGGTCTACATGGCCATCAATGAAACACATATACCTCATCAATATAAAGAGATTAGGGACTCTATTATCCCTATTGGGGACCATTTTTATTGTAGATATGATACAATCATTTGGATAGAAATTACTCTCAAGGCTCCACTATGCCTACCTTACTAGGTTACAAACTACTTGGTCAAGGAATAAAATCCATATCAACTAATGGAAGGAATATTTGGAAATTTAATCAGATATCAATAAAATGAATACCCAACCCTCCTAATAACCATTAGACACAACATATATAGAGTCTTCCCCCTTTATATAATATGGTGGTAGGAAGAGACTCCTTTATATTAGGTAGGGCTAAAAATTGGGATCAGGATCTACAGACATCATATAGAATCACATATAAAAGTACTAAGCCTAATTGAACATCAATAATAGACACCATCCCCATGAATAAGGAGATATCTATCTAAACCTAATTTATGACCAAGAGGTGTTTTTCCAAATTAAGGCCAAGAAGAAGAAGAAAGGAAAGTAGGCTCAGCCTAGTCCATCCACCCAAGCTAACATTTCTCCTTCCACATTAGCTTGTCCCAAACAATATGTTAAAGTAAATTTCCCCAAAATTTTGAGGATAATTATACAAGGAGTTCAAATAGATTTTCCTCCCCAAGTTTATCCCCCTCAAGATCCTACCCCTCACCCCTCATCTCTTCCTCCACCATGAAATGTGCTTAAATTAACTCATATATAGGAAGTTTAGTCCCATGCATCCTAGATCCAAGTATCTAAAATCCATGTGGCTCGATCTTAGGTTACACATGTACTCATGTTAGACATCAATAAAAGCCCAAATATAATTCTAAAGAGGGACTAATAGATGACACCTATTTAGATCCCTTTCCATGCTCCCTCCACTCTCTAGTATCCTCTCAAACCACCTAGCTTCCCAATTTCCTAGCAATCCACTTATGTGGTACCTCACCTTTTTCCCATTTCACACCATCCAAAATTCACCCAAGTTCCCTTGGCCTAAACCATGTACAACATCCTCACCTCCTCATTTCCATCTACATTATCCATCCCATAAATAAGGATCTTTGTAATGGACCCACTAATCATTCCATAATTCTAAATATCTATAGGTTCACCATACCTAATAAATGCAATTGAAACTTTCATAATAAGTGTAATGGTGTGAAAAATTCAAGGGGCATGGGCCATTATTATATCACCTTCAATTTTCTAATAGGTTCCTTAGTCAGTCCATATGACCTCTTCCACCCCTAATCCCTCCATTATAACAATTAAATTTAATCTAGGTAAGAGACCCAAAAAGAATTAGAAGGCCATTCATCCTCAACCTTATATTTAAGTCCCAATTTTTACCATTAATCCTCCTTCACCACTTCCTATGACTCCCTGCATCATTTTAAGGCCTCCCTTTTCTATCCTATTAAGTGCCTAGGGATTCAAATTTAACCAGCCAATTTATTTATTTCCATTTATTACCCCTCTTTGGATTCATTGACCCATATGTCAATTTAGCCTAGACCCAATGGATAATACATATGCTCCATTGGGATTCAAAATTTATCTTTCATCATTTCACTCCCATGTATCCTCCTCTAATTATTTATTATTTCATCCTTCCCACTTCATCCATTCACCCTCCACCTTAGCCTCCACCTATCACAACCATCTCTATCACCCCACCAACACCTCACTCTACCATAGGAATAGTTATAATGTTTTGGGCACCTAAGATGACTCTATAGGGAGACCCTGATGTGTAGTGTTACTTGGACCACATCATGGGAAACATGAGGATAATATTCACCCAAAGGTTCATCTAATAAGGGAACCTTATGTTTTGGAAAAATCAGTAATACCTATTACCCATATCTAAAATAATGACATCCATAGGAGAAGAGAAAGTGGTTAAGGACCTAGTCTCTATGCTCTAAACTACACATGATATGTCATAGAAGCTAATGGTAGACATGAGGGAGCATGTCTAAACCATGGAATCACAAGTAAAGAGATCCTTCCATGTGTACTATATTATACAAGCTGAGGATTCCATATTATAACTTTTATTATCTTTGAGAGAGTTAGTAAATACTTTGGTAGACAATAAGGTGCATCTTCAAAAGGCCCATGCATATCTAGAGAGGATTACTCTAGTGAAAATTAAGTGCATGAATTTGGTAGTGATAATAAATAAGGGAATGCTCTTAAGATTTAATTTCATGCATATTTCATACCTAAGCCTCTAATAGACATACACCAAGAGCATAAGGGTTATGATTGAATAATGGATGAGCGTGGCATAGATGGTAGTGGAACCTCTATAATACGATAGGAAAAAATATTGGCCTACTTAAAAGAGGTCAATGTCACTATGTTATTTTACCTAAATGAAACTTTATTAAATAGGAACAAGTTTAAAGTTTACCTAGGTCACTTTAACCAAGTCATGAAAAAGAATGTGGAAAAGGCCAACAAGGCCAGAGCCTAGGTGGTGCTCAAACTATCCACCCAATCCATTGTGAGCATTAGTCAAATTTTAAAGGTAAAAGTGTCCATGAGGTTACCACTCAAAGTTTATTGGAGACTAATGTTTGACTCAAAGGTGATATTTCAAGAGATACCAATGAATTTTCCCAAGATGGACTAGGAGTTTGACCTAGTAGTAGTGGTGATAGTGGCCAAAGAGGTAGAATCCAAACATTTGGGAGGTGGTTCATTGGAAACTCCTCTATATATAATTTAGGTACACTTTGGATATCTTATGGGGGAAGTGGGGAATATTATTTTTTGAAATATAGTTGAAATAAACTTTAGGAGGCTATCATGAACTAGGATGGTAATCTCATGCTAGTTGGAGGTGAGTGCCATCCTTATATATAAATTGTAAATTGTAAATTGTTGTAACATGCTGAAAATTTTGGTTCCAAGAAGTTATCAAAATTAATTCAAGATTTCACCTATTTTTTCATCATTTAGACTATGAATTTCTACATTGATAGGCACTCTTTTTAAAAGAAATCATTTTTTTATTAATACAATTCTATGTTTTACGTTAAATGAGTTGTTTATTTACTAGTGTGTTGCTCATTTCTAGTTTTGAATGAATGATAATGTTAGAGGATTGAATAAGTGTATTTTTATAAAATGAATGTTATGATTATGATTTGATGTGTTATTCTAAACCATCCATAGACCCATATTTTTTCTATAACTTTATTAATTTATGTATATATTTATAGATTATATTTTAAGGACCTATGTGTTATCTAATATAGGTTCTTTCATTATTGATATTTAGTGGGGGTTTATGAGTTAGGCATCTCCTCCTATTTAATTAGATATTTCCCTTGTGTAAAATTGAGTCATAAACCTTCGTTAAACTCAAAAAATAGTGGTGTAACTATGTCATAACACTTATTCAAGTTATTTATGTATTAACACCTTTTAGGCCTAGAAACAGTCTTTCTTGCATTACCTTACCATCATTTTTATTTCTATTTAAGGATCAAAAAACTCTCCTACTTTATAAATATGTAAGACACGACTCAATATAAAATGAAAAATAGAATTTTATTCAATTTATATCTAAACTAAAGTTAAATTATACACATCTTGAACATATAATGGTAACAATCACTACTCTCTAAGTACAAAAGGTTAAAATGCTTGGTCCTTGGATTAAACCAACATCAATCCTAAAATTAACAAAGGGATAATTTAGCCCATGTATTGTCTCCCACTTTCCTATTTAGAGGACTCAATATCATGACTATCTTTGGGGATAGAAAGGACTTTAGGGATATCAACATAGGTAATGTATGATTAGGAATAATAATATTATTATAGTACTAGCTCCTAGCATAACTAGTTAATAGATATCCTTAAATCAATTTTGATTATCAGTTGGGTAAGGCACTTCCCTCCAATCATCTTGATATATTTTAATTCTATATCATATTCCTATAGATTGGTCATCCATATACCTCTACATTCACCCAACTTATTCTAACCCAACATTTACTTGACCGTCAGGTCTAACACAAATACATCTAACTTGTTCCATAGAATGTAATTCCAAAACCTTTTTATAGATTTGATGATTGCATAAGTGTGATTGTCTAAGATGGAATATTTTAGCTCTACATCTTTGATATTGATTCTCATAAAAGTAATGGGGTGTTATTTTACATCTAATATTTGTGTAATATAAGTAGTGATGGCATGCTCAAATGTGAAAGGATAAATGTATAAATCCTTTACATAGTCTATGATGATCAACACATGTGCTTTCATGATAACATATTCTATATCCTAGAAAGCCTTAATAGATTCAACATGCCACTCCACTTTTGCATCCTATTTCAATATAACATTGATAGGCTTTACAATTTTGAAAAATCTAGAAATAAACTTATAAACAAAATTGTTTTTCTAAATTTTTAACTATTTCTTACAATTAGGCAAAGGTAGTTTATAAATCACATCATGTATTTTAGGTTTAATATAAATACCTTCTTGTGTGATGATATGACTAATAAGCTTACCTTTGGTGATAATTAACATTCTATTATTTAAGTTTAAATAGATGCCATACCTCTTGCACCTATCAAATACCTTTTACAAATGGAAAATATGATCTAACATGTGTTTTTAGAACATAGTTAGATCATGCATGTAAATTATTATGCATTTCCATGCAAATGGTAAATATGATCTAACATGGGTTTTGAGAACATATTTAGATCATGCATGTAAATTATTATGCATTTCCAAATTAAAAAATAAAAATAAAAATTAATATCCCTTTTAAATGTTGATTCAAATTTATCAATCCAAATGGATTTCACTTTTATGAAAAAATAATCCATTTAGTGGTGAATGCAATTTTATCTCAGTCCTCTAAATTGAATAGACTTGATTTTACCTTGAGAATTCAATCAAGAAGGACATCATCTAGGATATGGTCACCATTTAGATTACTTCATCAAGGGGAAAAAATGGATAATTGTCTTTATCTGAAGCTCTATTTAGATTTTGAAATTGTATACACAAATTAAATTATTCATTCTTCTTGTACATCAGGTTGGCTACCTAGGTAGAGTGATAAACTAAGAAGATTATTCTAGTGGAAAATATTTTTTGAACCTCTTTTTGTATCAAGGGTTCCATGATTAGGTTTAGGGGCCTCTACCTCTATGTGAATGGCTTCTGGTTTGGATTTAACAAGATGGTGTGATTAATTATTGTTAGTTATTTTATCCACCCTTGGTCTTTTGATGCTTGATTTCCATAGGGATGGATAAATTTTGGCTATAACCAATTGATTATATTCTTTTAACACACTTTAATTATGGTTATGTTACCATAATAATAGGTGTTTTTAGATCATTAATGTTACTTGAACATTTTTCTTCATTAGATAAGGCATAATGGTCATTTGTTAAGATCATGGTCTGCATTAGATATATAAGAGACCTATTATAGGAGCTATCAATGAAAAAATTAATGTTTAAAGTCATGTTGATGTCATTCTAACCCTTTTAGGCCCCATTCCATTTATACAAACATTCAAGTTGATCCCCAACTTCACCTATGATTTTTTGAATTGGATCACTACCTTGTCTAAATTGATGGGGACAAACCTTGACTTTTCAAAAATGCCTACATGCATTACATTTGATGAAACTCCCAAATCCACTAGATATTTATGCAATTTCTTATCAAATAACCTAATAGTTAGGATAAAGGGAGTTATTTCGATCATGTTTTGATGGATGAGTGCATTGGTGTGGGCTCTTTTTTATTTAGTTTAGGTAGGATATGTCAGATTTTTAGTTAAGGACTTCAGTATAAGATAATTTTTATATGTTATCTAAGAAAGTTCATGTAGGATGATATTTTATTTAATCTTATTCATGTCTTCTAATATTTTATATTCTACCTTGTTTTGAACTAGTAGGGTATTTACAAGAGGTTTTGGTTCATAAGACTTTGGGGGTGGAGGGTCATTTTCAGCATTATGATTTGGTGAGGTTATACCAATATTTGGGGGAGTTGAGGAAATGAGGGACTGATATGGTTACTCATTCTTAAGGGCATAATTTGTTCTATAGAACTATTGGAACACATGAACCTCAATTGTTCTTTCCTCTAGAAAATTTTATTCTTGGCTGGGAAACTCTAAGGTTTCTAGTACCATGGATACACTAGGGGGTTTACCCATGATGGATGACTATAGGTGATTTAGGACCACATCATACTCCTTCATCTCTATTTGGAAGATCTCAAAGGCACTACAAAACTCTATAAAGTCAAGTTCCCCATATGTGGTTATGTTATGCACTTAATGCCAGTTAGGTTGATATATTTAACATGTGTTGAATTTGGGTAGCCTATTTGGGGAGGGATATGGATGATTATGAGGATGACTATAATTTCAATTTTTTATATCATTGGTGAAGTTATTATTTGAACTTTTAATATTTGAGCTACCCAATTGTCTTTACAAACCAATGAAGTCATTACTTAGTTTTTGGAATATTTTTTGGATGGCATCCAACTCATTTTTTATATACTCTTGGGGTATATATTATGTGTTTTTGGTTGATTCTAATGCTACTTGGTGTTACAACTGAGGAACCATTTCATTATTCACTAGGTTTAAAAAGCCCAAGTGTTGGTTTAGTGTGATGTGACTCAATAGGAGTTGGTTAATTATGGGTAGAGGCTAGAGTATTAGAATATTCAAGTTTGTGTTGGATAATAGGATTATTATATGTATATGTGGTAACACATTAGGGATAAGATCCATCATTTAAACTTGGGGGTTTAATTACTTCTCAATTTTATGGATTTAGCATAAGCCAAGGGCAAGTCTATTATTGTGGGGTCTCATCTTAAGAACATGGCCATCCACGGGTCTAAGGAATTCTTGTACATATTAGGTGCTAGTCAGGTGTTAGGTTGGTAAATCATAGTGACTTAGATATAAATTATTTCAAACTTAGCATTAAATTTTTTGATAGGCTCATGGAGTTCTATTTTAATATAGGTGAACTATTGGTATAGGATGTTAGGGTCAATAAATTTCCCAAAATTTTCCAAGAAAACACTACTAAACTATTCCTAACTTATGGTTAAGTTTTTTGGGAGGTTAATGAACCAGTCATATGCTGAATTCATTAAAGTGGAGGAAAAAATATTGCATGCCACATATTCATATTACAAATTGATAAGTCTTAGGTTAATATTGTATAAGGTCACATGTTCTTCATCTATCAATATTAAACTAGGAATGATGTGGGGAATGTACCTTTTTATGTTCTTAAGTAAGTCATGGATAACTCTAGGACATTGATACCTGACCTGAATATCTAGGGTACTTGGATAGTTATTATGGGTGGTCTATTTGGGGGAGATTTGGAATATGATATAGTGGAATAAATGATAGGTCTAGATCTATTTATATGATACTAGGATCTTTGATACATTTTAATGGTGAAATAATTAGCCTACCTCACCTAGAATTAGACATAGTAATCCATGTATTAGTCTCTAGATATTGTCAAGGGTAACCAACTAATGAAAGTTTGCTTATCAGGGTGTACCTTTATCTATATCTATTCATATGAGGGTTATATGTTCATAATCATAGAAATAAGTTTTATAAAAAACAAAAAATATAGATAAAATAAAAATATTAAATAAAATAAATGCCCTACTTTTAACACCAACTATTGTGTGTGTTTGAAGCACATAAAAATGGAGAAAGTGTAAAGGAAGGGTAATAAAAAGTACTTAAATAAAATGTTTCTAAAAGGATAAGGGTATTAATAATAATTACTAAAATTCTAAATGGAAATTATAAATTAATATTACACTCAAGGCCCTCCTTCTAATGCCCACTGTTATCCGCCCTAAGATCTTAGTGCATTTGAAGGAACTCATGGGTTTGAGTGTTTAGAATAAAAAAGTAGGTGAAAATGCATGGGATAAGATATCCAATTATTAATGTTAGTAATTATGATATTTTATTCCAAGGATCAAGTAGTTTTACCTTGATTTACTCATAGAGCATTAGTTGTTACCACCAAGGTTCAATATATGTACGATTGCACTAGAATTTACAACTAGATGAAAGAACCTCATTCATTACATGCCATTAAATTAGAACTCATTAATTTTTAAATAATGGGTGAGGTATTTTAACTCCAAAATAAATATGAAAAATGTAAGTCAAGGTAGATCATAACAAAGATGATTTTAAGCTTGGAAAGATGTCAATACTTCAAAAACTGAGTATAGTGTGCCTTGCCACAATTGTACCACTATGTGTCAAGTTTCATTGAGCGATTTGACTCATCATTACATAGGTAAAGTAATCTAAGTAAAATATACAATAATTATTGATTTATGAATCTTTCACTAAAAATCAACACTTTGGATATCTTACAATAGGCAATACACAAATTTATTAACATAATTTATAACTTAAATACATAGATTGAATGTATTAAAAAGAAAGCAAAAAATATTAAAAAATGAGTTAAAACAATTAACACATTATAAATAATGCATTCATTGGAGTAACAAATCAATTTTTCAATTCTTTAAAATCAAAATTATCTAAAATGTAAATGATTAACACATTATAAGATAAACCCACGAGATCAACAGAAAGCAAGAAATAACATTCATTAAAAATATATTTTCTTTTAAAGCATACCAACCATGGCAAACACTTAAAGCTCAAAGGGTAAAGAATAGTAGGCATAATTATATCTTGATTCCAATATCACTCTGAGACTAAATTTGTTAACCCTTTAAATGTATTATAGTTTCATTATAAAGAGGATGGGGCTTACCTCCAAATAGCATGAGATTCCCACTCTTGGCCATGATGGTCTCCCAAAGTTTGTTAAAATTGTATGATTTAAAATAAAGATATAATATCTTTCACATGTCTAAAAATATACTGAGGTCCCACCTATTTGATATGTGGATGAGATGCTAATTAAATACCTCCCAACTACTTCAGCTACACCTCTTTGGTAGCTGATGAAACTACCACAAGGTGAAAATACTAATCTATCTTGGAAAAATTAATGTAGATCTCAAAAGACCACCTATGATTGGGACACTAATCTTTGATACACTTCGAGTGGGGCCTCCATGGACACTTTGAAAATTGAGACATGATTGATGCTCATGGTGGATTGAGTATAGAGTTCAAGCACCATATAGCTCTAAATATGTTATCTTTCACCACCTTCTTCCTCATGACCTAGTTTAAGTGACCCAAGTGAACTCTAAACTCACATCTATCGAGTAGAGTTCTGTGCAGGTGGAATAACATAGTGATGTTGAATTTATTTAAGTAGGCCAACATATTTTATCTAATTTTTTTTGAGGCTCCACTATTATCTATGCAAGGCTCGACCATTATTCAATCAAAGCCCTCATACTCATAGCATACTTTTGGGAAAGGCTCAAGTCTATAGTGGGCATGAACTTCAATCTTGGGAACATTTCATTATATATGATCAATTATATATTTTGGAACTTACTTTTCAAGAGATAAATTCTCTCTAAATATACCTGGACCCGTATAAGATATGCTTTGCTATCTACTAGACTCTCAAATATTTCTCCTAGAGTTGAGAAAATCTATTGAAGGGTATCATCAACTTGATCAATCAGCTCCATAAGGAAGGATCTCTTGACTTATGCCTCTAAGGCTCAAGCCTACTCCTTAATGTCCTCCATAAACTTTATAACATATCATGTGTAGCTTAGAACATAGAGATTGGGTCCTTAGCCACTTTCTATTCTCTTATACATGTCCTCATTTTAGTGAGGGAGAAGAGATCTTGATAAGTTTTCAATACCATAGGGTTTACCTCTTGGATGAAATTTTGGGTGAGGATTCTCCTCATACTCTATGTGGTTTGGTTTAAGTCCCATTAGACTTCAAGATCATGCTACATATTTATATCAAGTATATGCAACACCATGTCTACTCCTAGAGTAGAAGGAGGTGTTGGTGAGGTGGTGGAGATGGATGTGATAGAAGGAGTTCTAGGTGTAGGTGAAAAAATTAAATGGAGGGGATGAAGGAAGAGAAAAATAAAGGAGGAAGAGGCATGGGGGTGATAGGGGCAAGATGAAAGGTGAGGCCCAAGGGAACATTTACACCTACCACTAGCTCTGGGTCAAGTTAACCTATGGGGCAATGACACAAAGGAGAGGGGAATTTATCATAAGGGAAGAAATTAGTTTGTTAAAACCAAGTACCTTGGTGCCTTGTATAATGGAAAAGAGAGGCCTAGGAATGATTTAAGGAGTAATAAGAGGTGGTGTAGGAGGTTAAGGATGAGTCACCTTTTTTCTTTCTAAACCTCTTTCTTAGATTGGATTTAACTACAATAATAGATGGATCTAGGGTGGTAGAACCCATAACGGATAAATAAAATGGATATTGGGTAACCACAAGTGTCATTGATGTGGCATATGCTGATTGAATTATGCACATGGGTATACTCAATTCTATTGAGGCAATAAAACTTGGTGGAGTTGGATCACTTACAAGTATTTGAACCTATAAAATAGCTAGTAGGTGATTTCTTGTTCTACTAGGTGGTCTAGTAATTGATAGGGTAGATGAAGGGGAGCCTTGAGAATGATGGCCACATGAATGATAATGTCATCCCTATAGTACCATTAGTCTCTAATAGAGGTGACAATGTCCCTTATCTCCTTTGATAACTGAGGCATGTCTACCTTGTTAATGGCCATGCATAATATCAAGTAAAAGGAATCATATATATCCTTGGTATGGTTCCAATAATATTGGCCATATATGTTGTAAAAGACTACATGGACCACTAAGCCTATAAGAACCCATGTTGAAACGGTAGAAGGATTTAATGTGAGTATTGTGTAGACTACATATACCAAGTAGTAAATCATATAAAATTTATTTCTTCCTTGCACATCTCCCATTACCTTGATCATGTTGAAATTTATCACTCCACCAAGGTTAAGAACTTGATCATCCTTAAGGATTATATGGATAAAGGGAATCCATAGGAGATTAATGTATAGGTAGTCAATTTCTCTAAATAGTCAGTCCAACATTATCATACTAATGTATACTCCCTCTTTGAAGGTGTGAATGGTATAGGCATTCACATCTATATTTTTGACTAATTTTACATCTAGGATCTATTCATAGTATTTTAAGACATCATATATCTAGTATGTGCTGGTCGAGGTTCTCACCTTAGCTAAGTCATAGGTGATTGGGTATTCTAGGAGGTTATAGTAATATTTTAAGGAAATTCCTAATATATCTATGATTTGATGCCAAGAAATTATAGAGAAAACCATGTCATGAACACCATCCTATGATCACTTCTCCATGAGAAATAAACTTACAAATAAATAAGCATAGGGGAAGACCTCTAGATTGGCTATGGCTTAGTACAAGTTACACTTTTTGTATGCCTAGAGGGTATATTCAAACTCAACCTCATCATCATTATCATCATCATCATCATCATTACTAGTAGAGTATTTGATCATAAAATAAATTACCTTGAACATCTCATTATAGTGCTTGAAGTACTTCAAGCCATCTAGTAATGTGGTGTCCTTGTACTCAAGATCATTTTTAGGGTTGGAAGAAGAAGAAGAAGTAACCATTACATAAAGGATTTGCTCTTTTTTGATAACAAGTTTTGAGTGAGGGTGGCATAGGGGGCATAAGAATGTGTAAAAAAAATAAGGGAGACTAGTAAAGTGGGATAATTAATGATAAATGAACACACCTAGGGTAACTTATAAGGATCCAAAAATATCTCTTATATTGATGGCACATGTAGGCTCACTTAGCATGAATTAAAATTTTATTTAGTGGCTATATTTTTCTATTTATTTACCAACTTAGACTTAAATTCAATGATCTCCAATATGCACTACCTACTAGATTTGGTGATTGTGAAACAATGTTCCCATTTATCTATTAAAGGCCCAGTTCCCCATTTTGTTGATTCAAGGAGCATGGTAGGCACATAGTATTTTCATCTTAGTGGCATCCTAGATAGCCTCTTTCATGTGACACATGTTTATATCTAACTATTGCAAAATATAATGATTACGACCTAGGTATGGCCTGATACTTATCATTTACATTTTTAAGAGTAGGAACAACAAGTTAGAGGAGTGAAGTGCAACATGGCATATTTTGATTAAACCTTTAGGTATAATTATAGTTTATTTTACCTTCTTAGGGACTTATTACACTTCATCTATTAATCTATATGAAATTGCAATATGGTATGGTCTATTAGGTCAGGATCTCCTAAGCTTTAAAATTTCTATCATGTTTAAGAGAATGACATCTCTAACATTTAGCCACATGGCATCATTTGGTTTGTCAAGGTCCTCTCAAGCTCTAACATATTTTTCAAAAATAGGAGAATGATGTGTTTAATATTAGGTCCATTTGATTGGTTGAGTTTTGGTACCTGTGGTCACTGGGGCCACACAACATGTTTTCATTCATTTGATCTACCCTAGGCTCTAACATGTCTATTAAGACTGGGATACTGACATGTTCTAAAATATGGATGATTTTATTGGTTGGGCTCTCCTAGGTTCTAACATTTATGTCAAAATTAGGAGATTGATGCATGTTGATAGTTGGAACCATGTGACACTTTATAATTGAGTCACTTAACCTATGAAAATCCATGAAAAGTGACCAACTAAAAAAACAAGCCACATAATGAAACACATCTCACCTATTTACTGATATAGCTTTATAAGGTTCCATTTAGGACTTTGAAAAACTAAGACTCTGAGATATTGAGACTTTGATAGCTTTAAAATAAGCCCAAATCTAAATATTAGAATGTAAATCATACTTTTATTGTACTAACATTATAACTTATGAAATTATAAGTGTGAATAAATATAAAAAAGGATGTGATAAATCTTACTTTGATAAATTTAAAAGTATAATAGATGATTTATCACATGATATGCATGAAATTACATTATTCTACTTAGGATGTGATAAATCCTTGTTTGTACTTAGAATCAAAATTAATTGGGGGGGGGGATTTAATAGGGATAATATTCTATTTTAAATATAATTGATGCATGGTAAAACTAGTACGAAACAAAAATATGAGGCATGAAAAATAAATATACCAATCAGGGAGAGGTTGAAAATTTAGAAACATCAAAGTTGAGCAACTTAAAAGAGGGGTCTCCCACTTCTTGGAAGAATGGGGTGTGTTGTTCATAACTATTTTTCTACTTCCATGTTTTCACACATGATTTTAATGTATAATTTAATATCTAATATGCATGATATTCTATTAGTATATGTTTTGGGACTCATTTCGTGCCTCACCTGAGGTATTATTATTCACTAGTGATTATTGTGTAATGATATTTTTACTAGCACTTTATCCAGTTAATATATTAAACCACTTTATAAAAATCATGAATCTTACATTTTAATTCACTTAGATAGATCATACATATTTTATTGTGTATATGGATGTTGACATGCATGTACTTGCATATCATGTTTTTACTTAGACAGATACATTCTTATAACTTTCCTTCTGATCAATATTTATCTAAACATTACACCTTGATATCATACCATCCATATTTCTATGATAGATATTTGGGAATTATTGATACATAATTATAATACGATAGTATTATACATAGGTTTATTATTCTATGTGTTTTGCCTTACATTTGGGTTCCTCTTAATGATTATTTATAATCATCTATATTTTTGGTTTCACTTTGGCACTTGATTTTTATTTTCATTGATATTTTTATAGATGTTTATTTCATGTTCTTTAATATATTTCAATGGTATTATCTATTTGATTTTTTATCCCTATTTTTATCACTTAATTTTATTACCTGATGATGATATAATATATATCAAGGCATTTTATCATAACATTCATAGAGTTCTAATGGACGCCATAGATTTCTTTGAATCCTCTTCATATCTTTCTTATATTTTGTGAGACTTCCTCCTTTATTTCTCATGTGTGTCCCCATTTCTTCTTTTTATACTCATATATTATTCGATATATTAATAAAAATAAAAAAAGGATTCATTTGTGCCTTACTGATCACATATTTTCCTATTGGGGCATGTTACTTGTGTTTGTTCTCATTGATATATTTATCCCAACTAGGGGAATCTATATCACATTTGGAACATTATAGTTGTTCCCATATTGATTTTACTACAAGGGTATTATACCATTTTATTTTATGCCTGATATGTTACTAATTTTCATATCCTATATTCACACTTATACATTTATTAAAAATATTTCATTAGTATCAACTATATTCAAATTTTGGTGGCATATGTTTAGCATATTAACACTTCAAGATATATTTTTATTTGGTAAGGTAAAATCTAGGTTTTATAGGGACCTATAACCATGAGAGTACATTATAGAATTTTAAACAAGCCAACTAAGGCTGATAAGTAAAAAATAAATAAATAATATTTAGAATGGAAGCAAAAACTAGGTAAAAACATAGAAGAATTAGGAGGAAGGTCCCTCCGTAGGGTCATCAACATCAATAATGTCCTTTACTAGGATGGTGAATTTGTCCTTTAAAAATTTATCTTGAGTATGATTTTTGGAGCCTTCAGATGCTTCACTAAGGAGGATCATTTTAGGTAATTTTTTACCTTTTACCTACATGGGAGACAATTTTGGGGAGACCCTCTTGGGGGAGTCTTGAGGTGGGGGGTGGATTTTAAAACCTTAGGAGATTTCATAGTAGGGGATTGAGGGTGCTGAGAAGAGTGAATGAAGGCTTAAACTATTGCTTCAACCTATCTGTGTAATACATTCTAGTCCTAAATAAGTTTGGCCAGGCTAAATACTGCTTGTTGCATTTTTGAGTTAGAGTTTTCTAGCAGGTGTTTGTTTCTTTCCATCTCCTCTATAATAATTTCTTTCCCTTTCTAGGCTAATTTTGTAGGGGTCAATATTTCAATAAGTTTTGGTTTGGGGATGAATAGTAATTTTAGAGGGAGGTCATCTATGGGGACTGTGGTAAGCTATTCTAGGGAGTGCAGTCAAAAGGTTGGTGGGATCCCTTAGTAGGATCCTCCACTGAGGAGTCCTACCCAAAAGAGGACCCCTAAATTGGAACCTCCTAGCCTAAAAGGGATTGGACATGATTAACAATAAGGAGAATAAGACTTTGGTCAATAATGGGATTGGCATCATTTACTTAGTGAAGCATTATGGTACTCTCTAGGGACCTTAGCAAAAAATAAGCAAGACTTATTTTGAACCCAATGAAATGATTGAGAAGCAGAAAATGGTGGGAAAATATTAGTGTATATTTACCTTCTAGCATCATATATCACATTGTCTGAAGGCAAATTTTTGTTCATTAATATATGAAGTCAGCTTGAGAGAAACATTTTTTTTCCATCTACACAAAATCATTTATTCTAAAGAACCATTATATGTACTCTTACTTTTTTGACTAGTCCTTAAATTCTTTGGTTATTGTGCATGACATTCCAATGTCATTACTGATGAAATCCTCCGAGACATTAATGGTGATGCCATGCATGTTAACCTTCAGCTTTTTCTAGGTTACCATGAAGTTTCAAGCAATATTAGTGTTATGCTTAATAACTTGATCTATAAATTCCATGAGTCCCCCCTTTTTGAGCTTCTTCCAAACTTTCTTTTATTCATAGACCTCCTTGTAAGACATAGGTTGCATTTGATCATTGTCACCACCCATGGGGACTAATAGTGTAGAGTCAAAATGGGAGAGATGAATTTCTTGGATAGGGTAGAAATAAGTAAGACACGAATGGGTGGGGAGTCTCACTGATAGCTCATAAAAATAATTAAGGTGATTTCTTTTGAAATGATTGTGAATCAACTTAATTGAGATATGACCCATCAAGGTGATATCATGCACATATGGAGGGATGATTTTTTTAATCCACATTTTCAGCTTCATTATGGATGGCATTAAGTATATTAGAAGGGACATTACATCATGATAGTTAGTATTTTACTATCATATGGGGTATTTAACATTATATTTTGAGATTTTTATTAAAACAAAATTATTAATGCCTTACCTTAAAAGGGGACCATAAATATGGGAATATTAAAAAAAATTCAAATTGAAGAAAAATTGATTAAACTTGAATGAACGTAATCGAACATCAACAAATTTATATACTTTTCAAATCAATAAGTGGATTAGAAACTAGTTACTTTAGGGTAAGTAATTTATATGTTTCAATACCTATCAAAAGTTTAGCTATGCAAGTGGATTTATTATGTAATTTTGAGAAAATACCAACCACATGTATTTAATTATATGATCTCTTTTTAAAATTCAAATATATATCTCGAGTAGAATTGGAAATTATTATACCTAAACTAAAAATATGTGTTAATGGAGGATTATATTAAGTGTTCATCTAAAAAACCCTTCATCCTTCCTTAGATAAGTGAATATGCATTTTTTTAATTTGTTACATTTATACTTTGACATTGAAATACATTTATTAACATTCTTATATCCACATGAAAGTGGGGGAAACATGTAGATACCCAAATTTGGCATAAGACTCTTATTCCTAATGCCTTATTTAAAATTTATAATATTTGGTAGACTTGTACATATTGGATTATTTATTAAACCATAATGGTCCCACTAAGGTCCCTATTTAGCCCTTGTGCCTTAAATTAATGTATATCACTTTTTATAATCTATTTTTTAACAAAATTCTTCTATTTATCACATGATGTTAAAATTTTCCTCAAAAACAAAATGTGTCATCTCAAGGTAAAATATGTATACACATAATATTTTCAAACTTTATTAATTATTGATTTTTTCTCTCTTGCAAGAACCCATTGAGTCTCAATCACCTGAGTGCATGCCTTAAGGGGTATATTGGGAAAGGGGTGGACAGACCATTGGTGCTTTTTAGGATTATTGTCCTTATACTACAACTTGATATCTACACAATCATCTCCTAAAAACACTCCCCTAAGTTTTTACTTATCTTTTTCACCCTCCTCTAGTCATTTTATGATTTCATTAGCCCTTCCCTAAACCTATAACCCTTTCCAATGGTTTTTGATACACTTTAAGCTCTAGAGACCATGTACTCTAATTGATTAAAATCATTTAGGGTCTAGGTCAGTCCCTAGCTGACCTAAACTAAGACCTAATTTGGTTTTGTCAATAATGATATAGAGTCTATTGGGATGACTCTATTGGCTAATCTTTTGAAAAGGTTTAGGGTTAGATTCAGCTATATATACACACGCATTTCCTCATTTATTTAGGAAGAGAGGAAGAAAAATATTATATTTTACATCTATTTATCTACAATTCTACTTAAGGAGCACAACTTAGGGTTTCAATAATTTCTTTGGAGATACAAACCTTGTCTTATGGATAAGTCTTCTAGATCCATATATCATTTGTATAGCCTATAACTAATGTATCCTTATTATATTTACATACCAAAACAACCTCTTTCAAAGCACCTTGACCAAAGGAAATATTTTAGCTTAATGGGTTTAGATTAAAAGGTAAGTATTCCTAACTTTTTTCTTCCTTTGTAAGAGTAGATAAATTTTCATTTGTACTTATCTCCCATGTATTAGGATTTTGTATACATTGACATGAGTATATATATTTTATGAATTTTTAATTTTTATGTTTATTAGCACCACTTTATGCTACAAGCTTGGGTGAACACTAGATTATACTTTACTTTCCTTTGCATATACTTTATGAATATGAAAACATAGAACCTAGATAGGGTTATTGCATGGTGTTACTTGACTAGAGGCTTTAAAACCCACTCTAGTTATGTTATTATGGTAAGAGATCCCTTGGCTAGGTCTAGTAAATCCTTATTTATAATGACCCTAAATATATATTGTATCAATAATTAGAAGTGTAAGTAGGATTTATCTTCTCTAAGATAGTATTTATTAATAGATAAATTACATTTCCCTTTGTATACATTTTGGTGAATCCAACATGAATATAACCCTTGCAGGTTTTTTTTCATTCCATCATTTTTGTCATCATATTATATTTTTATATATTTGTAGTACTATATCTAACTATTCAGTATAGTTCTGCATTTTTGTGTTCAGGTTTAATAGATTCATTTCAAAATGACTCTATTATATCTGTGTAGGTCTTCACCAAATATAGGTTACTAGATCGATCAGTTCAACACACTATTATTCTTGAATTATATATTGGAATATATAGTAAAGCAAGTCAAATTTTTCTATTTTTATCTTCTATCAACATACAAGTCTATAAACATAGTCAAACAAGTTTAATTTGTTCACTATTTCTTCTTCAACGTATAGGGTTTATAAACTTGATTAAACTAGTCAATGTAATTAGTATAATTTTGAATCAACATTTAAACATCACATCATAAAAAATTTCAATCTAAAATGTATTTAATCCCATCAATGTTACTTCCTTTAATTATTTGTCATTTTTGTTCTTATTTTAGTTTTATTTTTCACAAGTTTGTAGTCTGTAAAATTGCATCCCTATAGCCTGGTTGACATAGTTCTATAGTCTATCTTCTATCTAGAAGACATAGTCAACTTGTTTTAGTGTGTTTTTATAGACCTTGATTTTTTGGAATAACAACTACCCAATCAAATTTTCTCTATACTATTTGCATACAATGTCACCTAAATTGACCCTATACTATTCTCAATCAAAGAATTAACCTATATCTACTAGTAATTAATTTACATTTTCTTTTCAATTGTTTGCATGAATAGAGTAGCTCACATAGATTAAATAAGTGGCTTTTTAAATGAGAATTTTAGTTACACTACTTTTATTTTTGCACATACTACCAAATCACTTTGTATTCAAAAATAATTAAACATTTGTATTCCCAAGGCCTACCTACTTGGATTTTATCACCAAGGGGAAATCCAACTTAGTTTTCTTTCCAAGTATAAATATGTAGCTGATATTATATATTGGACAAGCATCTGGCACCTTTATCACTATAGGATTATGAAGTGAGGGGGTAGAACCCAATACCAAGCTAGTACCATCACCAATATAGATCCATTTCAACCCAAATATCCTAAAACTAACCTTAGATTTCTTTCTAGTTCTTTATTTCAGCCAACTTCCATAACACATTAAAATTAAACTTTCTTATAACTTTATAAAAATTTGGATGACCAATTAGTTAGAATTTACTTTCTAGTTACTGCTTACTCTTTTCTCAATATATGTTATATTACAAAAAAAATTTAGCTATAATTGGTGCAAGGTTTGTGTTATGTCTTCCAATTGGGTCAGTCGCATTGACCAAATTGATTGTGTGCTTACTTTCATTTAGATTCAAATTTATCTTTCAAAATTTTCCTATATTTCACAACACTATCATTCCAGTTGATATATTCTCTTACAAACTATTTAGGCTTTCTACCTAAAATACATAGTTGACCTACATGGTTGTATATCATTGTTTCTCTACTTAGTTCCCTATTTAATAGTACATAGTCAACTTGCATGACTTTATAACTATGTCTTCTTTTTTTGTACCTTGATTTACAAAACATAGTCAACCAGTTTGATTCTATATCATGTTTTTTGATTTTATCTTTGAATCACTCTTTTTATGCTCCCTCCCTCATCATGGAATTATTATTTGAGGATAAAATATATTTTAACCCACTAGATATAATTTAATTTACCAATCCCAATAGGTTTCCAAAAAAAAATAGTTTGTGGATTCCACTTTAGAAGAAATTAATGTGCATGTGGCCACTTACAATACCAATTATGAGACTCCTCCTCATTTATAATTAGTTATTAAGCCTAATTTATCCTTATAATATTATCTAGAATTAGAGTACATTCCTCAAATGTTTTTCTTCATTAATGATTTTCCTCAATACAGGGGAAAATACCCTTCAATTATTTACAATCTCATGATAAGTGGTTAAGTAGAATAAAACCATTGACCCTCCCCTATATTATATGATGGATCTGGGGGTGATACCTTATTTACTTCTTAACCTCTCCCTTCTATCTTGAATCCTCACACTATGACCTCTTCTTCTTTGATTTCTTCAACCTCCATGACAAGTATCTCTACTAACATGGTAGGTTAAACATATAGTGAGAATTTTCCATGGCCCCTCCTTCTTAATCATTCCCCACTAGTACACCATTTGATACCAATGGTAATCATGCCACTAGTGCTTATTTTTATTCTAATTCCAATCCTTCTACTAGTTCATATTTTGCCACACATGCTAATAATGCTACTAGTTCATCCTTTTATACCAATACTTCTAAAGCCACTAGTGCCATTCATGCCACTACTCATAGTGCAACCCAATCCATTAATACCAATGTCTCTTAATCAAATGAATTATTTTCAAACTAATAATGGAAATAGAATGATGCAAATGTAAAATCACCTTATTCACATTCAAAATCAACCTCAATAGGTTACACAGGGAGTATAAAATCAAAATGCCCCCCACCCCCTAGGGATTCCCATGGTAACCTCATTTATCAACCACCCCTTATTAATAAAATGATCAAACATCTTAAAAATTAACCTCTTACACCTAAAATTGACAATATATAGATAGAAGGTATCACACCTACCATTATTTATAATAGGTCAACCAATCCTACC
The DNA here is from genome assembly GCA_037957365.1 of Torreya grandis. Classification (NCBI taxonomy): domain Eukaryota; kingdom Viridiplantae; phylum Streptophyta; class Pinopsida; order Cupressales; family Taxaceae; genus Torreya; species Torreya grandis. Next base: position 3,322,839 of record JARHVA010001550.1, read on the forward strand.
TTACATTTAAAAATGTTTGGTAAGCTCTACAAAGATTGGGTCAAATTAAACACTTTTGCTGCTACCAAGCTATTAGAAAATAACACTCTCCAAAGACATTTTATATTGATATAATAAACTAAAATCTCATTCCATAAAAAACTTCTAAGTTCTATTTAATTATATATTATAATAGATTCAAACTAGTGACCTCCCTGAGAATATCTTGGCCTACGTTATCAATTGCAATCAACTTAAAACTAAAACAACATAATATTTCATCAAATGGTGGAATACCTTATCTAATAAGTGTGAGCATAACATGGTGGATGATAATGTCTCTGATCTATTCAATAATTCTCTTTATCCCAAGTTTAAATATTGGGTTAGGACTCTCTCTAAGAACCTTGGAAGAAGCCTTTGACCAAGCCAAATGCCAATATTTTCTCATGTACCAATTTGAACCATCTCAACCTCCCATAAGAAATCACATGCTCATTAAAAATAATTATCATCATGATACCACTGATAGTGTCATCAATTCTTATTAAACCATTCAAAATATTTAATCCATCACTCCCAACAATGTTATGGATCATGATCCCCCTCTAAACAACACATCTAATCCTAAATTTTCTCAAATAAAAAATATTTATGTTTATAAACCGTTATCTTTATCCAATATATAAAATAATCTACCAAGGCCTCTACCATGAGAGGTTGACCCCACTCATCCTATGAAATCTTTTTATTGTTGGTTTCATGTAAGTTGGGGCTACTCTCATAAGGCTTGTAAATAATTACTTAATATAGATATGTATTTTATTCTTGTCCCAAACATTGATCATGATTCACTCATTTGTAAGTGCCAATACAAATATGATATAGCCTTTATAGCTCATGAAACACAAAACCAAAATCAATCTTTGAACCAGGCTAATGATCATCTTACCATATATAAATATCCTCTTCTTAATCATCAAGACAATAATGACAAGCTTACTCCTTCCAACAAAAATGTTGAAAGTATTATAGACCAAAATCCCAAAGTGAATGTGGTAAATATGACTAATATGTGAAGGGTGGTTATTTTCATTTATTTTAATCCTACCCACATGCATCAAACCTCCCACATATTTCATGTTATCCAAGATTCTTCCCCATATCACCTAATAGAGTTGGGGAAAAAGGACCTTATCTCTTTCCAAGAACCAATTCCAACACCTTAATTAGATGATAACTCTCATAATAGTTATACAACTAACCCAACATATACACCTATTGAGAAAATTATTCAACCTTCCAATAAAATTTATTCAAATCAATCACCAAAAATACCTAAATTAATTATCCTATCATCTAAAAATAATCAACCAATTTGTCCCAAAACTAAAATGACCATGTCTTATCAACACAATTTTGAATTCACTTGTATTCCTCATTCCAAAGAGCTCCTCTAATATTATGTGCCTATATCTAGTAATCCACATATAGGCTATGATTAATGGGACCCTATTGTAGAACTTACCAATCTCCCATCTCTAATACCCTTTCTTGAACTCATGTGAACTTATCTATATAATCATAATTGCATGATGTAACTATTATTCAAAATGAACATCCCTCATCCTCCCATAGTAGGATGTGAAGCTACCTTATTTGGGTCAAAATATAATATCTTAAAACAATGCAAAGAGATGTTTATACACATTGATGAAACAATGGACACTTCTTTCTCCCTAAAATTTGATATTGATTCCATGATCCTAGATAATATTCTAATTCATTTAGATGATCCTCCACTATTTATAAGCATTTAAATAAATGATATCAAATTCAAACATGATCTGATTTATGAGGGTTCAAGTACTTGTGTTACCTCCCTTGGCTTCATAAAAAATCTAGTATATTCTAAGTGTAATGTTAATTCCACATGTAGTACATGCCAAGGTTATGATAAAAAAAGAAAATTTCTCCTTTAGGTTAAATGTGGCTTCCTATTACCATCCCTCTTATCACTTCCTAAGTAAAAATTATGATATTTAACTTTCTCCTTTCCTATAACACCTTGTTTTAAAGGCCTTAGACTCATCTCATGTGGGATGTCACCTCTTATTCTTGTAAATGTGTCAAGTTTCCAAATAATGGTGATATCTATTAGATTCAAGGAGACACAAACCCTTAGAATTTAGAATAATTTAAAGAATGTGGTGTATTCAAAATTATAACCCTTGAACCCTTGATAAGTGTTCCATTTAAATAATCTCAATGTTTCAATTTTACCATCAACTCTAATTGAGGTTATCATGGTCACCCCAAACTCATTGGAAACATACTACCTAACATCTTAAATTTTGATGATGATGAGCAAGATGAAATCAACCTCAAGATCAAAACTTTGGATTTATCCCCTCATCTCATTGCCTAAATTCTACCCTCCTTGAATTTGAGTTCTCATCATCTACCTAATGACAATATAACTATGGTATTAACCAAAATTCACCATCAACCTTCATACACCTAATTACGATGATGGTTATGATTTGATGATCCATTTTTAGGAGGAATTATCTAGGTTTGAGATGCTAAGATTCTTTGATATATTTATTATTTATTTCAATATTTCCATTCATCTTATCATATTACTTATTGTATAGTTCCTAATTCTAGCATTATTCCTTTTTTTATCAGATAAAGATGGAGTACTCACATGACACTCCTAAAATTTTGATAGAGCCTTTTAGGAGCATGCTCATAGATCATGCTATGACCATTCCTTATCATTTTGATAGATATCAAGATCCCTAGAACTTGATTCCCTTAGAGATTTTTGGTACTGTCCTTAATCACTGTACATATCATACTTCTCCCTTAGGTGAGCTTAGTCTGGTTCCAACTCCTACTCTAACTTTAGCTAAGCCTCATATTATATCTGATATTAATTCTCCTTTAGATGAGCCTAAGTCAATCTCTCTACCAACCCTACCTTCCCTTAGTGATGGCCTTCTTCTTTTTTCATAGCCTGATCCCCTACCTACCCAATGGGTGAACAACCTTAACATGATATTCATATAATTACCAATCATTGGAATAGAGACTACCATTTATACTAGCCTTCCCTGATTTATACTTCTACTCCTTCCGTTAGTAGACCCCCAAAGTCTACTAATAAGCTTATTTGTTTTATCCATGGTATAGATAATCATTCTTCCACCCATTATCAAAATCATCAAAAATATATCAACACATTATGTCCTACCATTACTTAGCCTAAAGACAAGGCTATACCTCCTCCCAAGTTGTTACTTGAGTATATTACAAAATATGGAGAGGTATATTATATGTGGCACTAGTGCAGTACTCATCACACTAATTATTGTCACATCCTCCAACACCATCTTCATGATCACCTTATGACCATTCCTATGCCCATTTTTATTCCTCCCATAAGTCATCCACATAAGAAGGATCCTTCTTCTTCACCTATGGTTCTCAGTCCACCTATGATTCCTTCTTCACTTATGGATATTTCACCACCTATATCTTCTCCCCCACCCATGGTTCCTTCTCCACTAGTGGTGCTACCTCCTTGTCCAATAGTTTCCATTCCTATTCTAGTAACTATTCCCCTTCTTAAATATTCTACACACAAGATCTCTCATGAGCATGATCCTTTAGATATACCTAAATTTTCTATTGAGGAGATTTGATGAGATGTATTTTCATGTCTTTCCTTCAATATATATGAGACTCTTGTTGCAGTTAAGATCTAGTTTCCTAGAGATATATCAGATGTTATAGATAATATTTATGGATAAATTTACTAGTATTTATGAACATAACATGATGTTATTTCACTCTTAATTATAATTTTGGATTGGACTTATCATCCACATTTATTTATATATTATATCATTTGACTCTGTATCAAATTTTACTTCACTTATTTATCTTACATGGATTTTTATATTTTAAATTATTTATTGTATATGGTTTTATATCTTTCATCTTATCTTATGGATTATTTTCATTCTTTCCATGATTACATGCTTATATTTATGAGTTCATTTATTTTCATGGATGTATTTTTCTTTTCTCATGTTTTTTTCTACCTTATCTCAATAACATGGATAAATATTATTGTGATTTGGTTATACCAACCTTGCTCCCCATAGTAATCCTTCTTTACCATATGTTCAGTTAGCAAACAAGCCATCTCATTGTAATCCTATTCTTACCAATTAACTTTTAATATCCATTTATTTCCTTCATTTTTCAAACTAAGAATACACATGGTTGGAACTTGAGATAACATATTGGTTCATTGGTAAGCCTAAGTGCTTAATTAGTCATGTATCTGGATACTTAGTTCCATTTAGCCAAAGTTTAAAGCTAATTCATGTTTATCACTTTTATCCCTCATGTTGGTTATTATAAATCCATATGGAGGAGGAATCTTAAAAGACATAAAAATTTAAATTCCAAATCATTAAAACAAAATGCAATGATATAAAAGGGAACATACAAATCTCAAAATTCCAATCACACTAAGATATGTGATTCATAACATGTATCATTTTTTTAATCAAAGCTCAAACTCCATAGTTGGCCTCATGTAAGAGTCAAGGTCCATTGGGGTGTGGTAGGATAGTATATTGGGAAAGGAGAATAAAAAATATTTTAATGCTACCTAATTTCTCACACAAGTTCCCAATATTCATAGTAGATCAACAACTATGTAATAGGTCTTGAGGAATGGAGACCATGTTGTGGGAAGGTAGCTCCATTTTAATTTTATTATTAATCTAACAAACATGAGTCAATATTAGTATCTCACATAATTTTCTATATATCTTTGTGTTTATTGTGAATGGATATCCTCTATATTTTGAGGTTCACTACTCAATGTCTTTTATATGTGCTTAGTGTGCCTCATGTTTCCTAAGGTCTTCTCCTAGATGCCTAAATTAATATTTTTACATTAAATCTTCCATGTAAAACATTCCTAATATTTACCCTTGAGAAATATTGTTTTGTTAACTGATCACTCCCCCTAAGAATTCCATTTTTGAGTTGCATTGTATGACCATGGGTAAGACTAGGCCTTACTTAAAAATTAGAACATTACAAACCACCTTTTAAAATCATTCCCACATTTATTTCCACCTCATTGGTGTTACTTTTATGAGTTATAGTGTAAGACCATAAATAGGACTAGGGAATCCTCACAAACTATTCTAATACCCAAGTCATAATGAAATTACATGTATTAAATTTGAGATAAATAGTGATTGATTATGATTTACATGTCATTTACATGCTTCCCATCTTGATATATTACATTTTATGCTTACTTCATTAATATATCAATTTTATCTTCTAATTTTCTGATTTCATGTATGCTTACAACCATTTTTCTTAAAATTTTCATACTTCCCAACTTCAATTTGTGTGAAAAATTTAATTTAATTTTTTTAGTTTTGTATTTATTTTTATACCTGCCAACATGATTTAGTATGATTGATTTTATACCATTGTTTTTTCATGAGCCTTCCATTTTATTACATATTTTCATACTTCCCAACATGATATAAAGTGAATTTATCTTGTTTTAACTTGGTGAAAATATTTTACATGGTTTAAAAACATGTGTTACCCACTTTACCATCTTTGGTTTATTATATTTAGTCATCTTTCATTATTTCACATTTACCATCATGATATAGTATGTAGTACATTTTTAAAATACTTTTCTAAGTTATTTTTGCCTTGTTATCTTTAACCATGCATATGTATCACATAATGATAGAAAAGGGAAAAATCAATATATGTTTCCCGTAACATATAAAAAATATATAAATACATGTGTTAGAAGGAAATATATCCATGCATCAACATCAACAACCAAGTACAACTCATGAGATCAATACAAATGTCAAAATAAATATATATATATATCATCATGTATTTTTACAAAGTAAACTATCTCTTGCTCTAAGGCTTGTCTCTATCCTACCTATCTTTTGGCATAGCCACACTACCCATAGATGCTTGGGAATATCCCATCTAAATATTACACTATAATGAGGTAGTTCAAGACCTCAAATATACAACTTGTCCTTGTATATTGGCCACCTAGGCTTGCACCTATGTAAAATGGATAGTGGTATCCATGTGTGTTAATCTCTCTTATGTCAAGGCTTATTAATCATGTGCCTCTCACTCTCCCACCCCTGTCGATGGCTATCATCCATCCTCATGTGCTTGAAGATATCTTGAAACTTTCCCCACCAGTCTAAACCAGACCACCTAGGTTAGGGAAGATAATACCATAGGAACATCCAAAATGGTGGGGTTATATGGAACCAACACCATATCCAAAATGTCATGATGTGAAACTAATATTAGGGATCCCTATCTAACCTCATCCTCCATTCAATTTATAAAACCAAAAATTATATAGGCATCAGATCACATAAATATATCAAAATCATCTATCTCTAATAATCACAATGTAATTAGTGTCTTATATAAAAAACTTAAATCAAAATTAAAACATTTCTCATAAGTGTTCGTGTCACCAACCACTGACTCTCTATATTCTCACTTGTTGAGCATGGTCTCTCCATCCACTCACCCATCAAGCATAGTCTCTCCATATCTTCATCCATTTAGCACCTCCTCTATGGTTTGCTTTCATATCAGTGTAAAGACAAGAGTCACCACTCAAACACACTATGAACCTCTCCTTAGAGGTGCCTCTATAGACTAGTGATGTCCTAAAGTGGTTTTTGGGTCCTCCTATGTTACTTCCCTCATATGTACCTCATCTCACTGATGGTCCCTCCATATTTTATAAGGCCATAGTGGTTACCACTATTAATTTTTTGTGGTGCCTATTATGCACCATCATCAACAGTCATGGAATCTCCCCTACTAGCTCTACGACTACCTTCTACTATACTTGAATAGTCTATGATCTATAATGGTGTAGCCTAATCACTAGTATCTCTAATAATAGTCCTCCTCCTCCTCTCCCCTTCAACTATCGAGCATGATGTGCTCAATAAGGTGTTACTAGAGGGGTCACTAGGTATGAGAGTCTAAACTATCTTGGTAAGCATGCCACTAGATGCATCTCTACCCATGAGGTGTAGTGGCCTATAATCCACATGTGTGTTAACCCTATAGCAATGTTCAACAAATGAGGCCATACATTACTAATGTGTGCATATGATTACCACAAGATCTCTCCTCATGTGATTATCTATAGAGATATAATGTGGGGCATGACTTGAGCTACATTATCTTATCACTACTACATGACTTGAGGTAAGTTATCATTGACCACATGGGGAAAAATAGTTGGTTGATACATGGGGATCATCTTGTGTATAAAATAACTTGGAAAAATAATAGGCCCCATGGTCTTATCCCCTCTAGACAACATCTCATACACATCATGCATGATTTAGACCTAGATGATATCCTTAAAATTATAGAGTGCTTATTGATCTAGTATAAACTAACATAAGGCTATCACATATAGTAATACCTTGTTATTTGACTTGTGACATAACACTCATGATGTCACAAGTCCTATAACTACCTTCCAAATGTCTATAATGTTTACAATATAGAAATCAAATAAACTCACCCTCAATCTAGGGTATATCTTATTTGAGCATGTTGACTACTAGGATAATTCTTGTCTATCATCTATATCCTTTGGTGTGTCAGTGAGCACTAGTTTCTAGACTATAAGCAGTCTAAGTAATGCATAGACATCCACCAGATTAATCCCCACCTTAATTGTATCCATATACAACACCCATTAAAAAGTGTTGGTCAATCATTACCATGTTCTAAGGAATATGAAAATGAGATCAAAATTAGATGGATATGCCTCATCTCTATGATACCTCTAAAACTAAACACAACTAGTCGAGCTCTATCCATGTCACTCAAATAATCTAATAAATTTGGCAACCATAATGCATTTATCAGGTACCAATATCTTTATAATCTCTATAACATATCAAATAAAAAAGGATGTATCATATCTCCATGTCATAAATAATCAAAATACATTCTTAAAAATCCACAAATCAACTAGTTTGATTTAGTTTCTCATGTTTCCCTACACAATCAACCTACTTAATACTAAATTAGCTCTATCATTTTTAACTAGATAATTTGATTTAGCATACTAAATCAGCCTTCCTTCTATTTATCATACTAAATCAGCCCTATAATACACATTTGGCCCCATTTCATAGACTATATCAACTCTCTTCTACCAACTAAGTCAGCCCTCTAGTACGTAGTTGTCCTCATTAAAAACTAGGTTGGCCTACTGCTATGCATTTAGCCACCCATTAAAATACTAAAGCAAACCACTACTACATAATTATAACCTTGATTTATAACTCAACTTATAGACTAAGTTGACCTGGTCAACTCTATTCCTTGACAATGGTGACTTTTTAACCATTAATCATAAATGCTTTAGGCATTTATTGGTCCAACATCTTCCTACCTAGTATCATGTTCTACCCCTAGTCTACCTCCAAATTTCCTAGGGTTAGTTTTAGTGCCTAAATTTTGCCTACCATTTAATTTTATATATTTAGTTTAATTTCAAAAAAAAAAAATTAAAAAATTAAATTCACAATTGCTTACCTGTGTTGCACTCACTGTGGCTACTATGCATCCTCCCCATCTTAGTTGGTGTGTCCTCACCATGATAAATCTATGGTCTCAAACTAGGTCTCTCAGAGATCTATTTTCTCAAAGTAGTAAAAATCCCAAATGAATTATTTTTCACCCTATTTACATTAACTATTCAAAATTATTTACCTATCAAATATTTACCACTAGATTTCATATTTTGATAATATATTTATTTCTACTATATCTTCTTACAAACCATAAGATGTTATGGAATCCTAACATTGTATAGAATATTTTCACATGTTACATGTACATTTTGATTTTTTTTTAAAATTTATATTCTTTTATTGCTAATTTCTATAGGTTTCCCTAACGTTCCTTACATTAGACACCTTCACATTATTTTAACTTCATTTCTTATATACTTCACTTAGGTAAAGTGAAGGTATGAATTTTTAAATTATATATTTTCAATTATATCCTTTCATTTATCTTATTTTCTCCTTACTTAAATTTATTTAGCTTCAGTGTTGTGTGTCACTATGTTCTTTTACCGAATCACCATCCTATGTTTCACCTATGTGACACATGATGATCTTTGAATTAGGCATATGTATACACATAACATTTTAAAAATTTAAAAATTACTAATGTTATATATCTTAAAATAACCTATTTATTATCAATATATTTGAGTGCACACCTTAAAGGGTGTACTGAGAAAGGGGTGAATAGACCATTGGTAATTCACATGATTATTGCCCCTATACTACCACTTGCTATCTACACAACCATCTCCTAAAAACACTCCCCTAAGATTTGCCTCCTTTTTTCACCCACCTCTAGTCATTTTCCACTTTTATTATCCTATAAATAATATTATAACCCTTTTAAATTGTTTTATGTTACACTATTAGCCCCATCGACCCTATAGTCCAATTGATAAAACTCATTTAGGGTCTAGGTCCACCCCTAACTGACCTAAACTAAGACCTAATTTATTTTTTTCAATAATGATACAAAGTTGATTGCACCAAATTTTTTGGTTAAACTTTAAAAAATGTTTGGGGTTATATTCAACTATATATTCACACTCATTTCATCATTTATTTAGGAAGATAAGAAGAATAATATTATATTGTGCTTCTGCTTATCCTCGATTCTACTTGAGGAACATAGATTAGGGTTTTAATACTTTCTTTGGAAATATGAAGATTATCTTATGGATAAGTTTTTTTATATGAATAGATAAGTTGTGTTAGCCTAGAGATGACTTATCCTTATTATACTTACATGTCACAATAACCTCTTGTGAATCACCTTGGCCAAGGGAGAGATTGAGGGTTGGTAGGTTCATCTTCAAAGGTAAGTATTCCTAGCTTTTTTACTCCTTTGTAAGAGTAGATAGATTTAAATTTATAATTATATATCATGCATTAATATTTAGTATAAATTTATGTAAGGATATATATTCTATGCATGTTTACTTTTTATGTTTGTTACCCCCACTTTATGCCACAAAATTTGGTGAGTACTAGACTAGACTTTACTTTCCTTTGAATATACTTTGTGAATATGAAAACATAGGATATAGTTAGGGTTATTGCATGGTGTTACTTGAATATAGGCTTTTTAACCTTCTCTAATGATGTTATTATGGTAATATATCCCTTATATAGGTCTAGTAGATCCATCTTGGTCATGACCCTGAATATCTAATGTATCAACAATCGAAAGTGTATGTAGGATTTATCTTCTCCAAGATATGATTGATTAATATATCAGTTGAATTTAATTATGTATATAAAAAACACATAGATCATAATTAAATCTAGGTTAAACATGCACCTAATGCATTTCCATTCCTTTTTACATTTATTTTCCATTCTACTAAGTTTTGTTGATTGTGCACATTTAACATCACCCATTATCAATTCTAAATTTGGATAACATGCATAACATTTCCTATATCACCCTATAAATAATAGGTCATGCCAAGTCATTTTAGGATAATTAGATAGGTATCATAAAATAAAAAAGATACATATTAATATCTAAGTTCATAACCTAAGGCCAGGCATCAAACATCATACTTCCACTTTAAGTTGGATAATCATTGAGTCATATCTTGCACAATTATGATTAAGTTATTATTCATACTATGTCATCATATAAATTATACTAAACAAGGGTGATAAGTTTCATAATGTTACATTTATCACTAATAGGGAAGGAGATATTTAAAATCCTCTCTCAAAATATTTCCATCCCCACACACATAACTATGTGGAGTTATGATTCCAATCATGTGGGATATGTAGTTTAAAAAGTCATTTTGATAGTTTCCCAATTTTATAATTATTTATTTATTTTGGAATTTCAAGCTAGGTCAAAGAAGAAGAAAATTGATTATACACATTATTACTATAAATAAATAAATTATATATACAATAACATTTAAAAAATATAAAAGAAAATTGTGATTACCAAAATCAGTTTGTGGAACCTTGTGTAGGACATACTCAATGGCATAGGGGAAAAAATAATGAGTGTGATTCTAACTAGTATGGGTCCACCTACACATATTTTCAAGATACTATATTTTAGTAACATGATCTATAAATTTTGAATATTCATTCTAGAGGATCAAATTTATAGAACATCAATCAAGTATGATCATTATTTTAGCTCTTCCACTTACTTCACATATATATTCTATGTTTTCATGGATTTATTCTCGAATATATTTAATTACAATTAGTTTATTAATATTTTCATTAAAATTATAATTAAGTTAAATAAATATCTTAAAACCTAAAATGGGTTGTTTTAAAAATATAATTTTAAGTCTATCCCAACTTCTTAAAACTCTACTTAAATCAAATTTAATGTGTATTAT